>PVHT021183585.1:4406126-4470532 GCA_004024745.2 Catagonus wagneri
GACACAATGAACCTTCTTACAGAGCAGACAATGACTCACAGACTTTGGAAAACCTTGGTTTTTCAAATAAGACAATCTGGGGGGGTGGGGGGATGCACTGGGGGTTTGGGATACAAAATATGTAAAATTGACTTGTGATGATTTATGCACACCTATAAGTGAAATAAAATCCATTAAGAGAAAAAAAAAAAAAAAAGAAATCCCACACGATTCTCTTAGTGAGGGCATTGAACCAACTACAGACTAAGTTCTGATGTGATTTTAAATCCTGGGTGTATTTTTCCTTACTCTCCCTTTTCTTTCCTAAATTGCATTGAAATATATTTAATATGCTATCCATAGTGTCTCTTTTTTCTCTTCTCTTTTGATGCTTGATTACTTCTTTTATAAGTATATGTTATTTTAACATGTATATATCAGAAAAAAATTAAATTCATAAAAGTGTACATAATGAACAAATTAAATTAGTAAAGGTATGTGTGTAAGGGCATCAATCAACATGTATATATGAGAACATAGGAGAATATGTATACATGCATATATGTATATATAAATTTTTATAAAATACGTTTACTTAATAAGCCCCAAATAAAATATAATATTAGTAAATATTTATTTATGCTTCCAGAATTTTATTGAATTACTGGTATTTTATTTTTTATAAAATATTAACAACACATTGTTGTGTCATTAAGAATGCATCACATGCAGGTACAGTAAGCAAACACACACACACACACACACACACACAAAATCAAAAACCAAAATACAGAGGTATAAATTCTGGGCTGATAGTAATCATCATCCCTGGCAGATATTTGCTGTTTTCTCTCCTTAAAGTGAAATATTACAAAACACTATTTATGTCTATACATATTTTAGGTAATAATAGGTATATTTTCAATGCTTTCTATATACTAGGAACTGTGCATGTATTATCTTATTCAACCTGCACAGATATTTCATGAAGTAGGTGCTCTCAATATTACCATTTAGTAGAAGAAGACTAGAACTTGTAGAGATATTAAGCAGCAAACAACAGTACTCAAGTGGTAAATGACAGAGCTAGGAGTAATTGCCTTCACCAGGAGTCATGTAGAAGAACTCTCTGGCTCAGCCAGAAGCTACTGGGAATGAGAAAATAATGGTTAAAGCACACATATGTGATATATCTCCTCGTAGACTCTGTTAAAATCTTTAAATGTCTGGAAACATGTTCTTGACTGTCAACTGCATGTTTTACTAATTCTCCTACTCCTTTTCTCACCCTGATGTCTCAGACAGCAATGCCGACAATCTACAGCAATTCCAGGTAAAATGATTAGCTATTTTTTGAGGTTCTTTAAGATAAACCTTGGTTTTCCTGAAATAAAAGTATGAGATAAAAGATTCACATATCAAATTAATTGCAAATTGAATGCATCTTGTTTTACAACTTTTGTGACACGGAGGTCAAGGATAAGACAATGCTGGATATATAGTTTGTAGCTGCATTGGGCTTGTATTCTTTGTGACATTTTATTGCTTCTCATTCTGTTAATGGTAATAAGGTAATGTCCACAGAACCAAAAATGGCAAAATAGTTTTTCTTCCTTTACCTGTGCCTTTTTCTTTCATTTAAATAGTAAAATCATGAAGAGCACAGAAGAAACGTGTTTCAAGTTCAATATAGAAGCACATGTCACAGCCAACAAATGATAATAAACAACTTTGTATTTTTATATTGAAAATTATTTTATTTTTGGTTCAAGAGCATTAAGTTGTTTATGAGGTTCTTAATGATTCACAGACTAAACAAAAGATTGTGGTTATTCTGCTTTGTGACCTATCTGCTAATTGTAAAGCATTAACATTTTAAATATTACTGATCCATTCTAATTCTTTGTGAATCTCAAATGAGCAGCTTGTTCAATAAATTGTAAATGGCATGATTGTTGTGTGGTTTAAAAAAGAATGCCAAGAATGAGATAACTGTGTAAATAATGGAAAGAATAATGGGAATTTTGTCGAAATAAAAATAATATAAATCTCATTACTTGTTGCATTTAAGAATACAAAAGATGCATTATGTTGAAAAAAATAATTTAATAGTGAAGTTAAGTAGCAGGGTTTCTTCATATGTAGCCAAATAGACAAATTAAGAAAAAGGTGATTAGAACCTCAGGAATTAATCAATAGTTTATGAGAATGAGACAGGGGGATGGCTCACAGTAGCACTAAAAAGGGTTATTGCACGATTCTTTGTAACCAAAAAGGTAGCTCTTTGCTTAAATAAGGTTTACAAAGTGGGGGAGCAGGATAAAGGAATGAAAAGTGAAAATAAACAGATACTGCCTAGAGGATTATTAAAAATGGATAAGACACTAAAGCAGCGAGAGCATCTATTCAGACCATGAACTTGCTTTTGGAATTTTACTTGATTAGAGTACAGTATTGTCAATCAGTCATTCCCACAAAGACAAAAACGAAAATGTATCAAATATTAAAATGGGAAAATGGTTCTCCAAGTCAGAGGTGTCAGCCTACGATAGAGGCAGGAGACTCCTCTCCCAGTGATGCAAATGGCATATAAATCAGTCTAAGGAATTTCATCTTAAACTGAAACTTCTGCTAAAATTGCCAAATTGCAAGTGAGATTTTATTAAGATTTTTAAGCAACTTAGTACTATTTTGATAATATTATACAGTGCAGCAGATTATTTCCAAGGAGACACTTCTAAGTAAGAAGACAGTGATGTGGAAAGTCAAGTTTGACAAAGGTTAATGTCTTTGGAAACTTCAGAGAGGTATTAATGTTAAACATGTATAATTCTTTAAGAAGACTTTCTTTCAGTCTCTCTCTCTCTCTCTCTCTCTGAAATTAATTTGTATTTTGCACTAAGACCTAAAATATCAATTTGTTAATATTTATACCAATATACAATATACTATTTCATAATTTTATTGGTTTCTTTTATTAGATAAGGATTCTTGGGGTGAAAGTGCCTTTCTAATTAAGTTTCTCAATATTATTTTTTTTAATTTTTTATCTTTTAAATAAAGACACATGTGGCATATGGAAGCTGCACCTGAGGCATATGAAAGCTCCAGGCTAGGGGTCCAGTCAGAGCTCCACTGGCCTATGTCACAGCCACAATGCCAGATCCAAGCCACGTCTGTGACCTACACCACAACTCATGGCATTGCCAGATCCTTTAACCCACTGAGCAAGGCCAATGATCAAACTCATCATCATGGATACTAGTCGGTTCACTACCACTAAACCACAATGGGAACTCCTCAATTTTGTTTTTAAGTGATCTTTGTTCCCAACATTTTTCTCATCTAAAGAAACATAGAAGGCATTGTGTAATCTGAAGAAATGTAAAAGGCATTGCAAAAGAAATTTAGCTCATACAAACTTGGTCAATGTGCCGTGTTACCAATTTTTTTTCTGTTCCTTAAGAAAATTGGTTACATGGTTAAGTTTAATGATCAAGAAATAACAATCATTATAAGACTTTTGTATAAAGTTTTACATAAAATGGTCAATTCAGTAGAAACGTGAGATCACCTCACCCAATAAGTGCAGTTTGTTTCTAGCTCAGGAAAAACAACAATAAATATGACACCTCATACTGTTAATGATCATATATATTCTTATAAATAAATTTGCAAGAACTGAAATAATCAGCCAAACTATAAAGACAGCTTGACAAATTTAAGCACCTGCACTGATGAAAAAAAAATCATTTAAGCAAATCTTTTTCACAAGGTGTTTTGGTTTTAATGACAGCTTGTGAGCTTTGGTTGAATGCCCAGATGCTGCAATTTTTTGCCTTGCTAGTTTAGTGACTGCTGAAATCCTAAAGTAGCGATGGAAGCAAGTGACAGCACACAAATTAGTAAGGAGTCTGGAACAGCTGACTCTTTTTACCTTTTGCTACACTTGACTTCACGGGTTTTGGATTCCGAATAATATATTTTTATTAAATATTCTCCTGTGGAAATGAATGTCATACTAAAAGTTAAAGAAATTAATAAAAAGAAGACATGATTTTTGCCCTCCAAAATATGTCGGGGTCTTAGAAGCATAGCTATATCTAAGTAGGCAAAGTGAAGTTGAAAGTTAGGAAAATTTATCTACCTAACTTTAAGGAGAAAATGTCTTCTTCCATGAAAGGAAAAAGAATGAATATCTATATTGTCCAAATTCCTTTTCTACCTCACTACACTTAGAAAATATAGTATTTTAGTCTTATTATACTTAATATATACCTCTCATTAAAATTAAAATTAAAATTAAATAGTGCTCTGCTTTTTTAGTCACACCTTCTAATTAGACTTGCCAGTTATCATTCTGCAGCAGAAAAGTTTGTGGAGTAGAAAAGTCTGCTTTTGAGGATTGTTTTGACCCTAGTGGCTACCAAGCTAAGCAAAAGCCTGAATAATGGGCTTTAAGAAAGTAAAGCTTCTGAGTCTCTCTTATACACAATAATGTGGTATGACTGTGCTATAGCGTGGAGCAAAGCTCTGGTGAAGTCAAAATAGCTGTCATACTGCCATTCACTGAAGGTCTGCTATTATGCAGGAACTACGTTGCATTTAAATAAACTTTGGTGTTAAAACTTTACACTTTCGCCTCAGTGTCTCTTTTGAATTATGAGTCTACTGTCAGCACAAGAGCAATAAAATGGGTTTCTTTCTTATACCCAGCTTGTACATTAACACTTACAAAAAGTCTAATCTGTTACCTAATCACTTGGCAGATGGCCGAAACTAATATAATTTTCGAATTTGTTTTTCTTCCCCACTACATTGTACACCGGAAGTGCCCTATTGTATTCATTGCTGTATCTCTAATGCCTAGCATGGAACCTGGTGAAAGCTTAATAAGTATTATTCAATTAATGCATAGATTTTTGTTTGGTTTTGTTTACATGACAAAGAAAAATGAAGGGAGGGAGAGAGGAAGGAAGGAGGGAAGGAAAGAAGGAATGAGGGGAAGAAGGAAGAGGGCAAAAAGGGAAGGAAGGAAAGAGAGAAGGAAGATTCACTCCAAAAAAAACCTAGAATCATGAATTGTTTTTGCCAGTAAATCTTATTCTAATGGACAAGTGTAATAACACAATGCTTATGACTATAAAAATATTTCTCCTTGGGAAAAAAGTTAGCTTTCCTTCCAAGAGAAGTTTCAGATGTGTACCATTATGATTAGTAGGTATCAAATAGAAATACGTACATTACAGTAAGAGAGTCATTGGGGTCCTCAGTGAATTTAAGCCTTTTAAACAAGAATCTTACTTCACTGTATCTAACTGGTCTATTTGGATTTAGCTGGAGGTGCTTCGATCAACTGAATTACTGAGGTTCACCATTCATGGGTTAGCTGGAAGTAATGACTGTGCATTTGTGAATTAGCAAGAGTGTCTCCACTGCTTCAAGCTCCCTGAGTCAATAACCATCCCTATGAACAACCCTTATATGCCGATGAAAGGGTAATTTTGGCTTTTTGTCTTTGGCAGAGTCCTCTACTACAGGGGAAGGATGAGAAATCAATTTTGTAGATTAAATGTCATTTAGAGTTAATTTGTTTGCATATGTGTCCTCAAAGGATTTCAGAGAAGGAGGTTGTTTAAAAAATGGAAATAAGTTAACAAAAAGGAACAACCTAATTTCCATCCTCTAGCTAAGAACCTATATATCTGTTCCTGATCGGCTACTAGAATGAAATAAGTAGCTCATTAATGGAGTAATGTGGAAACATGGATAAATTATACATTAAGATTAGGTTCAATTTTAACCAAATTGAAGCTTAGTATTTAAAGTAACGTCCATTAAATGTGTAAAAGACTCTGCACCTATTCAGAAATTAACCAACATGTCATAAATTATCCAAAGCAGGGTATACCTGCCTAAGTCCTAAATGTATACACATTGCAGCAGCAAACACTATGATTTCAGTGAAAAGAATCTTGGTAATTTTCGTTAATTTGGATGACCCTTCAAGTTTTCAATAGCCAAAATTGTCATAATTGTCCTATAACCATTAAGTAAAATTATGTCAAAGGTATAGCTTTTTTTATTGTAGTGTCCTTAAATTAATATTTCTGTTTCAACAATGCTCGCAAGTATTTTTGTTTTGAAACACACTTCATTATTAAGAAAAAAAGATTTGAATAGACTTGATTTTTATAAGACATATTAATATACATGCTTCTTTTGAAATGTAAATTATACATCTAAAAATGCAAAGAACAGCAACCAGGCAGAGGCTTACAAAGGCAAGTTTTTACTTTAACCTAAAGAGAAATTACCCTGAGTTTGTTCTCAGCTAGATTCAACAAAAATAAAGATTAGTGTGGTGGAAAGTGATTCAAACACTCTGAGCTACAGGGCTGAATCTACTGCCCTGTTGTCCCACTCTCACGTAGGATAAGTGGTGCTGGGAGCTTCTGAAAATTACAGAGTATCAGGTAAACTGGAGCAAGAAAAATGCTTGCTTAAAATGCAAGGCATTGAGGATCAGTTTTGAGAATGTGCATATCTCATATCCAAATATTTATTATAGATCTAGTAACATATATAGTCACTCACCACCAATATTTTCTCCTGATCCAATTGGTTGAATCACACAGCCACAGAACTACAAACTATTAACAAAAAACTTCTGATCACAATATTTGCTCATTGAGTCATGTTGTGTCACTTAATACCTGCTTTCTATAAATGACAACCAATCAATAAAAATTTCAGAGCCATGCCTGAGGCCTATTGCTTAAACTTGGTAACATCCTCTTCCTGCTGGTGGGCCAAAGCTTGTCCCTTCCCTAAGCTTGTTCCTTAATAATAAAGTTCTTAACCTTATGCCTTGTTCTGAAAAGTATTGATCTTCTTTCAATAAGTAACATGAAAATCCAAGCACTAAACTGTTTTTAATTTAACACTTTAATGATGAACTTGTCTGTTTTATTTGACTTACCCATGGAAGCTGCATTGAAGTTACTTTGCAAATTTTAGAATTAATTAGCTAAAAACACATCTTTTCTTACTGCAGTAATATAAGCCTTCCATTCTGTTTCCTCTTATTAAACAGCTCCCAACTCCAGGGCTCATGCAGAGGGATGCTTGAGGCTAGTGGTAAAGAGAATGTAAGGAGAAGCCCCACTGCCCTCTCAGGGAACATGTCACTTATTCACTTCCAGGCCTGGTAAACTAACTCCCAATAGCATATCTCCCCATAGAGCCCACAGCTAGACACTTATTTTCCCATGGATATTTTTCATATCCCAGGCCTGTCAAAAATATTAAGGACAGTATGTGTTTTTTCCTCTAAAATATTATTAAATCTGACTTCACATTTTTGCATACTAAATAGTCTATAATAATCATGCATCATTTATCTTTTTCAAAAGTGTAAAATATAAAAAGAGAGATGAGAGGAGAAGGTAAGAGGCTTTTAGACTCTCCTTCCTGGTTGGTTACTTTTTCAAAACTTCAAAAGTCTATACAAGTTGATGGACATAAGAGCAGAAAGGAAACTGTGGGACTGCAGTGGCAGAAAAGAGGAGAAGGAACCCCAGTCAGAAGCAGTTAAGCTACATCAGCAGAAAAGGTTAAAGCAATAAAATGTGACCTAGGACAAGGCATGGGAATCAGAATGCAGAACACCTTATCTACATGGGGTAAATATATATTTTTGATAACAAATTTGATATAAAATAGGTAATATAGAAAGTGTCATAAAGAAACATGGGAAAATCAAGATTCAGTATTTAAGTGTTGTCCAAATGGTGCCTACAACCTCCTTGCTATGATGCTTTGTAGGCAGCTGTTTCAGCCATGTGTGTAAAAGGGCTGAGCTTGTCCAAACTTGGTCAGAAGCAAGCAAAGATAAGAAGGAATTTCAGCAGGAAGTAGAACATCCAAAGAAATTGGAAAATGAAATTCAAAATTAAATGTATAGATCTTGACTATAAAAACTGTCAACAGCCAAATGACAAAGAAGTCAAATGGAGACAAGAATGGGCCAGAACCAGAGACCACATTTAAGACAATTTATCCTTGCGTCTCTTACCAATTTGTGTTGATCAAGTTCTGCTTCCACAGAAAGGTGAGCAGATGTTCCATGTACTATGATTTTCCTAGACCTAACATAGTGCTGGGAACATGGCAACTGTTCAACTATGTTGCTTAGATTGAGATTCCAGATTAAGAAAGTAAAGACTGTATGATGCAGAAGTAAGAATACATGCAGAGACTAGGAATGCATACAATAACAAGATCAGATTCTTTGAAACACAGTAGAGAAAATTTAAACCTCACTATAAAGTCTTAAGAGATATGGCATTTGCATTCACCTTTCTTCATCTGTTTTTCAATTTTTCCTAGTATTAATCCAACCTTCTTAATTTTTAGTTAAAACTAAACACAATTGGCCAGAATATGTTAAAAGAAAATTTTCCATGAGTCTCTCATGTTTCTGCACATCCTTGTTCCAGGCGATCATTTCAGAGATGTTTGCGTAGCAAATAGCCTTGAAAAATAGACCTAGACTCTTCCTCCAAGAGAAGAAACAGATTTGTTTCTCATTCAGGTAATATAAATAACATCTTCTCCTAGGGCAAAATTTGGACATGTTTTCTAGAAGTCCCTTGCAAGGCTGGGATTTCCTGAACACAGCAGAGACATAGGCCCACTGTGTGCATGGCATCCATATGGGCCTACATCTGTGAGTCCCTAGTGGGTGCGGGGGAGCAAGGGAAACTGGTGCATACAGATAGCTCATGCTGCCTGCTCTGCTGTGAATAATAAAGCCACTGATATTTTTCCCCAGAGTCTCATGTGTACTGCCAACATCTGTGAAGCTACGGCGACCCAAAAGATTAGGTTGCAAGGGTCAAACAAGTCTCAAGATATTTTTCAACTTTTGGTGGAATCAAGGCTACATTCCCCAGCTTTGGCTTCAGTTAAGTCCTAGCCACCAGACAAACTTCTGACTAATGGTGTTTAATCAAAAGTGTCTTATGAATTCCAGGGCATGTCTTTATAATTAGAGATGATGAGCTTCTTATAATTTTTCTCCTGGATGAAATGCAGATGGAAGTGTTGAAGCTTTAGCATCCATCTTGGAACATAATTTTAGAAAAAAGGTCTTGGCAGTACCAAGTAATAAGATAGGTTCCGTAGTCTCTGACACTGTGTAGGATTTTATAAAATCCATTAATATAATTTTCTTTTTTTATTAAACACTACGATCTGCCTGTCATCTTGTTAAACAGTTACCACTAATTAAATCAATAAAGCCTCATAAAAAAAAACTGTAATACAAATGTTACTATAATCTTCATATTACAGATGAAATAAATTGATGGTTTCAAAATTATGTAATTTGACCACCTACTAAATTACACACAACCAGAAAGTGGCACACAACTAACTAAGCAAAGGACACTCAACTGGAAAATAGCAAAGTTGGAGTTCGACTCAGTCTTCCTGATGCTGCCAAACACTGTGTCAGTCAGTAAACACCACAAGGGCAAAGGACTTGCCTGTTCACCCCTCTGCCATTTACCTAGCAACATGCCTGATACAAACTAGGGAATCAATAATAGACAATAAACAAATATTTATTAAATGAATTAGGGAGTTAAAGTCACTTCATCACTCTGGCCCTCAGTTCCCTCATCCGTTAAACAAAAATTACAGATATCCGTGCTGAAAATGTTACTAAAAATAGACACAGTACTTGAATAAGTTTCATCAGGTACCCAATTAACGATTGTTGCAATTATTACATATGTGTTAGGAAGAGTGGCAGTTGATTCACTCTGCTCTGATCTCTAATAACCAAGTTTGCCTCCAGGGGTTTATTATAGTAAATATATTAAGTAAACACAGAAGAGGTGACATGTTAAAGCCACATATTGCTACATTAAAGAAATCTTTATAATTGACACAGAAAGTAAACACAGAGTGACTGGATTTTATTGTCCTTGTTTGTTTTATTCTACCTAATGAGTGAAGATCCTTTAAATATCACTCAGGTCAGAAATAGTCTCCACTGTGACAAATGACAAATTAGTCAGCCCTCACACAGTGGTGGAGGCTAAAGACGAATGCATTCCCAAACGACTACAGCACACATAATTAAAATGCACATGTTGGTGGACAGCCTGCACCTTCCTAACCCCTAGCATTCTCATGGGTCTGTTGGTTAAATGCAAATAGAAATAACAACTATTGCTAAATAAACACAACCGAGGAACACCCTAAACCCAAATTTACAAATATTGAGCAATTACAGCTGGTGTCACTGAGCATTCCATAGAAAGTCTATCCAAAATAGAGGGTCATTCCAAGATGAATGGGCATAAGACGACATGAAATACAGAAAAGGACAAGGGTGAGACAGAACTGGCATGATTAAGGAAGAACAGGGATGGAATGGATTGGAATGGAATGGAATGGAATGGAATGGAATGGAATGGAATGGAATGGAATGGAATGGAATGGAATGGAATGGATTGGAATGGAATGGAAGAATGCAAAAGCAGGAGAGAGAGAGAGAGGGACATTCCTCTGTCCTTTCTGGATAAGGGCTCAACAGGGTGCCTAGTGGGAAAGAATTTGGTTAACACCAAACAAAATCCTTTAGAATTATGTATATAACTAAGACTTCATGTTTACCACATTATAACTTGTCCAATAATGTTAGCTCATTACCTATCCAAAAAATATATGTATTTTGTCCTTATAGAGATTTATGTAATGGCCCTATCAAGAGGTTTACTAACAATAAGTCCTGATGCTGATTGGCACAAATGTCAATTGTCATTGAACTTCTATTAAATAAGTTCAAGAGATCCAATGTAAAACATGGTGACTATGGTTACTAGTTACTATATCATATACTATAAATTTGCTGAGAGAGTAGACCTCAGGGACTTGACTATAGTAGTCATTTCACTATGTATATGTGTATCACAGCTTCATGTTTTACACACACACACACATATAACTTCTTTTAAAAAATAAATAAAAGGAGTTCCCATTGTGGCTCAGCAATAGGAAATCCTACTAGTATCCACGAGGATGCAGGTTCAATCCCTGGCCTCACTTAGTGGGTTAAGGATCTGGCATTGCCTTGAGCCGTGGTGTAGTTCTGATTCCACCCCTAGCCTGGGGACTTCTCTATGCCACATGTGCATCCCTAAAAAGTAAAAAACAAAACTCACTAAATACATACATACGTACATAAAAATTTAAAGAAAAAGATTCTACTAAATATAAGGGAATAGTATATTTAAAAACCACCCCTTATAGATGGTGACTGAAAAGGCCCTTCTGAATTGAGAGTGCCTTTCTAGGTAGATATAGGCAAGATTTTAGTAGTTTCTAACAGGAAGAAATAGCAAAGGATATAACTAAATAATACGTGCAAATAATATTTTGCATTATTATTTGATATTTCTTTGAAAAATTGTTCTCTGATTAAGTAAATATAAATCTACAGGCTATAGTCCTATGAAATTAATACTTTAAAAATAAGGGAGTGATTTAGTAGTTCATTAGTATAGCATTGTAGATTCAATTCTCCCTTACGTAGGAAGTATCATATATTATTGCTGCCCTTATTTCTTGCTACAGATTTTATAACTATTTTGGGATATGGTCCTATTTCAGTCTGATTTAAACTCATTACTATATGCACTTGGTGGAAGAGAAATTATCTGTCATTTTATATTTGACAGGATATTCTCCCGGGCTGTATATTTTTGGTTCAAATATAGATTCTGCCTCCTTCTGTCTTTTTGTATCTTGTCTAGATGGAGTGAGTAACTAGGTGAATACTGTACTTGTTTAATGCTATACCAATAAATACTGATAATCTAACATAGTTGTTGAGATACTTTCTTTATTTCAACATGTGAAGTGATCGATTTTCCCACTATTTGTTACACATGGCTAAATAATGAAGACATTTCAAACTGAAAAGTGGGAAGCAAAATTAATTTTTCTCCTGAAACCAATTCTACAAGTGTTCAACAGAATTACTGGCTATAAAGTCAAAGGTTATCTACTATATTTTGTTCTCAGTACTAACTGTACTAGTTCTATTTTAATTTTTCAGCATTGTTAAAATTTTGTATCTCTTCCAGTGGCATATCCTCAATCTTCTATTAAAACATTATTTCCTAGTTATTTTTAAATATGGAAATAAATTATTATAACATTTTCAGGTTTTATTAACAAAATTTTTGGCATATGTCATTCTATCACTGAAGGGTCTTTTATGTCAATAATTATTGGTTTCTGCTGTCTTACAGGTAAAGGCTTATTTTCCTTATCTTTCAGAAAAGGCTTATTTCTGATCTTTTCTATAATGATGTCATGAAAACAAAAGAAACTGAGCTTAGTAATGATTAGTCTAATTCACATTAAAATGAGATTCAGATCATAATTATAAATTAATTTTTCAAATATATTATTTATATAAAATAGGAAAATACTGTAATTATTAATATCCCTTCATACACACATGGTGAAAATATAAAATTTTAAAATGACAGCATCAAATCCAGATAATCAGTTTCCAAGGGAAAATATTTGCAAGATTGTTTTAAGACTATTGCAAGAATTGAACAGCATCTAAACCGGAGCCAAATATTGCCATTATATGTGGGTGTATTAAAAAATATGTACATATCTGTAAAGCTAGATTTGCAATGCTGATGTTTCCTCGTGGATAATAAGGAAGAAACTTCTGCAAAGTAGTCAGGCAGCATTGTAGTGAGATAGGAAGACGACACTGGCTCAAATGTTCTGGGAAAAAAATTGTGAATAAATATGTAAATATTCAACTGGCAAGGAGAAATAAAATAAAACATTATTGGTCCTTCCCTCAAGTGCATGCTGAGTTGCACTTGAGTCTGAAAAAAAATTTCCATGGACCACAGTCTGAAAAAAAATTTTAAGGAAGATTTAAACCCATTCTATAAATTAAAAACTTTACTCCGTTATAATTTAGAATACACCTACTATTTCAGTTACACAAAATGTAAATTCTTGATATTTCCCTTCCATTTCCATTGATCTCCTTTCTCTCCACATTAAATGTCAAATGAGAAGCTAAGGAAGACGATATGGCTGAAAGAGATATCCACGGTTTTGACAATTAACATCATAATCAGAAAAAACAGAAGCAACAATTTGGAATGGATAAGCAATGAGATCATATGATATAGCACTGGGAACTATATCTAGTCACATGTAATGGATCATGATGGAGGACATTGTGAGAAAAAGAATATATGTTTATATATATATATATATATATTATAATAATCACAACTAACTTCTGGTCCCTAACCAAGGAGTAAGTATAGGGATATCTAATATTTTCTGTAACCCATTTTCCTATTTACATATATATGTGACTGGGTCACTTTGTTATACAGTAGAAAATTGACAGAACCCTGCAAACCAACTATAATAGAAAAATAATCATTATAAAAAAAGAGAGAAGCAACAAATTCATAGCTGGGATTGCAAAGGAAACTGCTTTTAGGAGTCCCAAGAGTGCTATAAATGATTAGTGAATCACTTTTGATCAAATGGTATAACAGGAAATATTTTTATAAAGTAATACAATTAACAATTATTATTTATTATTAATACTGACAATATTAGCTAACGGAAATATTTGGTAGGTAATACAAAACACATTAATACAAAATTTCTTTAAGTCTCATAACAGCCTTATTAGGTAGGTATGAAAATTATCCCCATTTTGCAAATGAAGAAACTGAAGCACACTGAGGTTATGTAATTTGCTGAAGATCATAGTGCTAGTAGTGATTGATTTAGTATTTGAACCCAAGTAATTTGGATATTGAATGCTTTCAGTTAAATTTCAAACAACAGAATTATGGTTGTAAAGACAGACTTGTCCAAAGATAGAATAAGCCTCCTTCAGATGCAGAGAAATTACAGTAAATAAGAACATGTAGGAAAGCGTCTTTCAATCAATGCTTAGATGAACAATATTTTTATGAGGTCTTTTCATCTCCTCTAAGATTTTCAAGTGAGAATAGACATTGCCCAATATTTAGGTATATATATATATATATATATATATATATATATATATATATATATAAAATACACATATATATATACATATATATTGAATAAGAAGATGGGTTACAGAAAATATTAGATAGTGTAGTACTTACAGCTTGGTTAGGGGCTAGAAGTTAGTAGTGATTATTATTAGGTTTTGTGTGTGTGTATGTCAATATAGAAAACTGTATCACAACCTTCAGTTTAAGATGGTGTTAACATATTTAAACTTAATATCTGCTATTTGATATGACCTAAACAAGTAATTCAATATTTCTGGGTTCTTTTTTTTTTTTTTTTGTCTTTTTGCCTTTTCTAGGGCTGCACTCACAGTATATGGAGGTTCTCAGGCTAGGGTTCTAATAGGAGCTGTAGCCACCGGCTTATGCCACAGCCACAGCAACGTGGAATCCGAGCCGCATCTGCAAGCTACACCACAGCTCACGGCAACGCCAGATCTTTAACCCACTGAGCAAGGCCAGGGATGGAACCCGCAACCTCATGGTTCCTAATCAGATTCGTTAACAATTGAGCCACGATGGGAACTCCAAGTGTTCTGATTTCCTAATTTTCAAAATGGGTAAAATATCTCAACCAATAGTAAAATTTTATATGTAAGAATTGCTACATTACTGGGGTTTTTTACTGCTACTTTTTTACTGTGGAGCATAATATACTTATAGTAAGGGCACAAAATATGAATGTGTAACTCAGTAAGTTAGCACAAAGCAAACATCCATGTAACCACCACTCAACTCAAGAAACAGCCTATTGCCAGCAGTTCAGAAGCCTCCCTGACATCTGACATCTCATGATTCTCCTCCAATGGAACTGCCATCCCAAATTCACACAGTAGAGCTTATTATAGCCTGCATTTCAACTTGATGGGCGTGGAATTGTACAATATGCCTTTCTGGATTGGCTTCCTGATGTACTTTACTTTCTGTATACCATCCCATTGAATACACCAAATTTATTTATCCACTATATTCTTCAGAGACATGGATTTTTTTTCTAGGACTATTACAAATAAGGGTGCTATGTTGTCTAGTCGTCTTCATGTTTCTCTGTTTGCATTAATTTAATTTAGAATTATCAAAGATAATGTATTAAAAGGAAAAAAGAAACAAGGTCAAAATATATAAATTAGAAGTGAGAATGGCAATATATTATCTGATATGAAAAAGATTTAAAATGAGATAAAGTACTGAAATATTTTTCCTAATGTAGTTGACACTCACTTTTCAGTAAATATTTTCCATGAATAGTAATTACTAAAATTTATTCAAAAGAAAGCAAGACCAACAATCATTTTTAAAAATTAAATATTTTTCCAAGAAAAACAGTGGGGTAGGTGATTTAAAAGTGATTTTTTTCAAATTTTTCAAAAAGTTAATTCTTATGCTACACAAGCTAGTTCTCAGTTTTAAAAGATAAAATGTTAATAAACTAAATTCAGAAGACACAGAAACTGACCAAATACAAAAATAATATTATTTACCAATGTTTTTTCAAAACAAATGCAAAAATAAATTAATATGAGTAAATTAATTTTGACATTGTATTTCAGAAGTTGTAAAATGGGTTGTCATCATGCAACATTGCATTTTGAACTCATTGTGTAGGAATACAATGCTTCTTTATGAGTAATGGATTTAATAGGGAGTTCCCATCATGGTGCAGTGTAAACAAACCTGAGTAGTATCGATGAGAATGAGGGTTCAATCCCTGAACACACTCAGTGTGTTGGGGATCTGGCATTGCCGTGAGCTGTGATGTAGGTCACTGATGTGGCTGAGATCCCGTATTGCTGTGGCTGTGGTGTAGGGCAGCAGTCGTAGTTCCAATTCAACCCCTAGCCTGGGAACTTCCATATGGGTGCTAAAATAATAAATAATACCAATACATTAAGGAAGAAAAAATTCATCTGGGTCAATGACAAAATGGAATTTTTATCTAAAAAAAAAAACCTCTTAGATAAACTCACTATGACAGATACTATCAAAAACTAAAAAAAAAAAAAAACAAGAATAACAAGGTTGACAGGATGTAGAAAAATTAGAACACTTCTGCATTGCTGGTGGGAATTTCAAATGAACACTGTAAACCAGCTGTAATGGAAAAAATAAAAATCATTATAAAATAAAAAGTAAACAAATAAATAAAACGAGACTGCCACTCTAAAAAAACAGTATGGCAAGTCCTCAAAAAATTAAAAATAGAATTACCATATGACCCAACAATTTCACTTCCGGGTATACCCACAAAATAATTGAAAGCAGGAGCTCAAACACATATTTGTATAACCATGTTGATAGCAACACTATTCACAATAGCTAAAATGTGGAAGTAACTCTCATGTCCATTAACTAATGAATGGATAAGAAAAATGTAGTATATATACCCAAAGGATTATTATTCAGCCTTTAAAAAGAAGGAAATTCTGACCTGGGCTACAATATGGATGAAGCTTAAGGAATTTATGCTAAATGAAATAAGCCACTAACAAAAATAAGACTACTCTATGAGGTAATTAGAATAGTCAAAATCATGGAGACAAAGTAGAACAGTGGTTGCTGGGAGTTGGGGCAGGGCGGGGTTGGTAATAGGAGGTTATGTTTATGGGTTTATAGTTCCTGTTTATAAGATGAAAAGAGTTACAGCGATGGATGATGGTGATGGTGGCACAACATGTGAATATAATTAATATCATTTAATATACTTAAAATGGTTAAGATGGTAAATTTTATGAGTTGTATACTTTATTACAACATTTTTTAAGGGAGTTCCTCCTGCTCACAAATAACAAACCCAACTAGTATCCATGAGGACATGGATTCAATCCTGGCACCGCTCAGTGGGTTAAGGATCCGGTGTTGCTATGAGCTGCAGTGTAGATTACAGACATGGCTTGGATTCATCATTGCTGTGGCTGTGCTTAAGCCAGCAGCTGTAGCTCTAATTCAACCCCTAGCCTGGGAATCTCCATATGCCTCAGGTGCAGCCCTAAAAAGACAAAAACAATTTTTTTAAGAATATATAACAAGAGGAGGATTTCCAGCTATGGCAAATGGAATTGGTGGTGTCTTGGTAGCACTGGGATGCAGGTTCAGTTCCCAGAGTGGCACAATGGGTTAAAGGATCTGGTATTGCCACAGCTGTGGCAAGGGTCGCAACTGTGTTTCAGATCTGATCCCCGGCCAAGGAATTCCAAATGCCACAGAGCAGCCAAAAAAGGGAAGAAAAGAAAAAGAACATATAACAAGGATCAGGAGAACATAATTTTGCATTTAAAAACTAAATGTTTATGCAAAACATATTATGCATACACGTAATGCATATCCAATCAAAAATAATTTTTAGTTTTAATATGATCCTAATCAAACTGCTAAAGATTTGTGGAAATCTAGCAAAGTTATTCTCAAAATCATCTGGAAAAGTCCCTAGAATTGTGCCCAAAATGAATAGAATGTGTAGATATCTTTGCTAATTTTCTACTGGCTACAAAGAAAATCACCATAAATTTAGTGGCTTAAAG
Source organism: Catagonus wagneri (assembly GCA_004024745.2). NCBI lineage: Eukaryota > Metazoa > Chordata > Mammalia > Artiodactyla > Tayassuidae > Catagonus > Catagonus wagneri. Next base: position 4,423,768 of record PVHT021183585.1, read on the forward strand.
AATTCAAACACATCATCTCACAGCTTCATGCAAGGTCTAACTAAATCCTCTCAGGATCTTGCAAGGCTGCAATCAAGGTGTCATCAGGCTGCATTTTCATCTGGAGGCTTGACTGAGGAAGAATCTGCTTCCAATCTCATTTGCTTCTTCAAGGTTAGCAAAAGAATTCCTGTCCCTTCAGTCAGTTAAACCAAAGTTTTATAAAACACAATTAAAGTAGTAACACCCTTTGCCATATAAAATGACCTAATCAAAAACTGGCATCTCATTCCCTCTGTCATAGTCTGTTGGTTAGAAGCCAGTCACAGCTTCTATCCACACTCATGAGAAGGGTAGAAGAACACAACTTATCGTAAGTCACTTAAGGGTGTGTACACCACAGTGTAGACACTAATAGATTTTACTAAGTAACACTATTGAAAACAATCTAAGCAACAGCATAACAACAGTGAAACGGAATAAAAAGTTCAGCAATAAACTCTTTGTGTGTATGTGTGTGTGCTTAGACAATTTAATATATGCTAAAGGTAGCATTTTATATAGAATGCTGCTAAAATATTTATGTTTGTATAGATAATGAAACATTGAGGTATATGAAAGAGAGTAGGGAAAATATGAAATGACCTTCCAATTGCTTTTGTTTCACTATGCAGAGTATAACTGTACTTGAGCATGCATTTATTAGCTTAGCTCCATCTGTCTTATAAATGGAGACTTTTCTAAGATTCAGGAACTAGATTATCTCTCTATCAAAATTTTCAGCTTTGTTCTAAGTGGGTGAATACTTGTATATGTGTATGAACGCATTTACATGGGTATTTTAATGTAAATTTCTAATAATTGCATTGGTGTATCAAGCCAGTAGATTTCTGACTCCCAGAATTTTTATCCTTCATTATCCCAAGGTAATGATGCATATAAAGAAATCAAAAGCTTGTAAAAACCAAAATTACTATGAACATTGTCAACACTGGAATGATAGTCAGTTCAACTCAGTTTATAGGCCCAAACACGTTTTTCTCATTCTGTTAAAAAAAAAAAAATCCTGGCAGACAACTTGCTAACACAAGAAATCAAAAAGTTGTGAAATGAAGAGGTAAATATAGATTTAATGAATTAATTAAAAGAATGTTAAAGAATATTATAAATTCCTGGGTTATAATATGGTTATTCAATTGTTGCCTTTTCCTTAAAAAAAAAACCATGGAAAGATTCGTCATGTAATGTTTTTAAAGGATATTTTTTTCTTTTTTATTAGTTTTATTGAAATATATTTGATTTTCAAGGCTGTGATAATTACTGTACAGTAAAGTGGTTTAGTCATTTTTGAGTTGTAGTTAAAGTATATTCCTTCTAAGTTGAACAACCATTCTAAGTTCTGAATATCAAAAATACAAGGCTTTTGAACGATTACCATGTCCAAAAGTAGAACCGAGGATACTTATTTGGAACAGATAAGGATTTAATTTAATTAAAAAAAATACACATATGATGCACCTTGGTCACAAAAAAATTAAAGTGCCACCAGTATCTTCTAAATTTTTTTGACAAAATCCAACACCCATTTCTGATAAAAACCCTCCAGAAGGTGGGCATAGAGGGAACCTACCTCAACATAATAATAGCCATATATGACCAACCCAGAGCTAACATCATTCTCAGTGGTGAAAAACTGAAAGATATCTCGCTAAGATCAGGAACAAGACAAGGATGTCCGCTCTTGCCACTACTATTCAACATAGTTTGGAAATCCTAGCCACAGCAATCAGAGAAGAAAAAAAGATAAAAAGAATCCAAATGGGAAATGAAGGAGCAAAACTATCACTGTTTGTAGATGACGTGATTCCATACTTAGAAAATTCTGATGATTCTACTAGAAAACTCTTAGAGTACATCAATGAATTTGGTAAAGTTGCAGGTTACAAAATTAATACACAGAAAACTGCATTTCTGTATACTAACAACAAAATTTCAGAAAGAGAAATTGGGGAAACAATCCCTTTACCATCTCCAAAAAGAATAAGATACCTATAAATAAACCTACCTAAAGGCATAAAAGCCTTGCAGTCTGAAAACTGTAAGTGCTGATGAAAGAAATCAAAGATGACACAAACAGATGGAAAAATACACATGCTCTTGGACTGGAAGAATCAATATTGTCAAAATGACTATACTACCAAAGATAATCTACAGATTCAATGCAATCCCTATCAAATTACCAAGAACCTTTTTCACAGAACTAAAACAATATATTTTAAAGTTTGTTTGGAACACAAAAGACCCAGAATAGTCAAAGCCATCCTGAAAAAGAAAAATGGAGCTGGAGGAATCAGGCTCCCTGGGTTCAGATTATTCCACAAAGCTACAGTCATCAAAACAGTATGGTGCTGGCACAAAAAGAGAAGTATAGATTGGTGGAATAGGATAGAAAGCCCAGTATTACACCCACACACCTACAGTCAACTGATCTATGACAAAGGAGGCAAGAATATACAATAAAGACAGTCTCTTCAATAAGAGGTGCTGGGAAAACTGGACAGCTACTTGTAAAAGAATGAATTAGAACACTCCCTAACACCATACACACAAATAAAATCAAAATGGATTAAAGACCTAGATATAAGACCAGATACTATAAAACTCTTAGAGGAAAACATAGTACAAACGCTCTCAGACATAAAACACAGCAATATCTTCTCAGATCCACCTCCTAGAGTAACGACAATAAAAAGAAAAATAAACAAATGAGACCTAATTAAATTGAAAAGTTTTGAACAGCAAAGGAAACCCTAAGCAAAATGAAGACAACACACAGAATGGGAGAAAATATTTCTAAACAAAGCAACTGACAAGCGATTAGTCTCTAAAATATATAACATCCTCCTGCAGTTCAATAGCAAAAATAAAACAAAGAATCCTATCAAAAAAATGGGCAGAAAATCTAAACAGTTATCCAAAGAAGATATACAGACAGCCAAAAAACCCATAAAAGATGTTCAGCATCACTAATCATTACACAAATGCAAATCAAAACTTCTGTGAGGTACCACCATATACCATCCAGAATGCCCATCATTGAAAAGTCTACAAACCAATAAGTGCTAGAGAGAGTGTGGAGAAAAGGGACTTCCTTGCACAGTTGGTGAGAATGTAAATTGGTGCAATCACTGTGGAAAACAGTATGGAGATTCCTCAAAACACTAAAAATAGAGTTACCATATGATCCAGCAATCCCACTCCTGGACATCTACCTAAAGAAAACCATGATACATGTACACCAATGTTCACTGCAGCACTACATACAATAGCCAAGGCATGGAAGCAACCTAAATGTCCATTGACAGCGGAGTAGCTAAAGAAGATGTGGTACACATATACAATGGAATATTACTCCGCCATAAAAAGGAATGGAGTAATGGTATTTACAGAAACATGCACAAATTATCATGCTAAGTGAAGTTAGTGAAACTGAGACACAAGCATCATATGCTATCATGTATATGTGGAATCTAAAACAAAAGATACAATGAACTTATTTGTAGAAACCAACTCACAGACTTTTGGCAAATTTATGGTTACCAAAGTGATCAGGTTGTGGGGGGAGGGATGGACTGGAGGCTGTGAATGGAAATGTTGTAAAATTGGGTTATGATGGTGGTTGTACAGCTATAAATAAAATTAACTGAGTTTTTAAAAAATTAAATTTTTAAAGAATGTAAAAACTATTTGTGAAAGAATTAACTATAAAACATGTCTTTTCTTGAAGGTTCAAATATTTATCTCATTTATGAATGGCACAGATGATCCTATGTACAAAACAAACAGATCATGACCAAGGAGAGCAGACTTGTGGTTCCCATGGAGGAAGAGGGTAGTAGGATGGAAGGGCAGTTGGGGTTTTTGGATGCAAGCTGTTATATTTGGAATGGATTGAAAATAGGGCCCTACTGTACAGCACAGGGAACTGTGTGTGACTGGGTCGCTTTGCTGTACAATAGAATCTGAAGAAATATTGTAAATCAACAATAATTTTTAAAAAATGAAAAAATAAATTAAGGGGGGGGAAATCACAGGATATACTCCTAGCAGCCTCATTAATGTGAGGTGGTAATATTGGTTTTTTAAGAGTAATATTTTAAATTTAAAAAAAAAGCAAGGCCTCCAAAAGCCCAGCTTTCTGGTAACCACATGTCTTTAGACAGTGAATTCAAAGGGATGATATTTTTTTCCTTTCAAAACTCCAGATTCCCATGACAGGCAAGAACAGGACAGCTTAAAAGCCAAACTTAAAAGTCACTTTAAAGAACACCTGGCAGGTGAAAGAGAAAGCACTCTGTTGTGCCTAGCCAAAATGAGCACCACCTACCTATATAAAGCACTCATGCATGGGGACACTGCTAGCCCTAATCCATCTGTTGTTGAAAAATATATAAAGCAAGTGAGGAGATGAAATAAGTGGTCTAAATCTTCCTTTTGAAGGATCTTTCTCTGTTCTGTGGCAGCTGTTCTAAAGTGATTCAACTGGTTTCCTTTCCTTTTTTTTTCATTTTAATTCAGGTTTGTGTCATGCATTCTTTCCTTGTGAAACATGCCATATTTTTCTGAAGACTTCTATGTTGTTACAAATGTTATTTCAGTGTCATTAAAATATCAATAGATAAAAAGGTAAAGTAAAGCATTTTTAAATTGAAATTAAACTAGTTTTCTAGACATATTTCCAGAGAAAAAAGGAAAACTTTGTAAGACATACATCGCTTGTTTTAATTATGTGTAGTCTATTGGTTAAATATCAAGGAATAAACTTTGATAAAATGATTTATGGCTTCACCAATAAAAATGCACAAGTGATTACTGATAAATCATCAGGATAGCTTATCAAGTTATGCAATTAATGAAGCTTTTAAAGTCCTTGTCTTATTTTTTTTTTTTTACTTTTGAATAATTTATGTACTTACAATCATTGTGGCATTAATAAAACAAAATGGCAAGCAGATTTGATGATAGATACACTGACCAAGATTTAGAAACGGACATTAACTTGATCCAGAAATTTGAATTTCTCTCCATCTACAACAGAAAACTTTTGAGGAAATGATTAGATTTATAGGAATTTTTACCCCATTGCAATGAGGTCTCTAAAGGAATAGAAGTCTTTTTTTTTTTTGGTTTTACTTAATTCAACATATATTTATTGTGACTACTATGTGTATGCTAAGATGAGGGAATATTATTAACTACAAAACATCCCTAACTCATAGTGAATTTATAGTTTAATGGAGGAGGATAAGAAAAGAAATTTCAGTTCAATGTTATAGAAGATATTAGATTCAAATTTCCACCTCTTTACGGTGTCTATAATAAAAGGCATAAGAGTTGTAGTAATCGGTAAAATCCATATGAGAATAAAGGATGATTATCCATTCCCACAAAATCAAAATTCACTGAGGACTTTCTAAGTGCTGAGCAGTCTCCAGAAGATAAGTGATAATGTGAGTTTTCTTGGTGTTGATCATACTGGTCCCTAACTGTTGTGTCCTGTGTGTCTGAAATTCCAGACAACAGTGAGTGACAACACAGAAGCAACATGGAAGCCATGTTACATGGAGGCTGTGCTGACTTAGTTCACAGAATCTCATTAAATTTTTCTCTAGTTTTAGATATTTATAGTCTCCATTTTTCCAATTCAGTAAAAATTCTTGTATACACATTTATCTACTTATCATGCAGTTTTTTTTGGTCACGCCTGTGCACATGGAAGTTCCTGGACCAGGGCTCCAATCCACACCACAGCAGCAACCCAAGCCACTGTAGTGACAGAACAGGACCCTTAACCCAGTGTGCCACAAGAGAATTCCCCATCATGCAATTTTTATATTGTAAAAAGTTAGATGTGGAATTTTTAGGTCAGTGAGAATGGAAGTTTTAAATCAGGAAGAAAATACTTGGAAATGTTGGTGCACATGGCCATTACTTGTAAAATTGTAATGTTTTAACTCTTGTCATGATTATATGGGGAAAACACTGTATTTCAGTTAAAACTCTATAATTGCAGTGTTCGGCAATAAGCTGTGGGGACTATTCAAATTTAAAATTTAATTTGAACAAATAAGACTAAAATTCATTTCCTCCTTTACAGTAGTCATATATCAAATGCTCAGTAACCACATATGGCTATCATATTTGATATTAAAGATATAAAAAATTTCTAATATCACAAAAAATTCTATAGGACATAAAAAGAATTCAGTCAATATTTTTATGTTTTGTATCTGCTATATTAAACTAATACTTTATTTTGGTATTTTTATACAAAGTTTGAATACATCTGCGCTTTACTAATTTATTTTTACTTTTTAAGATATATTTACATATCAGAGATGTGAACCTGTGTCTGTCAGATGTTGGTGAGTTTTTATTTATATTTTTATTTCCAGATTTATCAACTTTTGCTTTGAGTTGATAACTCTGGAAATATTTATGTGTTATATTAGGTAAGGATCTAATTTTTTATTTTCGAATAGCAAATCTCCTATGTAACATTTATTGACTAATTTCTTCTAACTTCACTCTTTTCAAATATATCTTTGTCCGTTTTTAGACATTTATATTCAGTTCCACTGATGAGAATATTTTTGCACCCTGCTAATTTTTGTTAAATAATACGGTTTTTAAATGTTTCAAAATTTAACATCTTTGTCTTAAACTTCCTAGGTATTTTTATGTTTCTTTTTGTAGGGGATGTCTGGAATAATTTTGTCAAGTTGAAAAAAATGTGGAATTGGGAGTTCCCTTCGTGGCTCAGTGTTTAACGAATCCGACTAAGAACCATGAGGTTGCGGGTTCGATCCCTGGCCTCGCTCAGTGGGTTAAGGATCTGCGTTGCCGTGAGCTGTGGTGTAGGTCGCAGATGCGGCTCGGATCCCGCATTGCTGTGGCTGTGGCGAAGGCCGGCGGCTACAGCTCCTGTTAGACCCCTAGCCTGGGAACCTCCATATGGCGCGGGTGCGGCTCTACGTAAAGGCAAAAAGAAAAAAAAAAATGTGGAATTATTTTCCAAATTTTAATTTAGGAGTTATACATATTATATTTTACATTGCATGTCTCCATATTTACTTACCCCTTCTTCCTTCGTAGAAATCTTGTACATATTTTTTAAATGTATTCTCTGCTATACCATTATCATTACTTCTATTGACAACTAACAATTCTTATTATTTATAATCAATAATAAGATTATTTCAGTCTTGTTTTCTATACAATTATTGATGACCTATTTTTAAAATATTAATATTTGTGTATTCACATTGTAACTCATCACAACCCTGAACTATTTTATTTGTTTTAATAGTTTTACATTGATACTTCTCTTATAATGCACGTGACCATGACATCTGAAAACAATGATGCTAGTTATAAAAAAATTCCCATGGACTGAAGTCATTTTTGTTGAGGAGTGTATACTTTGTTCATTGGCTCCGCCGCTATGGAAGTAACCCAAATGGACCACCTTTTCAGTGGTGTCCTCTTGCTTCCAGACCTAACGTTTGTAGACTAAGCAGCACTGTCATAAGTTGGAGTAAGACCTTGCCACTTTTAAGAAACTGGCCTAGGAAAAAAAAAGAAATGGCAAGAAATAAGCCTATGCTTTACCCTTGAGCACTGTTTGAATCATTAAATATTATTTATCCGTGGCGAGGGAAGAAACAAAATATATGATAAATCCCATTTACTTTATGGTCTACTTACACATCTTTACTGATCTCTCCAAAACAGGGAAAGCTGACAGAATATACAAAACTCTCTTTAATTTTCTTCCTGGAAAACTGTAATGCTTTCCCAGAAAGGAAGTCATGCATCAGCCCCTAATGTCTTCATTAATTTACCTAGAGCATTTTGTATCTGACAAAATTTTGTTGAGGTTATGTTTTGCTAATTTCCCATTTTGCAATTTCACTACAGATAAATTTGGGGGGGTATTTTTATTTTGTTATCCCTTTCCTGTTTTCTTTCTATACCTGCATATGTTTGCTCAGAGAGGACAGATGTTCTTATCATTCTCAGCTTCACCTCTTATACTATAAAGTTTTAGTATTTGTCTATATCTAAAAGCTTTCTCCCCCAAGTAAGGCTGTGAAACTGTAGATTAACTTCCAGCTAACCTCAAACACCAATTTAGTATGTGCACAGGTTTTTAAAGTTCCAGGAGTTCCCGTCATGCTCAGCAATTAGCTAACCTGACTAGGATCCATGAGGACGCGGGTTCGATTCTGGGCCTAGCTCCATGAGTTAAGGATTCAGCGTTGCCATGAGCTGTGGTGTAGGTCACAGATGCGGCTGTTATCTGGCATTGCTGTGCTGGTGTAAGCCAGTAGCTGTAGCTCCGATTTGACCCCTAGCCTGGGAACCTCTGTATGCTGCCAGTGTGGCCCTAAAAAGAAAAAGAAAAAAAAAAAGGTAAAGCTCCAAACTATTGTGAAAGTGAATTGAGGAATAAATGTAAAGTTATTAAGGTTTTGGAATAGTATAAAAATTTTACCAAAATGATCACTTCTGATTTCTAATCATGTTGATAAATTGGCTTCTTGAAGCCCCGTAGAATCTTACGCCATAGATTCCTCCAACTTTATTAATATTATCTTCTATAATCTCCTTCTGGCACAATACAGTTTGGTACTCTCTCCACTTCCTGAAGAGTTCCATCCCAGCTGAAAAGCCTCCTGGGGTAGGCAGGGCAGAGGAATAATAATTCCCACTTTTAAAAGCCCCGGCATCTGCAAAACAGAAATTGACTCACAGACATAGAGAACAGACTTAATGGTTGCAGAGGGGGAGGAGCAAGTGAGTGGTATGGACAGGCCGTTTGGGGCTGGTAAAGGCAAACTATTATGTTTAGAATGGATAAGCAATCATGTCCTACAGTACAGCACAGGGAACCATATCCAACCTCTTGGAATAGAATACGATAGAAGATAGAATGAGAAAAAAGATTTTATATATATATATATACATATATGACTTGGGTACTACGCTGCACAACAGAAATTAGCACAACACTCTAAATCGACCATGCTTTAATAAAAATAAATAAATAATTTAAAAAAATAAAAGACTCAGCAGCAAGATCTCCACTACCACCACCCCACCACCACTACCACCACAGGTTTTCATATAGAAGAGTTTTTCTTATTCCATGTAACTCCTAAAAGAACTAGCAGTCCCCAGTTATGTACACACCAAGGAATACATGTATGCCAAGAAGAGCTTCTTACACTAATATTTTCTAAATAAGGAGGCTAGAATTTCAGCTCATGTTAGCATCTTCATGAGAAAGTAGACTGATAATCACAAGATCACTGAGTATTGAAGCTGTGACCAAAAAAAAAAAAAAGATGATGCAGGATAAAGTGGAAACTGAGGACTAAAATTAGACTTACACATATTTTAAAACTATCATTACTGTTATCCCAAAATGTACAGATGTATTAGAAAACTATACATAGAACTCCCACATGACCCAGCAATACCACTCTTAGGCATATATCTGGACAAATCTTTCCTTGAAAAAGACACTTGCACATGCATGTTCATTGCAGCACTATTCACAATAGCCAAGACAAGGAAACAACCTAAATGTCCATTGATAGATGATTGGATTAGGAAGATGTGGTATTTATACATGATGGACTACTATTCAGCCATAAAAAAGAATAAAATAATGCCATTTGCAGCAACATGGATGGAATTAGAGACCCTCATACTGAGTGAAGTAAGTCAGAAGAAGAAAGACAAATACCATATGATATCACTTATATATGGAGTCTAATAGACTGCACAAATGAACCTTTCTACAGAAAAGAAAATCACGAACTTGGAGAACAGACTTATGGTTGCCAAGAGGGTGGGGCAGAGAGTGAGATGGTATGGGAGTCTGGGGTTAACAGTTGTAGACTATTGCCTTTGGGATGGAAAAGCAAGGAGATCCTGCTGTATAGCACCGGGAACTATGTCTAACCACTTGTGATGAATCCATATATGTATGTGTAACCAGGTCACCACGCTGTAGAGCTGGAAAACTGACAGAAATCTGTAAACCAGCTATAATGGAAAAATTTTTTAAAAATGTACAGATGTGGCTGGATTTCAGTCAGTTTAAAAACACTGAGAACCTCATCTTTTTCATTTCTGCATAGAATTAAAATCAACCAGAATCATGACCAGTACAAGCATTTCAGGTAGTTTTAGCCCATACCGATCACTATAGTTAAATTGGCCTTACCATGATGGATATCAGTTGTGGAGTTACAAAGTTCATGTGAAGGTTCAAGCTGCAGTGAAATGGTCATGTGCCTTAGATAAATGTCAGTTGGATATCAATAACAATTGTGATATTGTTTTTCCATTATAATTTCCTTTTTATTGGTTAACAGGCTAAAATGTAGCTTGATTTTTCTAATTAGAAAATAATGTTTAAAGTTTTAAGATTATTCAAAAAATCTTAAAGATGATATCTTCCCTTCCTTCCAATTTCCCTGAAAAAAGAGAGTAAATTAGTATTTATATACATCACAATTATAATGCTGCTTACAGCTATGCCTTAGGCCCAGAACAGAATGTGAGGGTAAGAAAAGCAGTTTATTTGGAAGTGTGATGAAAGTGTTTTGGTGTTTGGTGTTTCCTTTCCATCCTACATTTCTATTACTATTACTATTTACTATTTAAATGGACCCAATATTGTGATTTTCTTATGCGCAAATCATCATTTTCTCTTATGCTTTGTTAATTTTTTATCTAAGATGAACAATATATCATGCTCTTAACAACTGTGAGTCAAAGAACATTTATTGTGCTTTATAATACAACTTCATGCAATATAAATAACGTTTTTTAAACCTCCCTGAATATCTATAGAATTTAAGGAGCTGTAACTGAAGCATTGCTATATTTCTAAAACCAGAAATTTGTGTTCTGTTAGTCTTCTCTGGATGTCTTTTCTCTGATCAGTAGAACTCAAGATTCTTTGAGGTAGGAAAAAAGGGAGATTTGATGGGTGTCAAAACTAAAGGGCAAAATGAGAGTAAGGATATAGATTTCCATCAGCAGCAGCTCCCCATGCAAAATCCTATATTTGGGAAAACTGTTTATATCTGGGCAATGAACAAAACTGTTCTATAATTATCATTGGTCAATCTAAAAGTAACACACACAAAAACACAAAAGCAAAACATAATTATTCGGTACATTGTAGAAATAAAAAAATTAAAATACAGATTTAGAGTCTATAATAAAAAGATATTCTTGAAATTAAAACTTCAAAGTTATAGGAAAGATTATATTTTTTCAGTTTTATATAAAGTCACAAAGCTAGTTACTCGATGTGCTAGAGTCAAAGTATGGGACCTGAGATAGACCTGTGTGGTTTCTATTACAGGAAACTCCTAAATATGTATGTAGACCCCTTTAAAGAAACAACCTCTGCCCAAAGAAAATAATTTTTCCTCAAAGAGTACTTCAGATTTCAGAATAGAAACTCTTGAAATCTTGGTTACTATGGAACATAAATTCTGTGTCCGTGAAGATAACAAAGTAATTGATTGTCTTTCCTTGTAAAAATGTAAAGGAATAACAAGGCCACTCTACAAACAAAGTCAAAGCGAAGCATGCTTTAGTTTGGTCCGTATCCACCCTGAATACAAAATCTGTCACTACAGTGTGATGCTAACTCTACTCATTGCGTCTGAGCCTGCCATGTTTCCTAAAGATGTGTTTCAGATTAGGCTGGTGTTACCTCAGTACTTTTGATTTGGTCAATAATGTCAAATATTTTTGTTAATTAATACAATGAAAGGTCTTATTGTTCCTTAATATAATTTTGTTTTATGCTGTATTGGGAATAACATTGCTTTTGCTTACTACTGGATACTAAATTTTCATAAAAGCTTATGCTGTTGCATTTGATGCAGTCACTGACTGAAAAAGAATTGGCCAAGACATGACCAGAGACCAGGATTAGTACGATGTGGTGATTAGCTTTATTAGCTATCCTTTCAACAACAGTGTTGTCTTAGACTTTTATGGCTATCAGTCAATGTTCTATACCCATTTGTCATTCATTAGCTCAGTACATTTATTGAGCATCTAATGTAGTTGACCTATGCTTTGAGTAGAAAGATACAGAAATCACTATTGTAAAGTCTTTCATTATATACTTTAAGGCACATTTTTCCAGAATGTACTTTGCTTAAATGTAGTTAAATATTTTGGATTTGAAGTGGAAATATATAGATATACATAGATATATTTATATAGAAATATATACAGATATATTTACATATATAAATATACAGATATATTTATATCTATATATATCTTTATCTATATAGATATACAGTTATGTGTGTGTGTATATATTTATCCAGTACATTTAAAAAAACTTTTTTTTTTTTTTGCTTTTTAGGACTGCACCTGTAGCATATGGAAGTTCTCAGGCTAGGGGTCGAATCAGAGCTACAGCTGCCAGCCTGCACCACAGCCACAGCAACGCTGGACATGAGCCACATCTGTGACCTACACCACAGTTCACGCCAATGCTGGATCTTTAACCCACTGAACAAGAATGTGGACTGAACCAGCATCTTCATGAATACTAGTCAGGTTCATTACCACTAAGCCACAACGGGAACTCTGAAATATACTTTTTAATATTTAGTAATTCTCCATTTTATCTTTACCATTATTTAGGTCCAACTCCTAGTCTGCTCTTCCTTTGTAACAAAAAAAAAATCATGTATTTGAATAGCTAAGTCTCTCCTATGTATTGCACTAAGTTCCAATAGGTATTAAGAGCCTTATCAGGTAACTAGTTAAAAAAGCAGTGTTCACTCTCTTATAGATTGTACGAGTTGAAGTAGGTACATCAACTATTCCAAGTTTTTCTCCTGTTTTCATGGCAATGTTTCCAACCCACAAAATTGTGTTGGAGTTCCTGTTGTGGCTCAGCAGGTTAAGAAACTGACAAAGTGTCCATCAGGATGTGGGTTCAATCCCTGGCTTCTCTCAGTGGATTAAGCAGCATCATAGGTTGCAGATGCAGCTTGGATCCAGCATTGTTATGGCGTAGGTCTGCAACTACAGCTTCAATTCAACTCCTAGCCCTCAGTACTGCCATATGTTTCAGGTGTGGTTGTAAAAAGAAAAAAAATGTTTTCAAAAACGGCCCACATGTAATAATTTGTTTGCACACTGGTGGCATAATAATAATAACAGTAAAAAAATTAAAGAGCGATATCTAATCTAATGTTCACTCACTTGACACTTTAATCTGAAAGAAATTTAATGCAAATTTCAAGTTAAGCATGCATTCTCTTTCCCAGAATGTGGCTATACATCCTAAAGTTTTTAAGAATTGTGGATGTATGCTGTGCTGATATGTAGCCAATACATAGAGAAACATTATTTCTAAATCAACTATCAGAATAAAATAAACTTGAGCTGGGATTTTGTTCACCTTGAATTATCCAAAGAGTGGAAAAACTTATGCCCATATTTCTAGTGAATGTACAAATCCAGAGACATTTAAAAATTATAACTTCTGCACACCAGTGCTCTTTATGGTTATACTGTTAATGAGCTATTTGTTCATAACACTAGAAATTAGTCTATCAAAAATTGTCATATAAATGAAATATGTTTGGTGTTGAGTAGCTTTAATATCCATACAAAACTAATAACATAAGAAATCAAGAATGATGCTCCAAAACTTGAAAGTGAGTACTGTAACATGTTTAAAATCAAGGAAGATAAAAATTCTAAAACTTTTCACAGTGAATATTTCTAGAAGAAAAAAGATTTCATGAAACAAAAAATGCAAGTATATCATACTAGTAGCGGGTCTCTTATCTATAAAATATTAAATATTACTCTATATGTAAAGGCAATTATATTTATGACTCTTTCTCTAACTTTGGTAATTACTAATATGTTTCACATCCCCATTTTTTGTTAAAGTATTGTATTTTTCACTTTTCTATTTCTTAATTGTGAAATATACATAACATAAAAATTTATCACCTTAATTGTTCTTAAGTTTTCAGTTCGATGCTGTTAAGTACGGTCAGTTGTACAAGCTCCAGAATCCTTCTCATCTTGAAAAACTAAAACTATTAAAAAAGAAAAAAAAAACAGAAAAGAGCAAATGTTGGCCAGGAGGTAAAGAAATTGGAAGACCTGACCCCCCCACTGTTAGTGGGAATGTAAAATGATGCAGCCACTATGGAAAACAGTATGGAAGTTCCTTAATAAATTAAAACTATAATTACCGCATGACCCAGCAATCTGACTTGAGATGCATACCCAAAATAATTGAAAGCAAGTCTCAAAGAAATATTTGTATGTTCATATTTAGAGCAATATTATTTTCAATAGACAAAAGGTACAAGTAACCTAAATGTCCAATGATGAATGAATGAGTAAATATGATACAGTACATACATACAATGGAATATTATTCATAATTTAAAAGAAAGGGAACTCTGGGGGAGTTCCCGTCGTGGCTCAGTGGTCAATGAATCCGACTAGAAACGATGAGGTTGCAGGTTCAATCCCTGGCCTTGCTCAGTGGGTTAAGGATCCGGTGTTGCTGTGAGCTGTGGTGTAGGTTGCAGACACGGCTCGAATCCTGCGTTGCTGTGGCTGTGGCGAAGGCCGGCAGCTCCAGCTCTTGTTAGACCCCTAGCCTGGGAACCTCCATATGCCGCGGGTGCGGCCCAAATAAGGCAAAAAGACAAAAAATAAAAAAATAAATAAAAGAAAGGAAACTGACACATGCTACGACATAGGTGAACTTTAAAACATCACATTAAGTGAAATAAGTCGGTTGCATAAAGATGAATATTATATAATTCTACTTATATGAGGTACCTAGAGAAGTAAAATGAATAGGAAGAGAAAGTAGAAAAGTTGTAGCTAAGGGCCTAGACAAGAGGGTGATGGGAATTATTGTTTAATGGACATAGTGATAGGAGAAATGGTTATGAGTGATGTGTACCCCCCACTATTAGCATCTTAAAGATGTTGCAACTTGAAATTACGAATGACTGAAGTGGGAGCATACAGTGGAAAATCAATTATTTTTCAAAGGTGAGACTCTTTTCATGGATCTTAAAGTATTTCAGTATTTCTTTATCTTGGTATTCGGCTAGGGATCTAAAAAGATGAACAACTCTGGTCTCAAATAGATGCATCCAAAATCAGTTGTGCCACTTGTTAGGACCTGTATGAGTCCTTAGGAATAAGCTGAATACAAACTCAAAGATTATAAACTGAAAACTTTAAGACATTGCTGAAAGAAATTACAGGGGACTTATGTGGAAAGAAAACTAATTTTCATGGATCACAAAACTTGATATTGTTAAGGTATCTATATTTCCCAAATTGATCCATAAAGTATATGCAATCTCTATCAAAATCTCAGAAGGTTTTTTTTTTTGTAGAAATTGATGAGATGATCCTAAAATTCATAGGGAAATGCAAAAAAATAATATCAAAACTATTGAATAAATACAAACTTGAAGGACTCACAGTTCTCAATTTGAAATTACAATAATCAAGAATGTACAGTACTGAGATATGGAGAGGGAGAAAGAGAGAGTAAATGAGATAAGGACTAGCTGCTCAGAAATAAACTCATATTAATGGTCAGCTGAATTTTGACAAATCTTAAAGACAATGTTCTTTTTAACAAATGGTACTAAGGCAACTGGCTAGTCACACACAAAATAATAAGGTTGAACCCTATCCTCCTACCATACACAAAAATAAACTCAAAATGAATAACTGACCTGGTATAAAAACAAAAACTATACAAGTCTTTGAGGAAAATATAGTAGTTAATTTTCAAGTTCTTGGGTTGGGCAAAGCTTTCTTACATAACACCAAAAGCAAAAGGGACAAAAAATAGTAGATAAATTGGACTACATCAAAATGTAAAACTTTTGTGATTCAAAAGATGTCATTCAAAAAGTAAAAAGACAACACAGAACAGTGGGAGAATATATTTGCAATTCATAACTCTAATAAAACTCATATTTTTAATATAAATCATTCTTCCAACTCAATAATAAAAATTTAGATAACCTAAATTAAAAATCGATAAAGGATCTGAGTAAATATTTCTCCAAAGATATGCAAGTGGTTAATAAGCACAAGAAGATGCTCAATAGCATTAATTATTATGTACTTGCAAGTGAAAACCACTATGAGATACCACTTCAAATCTATTTGAATTGATGTAATCAAAAAGATAAATAATAACAAACATTAGCAAGGATGTGGAGAAATTAGAAAATTCATAGGTTTTCATAGGAATGTAAAATGATACAGCCACTTTGGAAAAAGCACCTGATAGTTCCTCAAATGGTCAAACATACAGATACTATATGAACAATCATTTGCACTCTTAGGTATGTACCCAAGAAAAATAAAACCAAATTTGTATACCAATGTACGTAGCAGCATTATTCCTAATAGCCAAAAAATGGTAACAGACCACATGCCCATAAATTGATGAACAGATTATAAAATGTTTCATAGGTATACAAGAGTGTTGACAAGGCTTAAAGACGTAGTTCGAAAGAGTAGAGTATGGAAAAAGGGTAAGAAATGAATTTACTTTAGAGAAATCCAGCAAATACTATCTTGGCCAAGTAACCAATGTGAACATTATCTTGATAACATGTATTCTTGTTACATTATGAGAACAACACTTCTCATACTAAAGACCTATAACCTTAGCCTAACCATGAGAAAAAAAATTTCAACAACTCAAATTGAGGAACACTGTACAAAATGTCTGATACAGAAAATTATATCAGGCAAGATGTGAGGAATCTGAATGGAATATAGATTTTAAATAATAAAACACATTAATATTAGTTCATTCATGCCAGACCATTAATATGGACCATATTAATACGAGATGATAATAATATTGGAAATTGAGTGTGCTATACTTAATCTCAATTATATTTAATAAGATTCAGGCAGTGTTTTTCACAAAACTTGAAAAGAATCTACCAATAATTTAAGTGATATAGAGACAATGATATTTAAGACATTTCTAAGAACAAAACTTGCCTCTATTATATTTCAAGAGAAAAGGCAAGAGTATCTCAAACAGTGTGTAAGAGATAATTAAAGCAATGAAACTGAAAAAGAAAACAGATGCAAATCCACACTTTTTGAAAACTTTGTGTACAATAGCAGAAGCATTACGCACCAGTGGAAAAAAAGATGAACTATTCAGTCAATGGTGTTTAATTAGAGGCCCATATGGAAAGAGATCAAAATACACCCTCATATCATACATATAAAATGTAAACTCCAGATTCAATTTTAAAGCAAAAATGGGAAAAGGATGGAGCAAGATTTGTGAGACCAGCATGTGGTGTCACCTTTTTTCTCAAGGCACTTGCAATCACTAATCACATGGAATGCTATTCACAGAGAAAATGTGCTTCAAAAATTAAGGTATATTTCCATTACATACCTTTTCAGATATATAAAAATTTGGAAAACAAATTATTGCTGGGTCCATATTAGTGAAAATACCTAAAGAGAGTGAAAAAGATTTCACAGAAGGGAAGACTGGAAAGACAGAAAGGAATAAAGATTAAAAAGATTGAATATATAAATATAGCTAAATGACTATTAACTGCACACAACATCACTATCTTATGTGCATATAAAAATTATGAATAATTAAAGTAAATGAACCATAACAGAAAAATCAGGAGGTGAAAAATGGAGTCACAGTTTTAAAGTCTTTGCATGATAAGGAGAATATTAAAAACATTAAGTTAAATCAGACTTTGACAAATCAATAATAAAACAGTAATTTTTCACGATATTTTAAAAATATGGCAGATAGGGTAAATATTAAAAATTCTTAAACCAAAGAATGCAAAAGGAGATAAAAAACAAAATATAAAGCACATAGGAAAAATACAGTGCTATTAACTAGATGGTATATTTAAACACAAACTGAAGAGGAAATATACTAAATATACCAATTAAAAAATAAAAGTTGTCAGACTGGATTTGGTAAACAAAGACATAAAAAACCTTGATAAACTGAGAAGAGGATAAAAAGCAAAAAAGAATTCCAAACAAACAAAAGAAAATCAAATAGGTGGTAAATTTAAATGGAAATATGTCAGTAGTTCCTGCCATGGCACAATAGAACAGCAGCCTCTTGGCAGCATTGGATCACAGCTTCAATCCCTGACCTGCATAGTGGGTTAAGGACCCAGCAATGCCACAGCTGTGGCTTCAGTCATGACTGTGGCTCAGATCTGAGGCCTGTCCTTGGAACTCCTTATAATGCAGCACAGCCAAAAATGGGGAGGGGGGGAGGAGAAAGAACTGTATCACTAATTATGTTCAGTATAAACAAAATAAATGCTCCAATTTTTTGAAAATCATGCTTGATTAAAAAATAAGAATCAACTGTATATGTTGATATTAATATTAGACAAGGTGGCAATAAGACAATAAACACTGTGAGAAAGGGCATTTTAAAACAATAAAAGTCAACCAACTCAGAAGTTATTCAATTCAAAATATTGAATAACTTGTTCACAAACAGACAAAATTAATTTAGAATTCTGGGATGCTAATAGCATTCTATTTCTTGATCTGGATGGCAGTTAAAAATGTAGGTTCAGGAGGAGTTCCTGTTGTGGCACAGTGGTTAACAAATCCAACTAAAAACCATGAGGTTGTGGGTTCAATCCCCGGCCTTGCTCAGTGGGTTAAGGATCCGGCCTTGCCAATAGCTGTGGTGTAAGTCACAGATGTAGCTCGGATCCTGTACTGCTGTGGCTGCGGCGTAGGCCGGAGGCTACAGCTCCAATTCGCCCGAGCCTGGGAACCTCCACATGTCACGAGTGCAGCCCTAAAATGACAAAAAGGCAACAACAACAACAACAAAAAATGTGGGTTCACTTTGTGAAAATCCATCAAGATTCACACTAATGTATTCTGTAAGTTATTCTTCAACATAAACTTTCCTTAATTTTAAGTATAGGTTAGAATGTCCCTATGTGGTACAGCAGGTAAGGAGTCAGCATTATCTCTGTGGCAGCTCAGGTCACTGCTGGAGCTTGGGTTAAGAATTTGGTGTTGCTACAGCTATAGTGTAGTTCACCCCTGCAGCTCAGATTCAACACCTAGCTCAGGAACATCTATATGCCACAGGTGAGGCCAGGAAAAAAAAAATAAGTATAGGCTAATATCATTACGATATTAGTTTGTGGAAGGATGTCTCAAAGAAGAGACAAGACTCTGGTAAAGAAAACATTGATAGACATTCCCTGGTGGCTCAGTGGGTTGGGGATTACCACTGCTGTGGTTCAGGGCCCAGTCCCTGGGCCAGGAACTTCCTCATGCATCGTTTGCACCCAAAAATATATAAATGATTTTTTAAAGGAAAAAAATGATAAATTTTATTCTATAAACAAACTTAAAAGGTCACTCTTCGAATGCAGAAGATGACTACATCAATTGTAAATGATAATTGCCTAGCATCAAGATTTTATAAACTCTAAGTCTGACATTCATATTCAAAAAGAGAAAAGAAATTCTTCAGAGGTCATGAACAACAGGAAGCTCAAATGGTCAATGAACACACAGGATGTTCAATATCGCTAGCAAACAGAGAGATGCAGAACCATAACTGTAATAATAATAAAATATAACTTTAATCCTAGATATGCAAAATAGAAAATTTAATTATACATTAATAAAATATTCATAAAGTCTTATTAGTTCAAACTCTGAAGCTTAAACAAATTAAGGGTTCTCACTATTTAAAAGAATGCAAACCTAAGTTGCTCTCAAAATTTCACAAAATCCTATGATATGTGAAAGCAGGGCTTGAGGTGCAGGTATTTCAGGTGAAGAATACTGAACTTTCATTAGCTTCACAGCAAATCTGCTTTTGTAGTCATTCCATGATATCAGAAACCCAAAAGGATTATAAACTATGGATAGAAATATAAATAGGTACAACCATGTAGGATTTTCAGGAGTAATATTTAGAACCCATTTTCCCATCCAGGTAGGTATTGAGCTAAATAAGCTACACGGATTTAATCAGGCAATGAGATCAAAGTCACACCTCTATCAGGAATACAGTATAGCTTGGAGGTCATGGCTTGGATATTGGACAGCTTTGAGTTTCCTAATACTGAACTCCAAAGTGAGCCAGACTCTCCAGGAGAGCCATAGACAGTACACACAAACTAGAGGCCTCCTGCTTCAGCCTTTACTTAGCCTTTCCATATTCCAAGGGCAAAGAGCAGAGAACACATTCAGAGAAAGTCCTAAGAGAATTTAGAGGAAGGTGGCTTGGCTATGTATGGCTTGTTTTTTATCCCAAAGTCACCAAATAATTCTTCGTTTCCCTGGGTGGGAGGCAATGGAGAAAATGGAAAGAACTCAACTGTTAAGCTATTAATTGTCTCCTTACATAGAAGGAAACAAGCTTGGCATTTGTTTCCTGCACTCTCAATGGGGGAAAAATGTGCAATATTTAATGAAATCGAAGATTACATGCCCTGAAACATATTTATTCTACTTTAACATCTATATCCTAGAGCAGTGACTCTACATAAGAGATAAACTAAGAAAGCCCTAAGAAAAATAAATATAGGAATAAAACACCTTATATATGCACAAATAATAGAAAAAGTCCACAAGAGTTAAAATGAAGAAACTAGGTGTACATGTATTGAAAACATAATTGAAAAGTGTTATGAAAAAGCAAATTGCAAAAGTAAACCATTATATAGATTTTTAAACAAAACTTTGTTATGAATAAATACATACATAATAAAGACAGTAAAATATGTACTAGCAGAGTATACATCTACCTCAAGATGCCTGCAGAGAAGATTAGAGAGATATGAGATATCATCTAAAGCTGTAATGCTTTAGTCTTTAACAGCTAATAGAATCACTTAAAAAGATTATGGCAAAATGTAAACATTTAAAAAATCAAGATGGTAGGCATATGTACTTTTCAGGACATTATAAAATTGTCATGAATAAATTATTTAAAATCTAGTTGCAGAAAAGGAAAAGTAGCAAAACTATAGAAAATGTCAGTAGGTCAGCATTCTTCACCTTCAAGTCCTCTGCTCCTTACATATGCCCCATCTTCTAGCTATATCAAAGCATCTGAGTTTCCAGACTTTTTTTTTTTTGCAAAATCTCTTGTCTAGAATCGCCTATATATCTATTCATAGTATTCAGCTCATTTTCAATTTGCTGTAATTATAAATTATAAATAATGCTACAATTAACATCTGTGTCCTCACAAGACAAGAGAGTTTGTCTAAGCAGTTATTCTCACTCTAATCACATATTAGAATCACTTGGGGAGATGTGTGTGTGTGTGTGTGTGTGTGTGTGTGTGTGTGTGTGTGTGTGTCTTTTTAAAGCCACACCCATGGCTTGTGGAACTTCCAAGGCTAAGGGTCAAATCAGAGCTATAGCTGCCGGTCTACATCACAGCCACAGTAATGTGGGATCCAAGCCTCATCTGTGACCTACGCCACAGCTGTGGCAATGCTGGATCCTTAACCCACTATGCCAGGCCAGGGATCAAAACTGCACTACTTCAAAGACAATGCTGGATTCCTTAACCTATTGTATATCATTCATTTTTTTAAGCGCATTTTTAATGTAAAATTAAAAGCAGAAAAAAAAAATATTTAGGCCGAGCCCAAGGAAGTTGCATTTCTTGGTGCTTAGTTTGAGATCAAAAAAAAAAAAAAAAAAAAAAACTAAGCAATATTAATGGGACAGTCATCAGTATAATAATGAGGAAAAGAATGTGATGTTATTCCAAAAATATTACCACAATAATCAATTTAGTAGTCAAAAATGGTATTGACAATTTATTTATTAAAAAAAGAAAAGGAAGGAAAGTTAATGATGCCATAGGATAAGAGTGCTTTTAGCTCTTTTCTATAATACTGCTCATAAACTTTGTATTCTCATCTGGCAATAAAAATAAGTCTAATTTTCAAAATATAAGACATAAATCAAAAGGAACATAGGTTCTACAAATTTACCATCTTTTCCAAATATTAAGACAAATAAACCTGCCCCAATTGTCTGTTGCTGTCTAAGGAAACTCCAAAATTTAGCTGTTTTCACTTGATTAATTCTACATTCTGCCTCATATCTTTGTCCACAGAAGTCGCTCTTGGGGCTACTTTCAGCTAGGAGATACATCGGAGTGCCAAGGTTTTCCTGAACATAGTCTCAATCTCAATCTCTCTCTCCCTCTTCTCATCTCATCCACTCACCCATAATGTTTCCAGAACTTGGCCTCTGCTCATTGGCACCAGATCGAAATGTGGAGACAGTTTTGGGTGAAGGAGAAAAAAATAGCTTTACTGCTTTGCCAGGCAAAGGAGGGTCTCTGCAGGCTAATGCCTCAAAGACTGTGCCCCCTACCCCTTAGGAGAGATTTTGAGGTGGTTTTATAGTTTGAGGAATGAAAAATTAAGGATCAGGGTAGGGGCAAGCTTTTGCTATTTTTGTAGCTGTGGTTTAGCATTTGGGAGGTCTTCTTTCTGGAATAAAGAATGCTTCATTATGGAGTTCCCGTCGTGGCTCAGTGGTTAACGAATCCAACTAAGAACCATGAGGTTGCAGGTTCGATCCCTGGCCTTGCTCAGTGGGTTAAGGATCCAGCGTTGCCGTGAGCTGTGGTGTAGGTTGCAGACGCGGCTCGGATCCCGCGTTGCTGTGGCTGTGGCAGCTACAGCTCCTGTTAGATCCCTAGCCTGGGAACCTCCATATGCCGCGGGTGCGGTTCTACATAAAAAGGCAAAAAGACAAAAAAAAAAAAAAGGAATGCTTCATTAACATCTTCCATTTGTCAGGGTTTTAGTTCTGTAGAACTCAAAAGATATTGTTATCTCTATTCCCTGAGGCAGGACCAGGACCCTGCCCCCAAAGCTGCACTGTTGTTTCTTGATTGCTCTTCTCTGGTCTCTGCATCCCCCTCTTTGATCAGCATCTGCTTGAACCAGTCTTTGGAACTCAGGGAAGGTCATGGAGGCTGAAGTGTATTCCCTAAAAACAAGAAATGGAAGACACAGAAAGGTTTGTGTGCCCAGGAGTCTACAGGGCCTCGCTTGGTTTCAATAACCGTCATTAACTAGCCTAGTTTAAGCGTCTTTACATGGCAGCTGGACGAAAACAAAAGGGTTAAAATGAAGTTACAATAGAAGATGCAAGTTTTCTTAGATAATAGGCCCAGAAATTACACAATGTAATTTCCACTGCATTCCATTGGTTGAAACAAGTCACACAGTCTGCATGAATTTAAAAAGAAGGGAAGTCTATATTCCTTTAGTAATGACGGAGTAGCAAATTCCCACAGCAAACAGACCATCAGGATGAGAGGGACAGATGTGCACATCTTTGTAAACAATTTACCATTGTCTTCCCTTCGGCCACAATAATTTACAAGCCTTCCACATGCAAAATACATCCCTTCAGAAGCCTCAAACCCTAAAAGTATTGTCTCAAAATCCAGAATGTCATTATTTAAGTTATGTCCATATGTGCCTGAGGTTTCCGGGATGCAGCTGCTAGGGTCCTGTTGCTCTTGATCCGGAGACAGGAGAAATAAAATGATAGATTATCTGCCTTCTACATACACTGATAAAGCACAGATAAAATAATCATAATGGACACTTGGCATTTTTAAAAGAAGAACAGAGAGCAGTTATTTGTCACTGGCCCATGGCAATTCTGAATCCAGCTGGACACATATTACCATCTCCCTTTATCTGAGATGCAAGGAATAGCTGGAGCGAAGTGTAGTTCCAACAGGCATGGAGTAGGCAGAGGTGGTTGTAGAAGTCCCAGTAAAGGATCTTAGATGGAGAGGGAAACCTAGCGAATGTTGGGAGATCACGGTGAGTTAATACTTGCTCAAGAGAGCCATCAGAACAAGGCAGGCTTTCTTGACTCCTAGAGGTGTGAGAATTGCCTCAGGCCATTGGTGGGGGATGGGATGAGGCCTGCATTCAGGCTGAGACCAAGGGCAGGAGTTTGAGGACGGTCCTTCTGCTGATTTGAATACATACCTTTCAGGAGACTAAGGAGGACCTACTGCTCAAAGAAAGAGCAGGAGGTGGTCTTTTTGATCCCCACGTCCCTTGGGTGATAAAACTGTAGCCCACCAGATTAGGGGGTGGGGGTGGCAGAATCTCCTTGCCTACCTGCTTGTATTTTTCACAAGTGTCCTAGCTTAATAAATCTGTTTCTTGCCTACCATTTTGTCTCTCACTGAGTTCCTTCTGCACCAAGGCATGAAGAACCTGAATTTCAGTGAATCCAGACACTGGGTGAGGGATTCTAATTTAAAACTGTGGGCTCAAGTACCAATCTGGGTCTTGGCTGGGTTCAAGTCGCGGCATGTGGGTTCGAGTACCAGTCTGAGTTCTGGCTAAGTTCAGGCCATTAGTGCTGTCAGTTTCTCTTCAGATGCCTAATCTATTGTTTTTCAAAGATCTTGGCTTTGCCTCGGAGTTATCTCAGTTTTTCTAAAAGAAATAGCCAATAATTATAGATGAGCAGCTCTTAGTATGCTTCTTATCCTTAGAAATTGGCAGCTCCTCGCATTGTGAAATATCTCTGTCCATGTTAGTTGTTACTAGTATAAGACTCTTAAAATATGTAGATATTTTTCCATAAATTTTCTTAAAATCAAATTCATGTCCCCAAAGCAATATCTATCATTTTTTATCAAGGTAGTGTTATCTCTATTTTGCATATGTGAGAATACTCTAGGAAAATGTTACTGAGTTTCTGAGAATACTTATGTCTAGTCTACTGGGGACCATCTCAAATTTTTCAGAGGTCTTAACAAAGGGCTTTTAGACACAAAATAAATCTAAGTTTTTCTGTGAGATCATATTCTACTTGGGAAGTCTTTGGTCAGCTGGAGAAACTACTGGGACAGATGAAAGAGACCATCTATTTGAAGGGAGAATATAGAAGTAATGCTACAGAAAGACATGTGGCCATGGGAGATCTGGTTTGACATATATGTGGAAATAACCCACCTCAACATCCTTTTCCATCTAAGTTATTTCTAAATGCTGTACTCTAATCATTTTTTTTTAGTTTTCTTTTGTTTATTAATAAAAGTTTGAATGGGATATATTACATAGCAACAAAGCAAATGCCTTCAACTAAGTTCGAAATATTTTATGCTAACTGCATAAATAGTTTCATTACACAGAAACACATTTTCACCTAACCTATATAATACTGGGACCATTGAACCTTCTTAACTTATATTTTTGCTTTTAATTGCATAAATTATTTTATGTAAAATTAATTTTTTGATTTTATATCTTTACATTTGTTGACAGCAGAATGAATAAAATAATATTTAATTTTTTTTCATATCATTTCACACCCATTTGGGGTGGCTATTATCAAAATGGAAAAGAAAATTACAAATGTCAGCAAGGATGTGGAAAAATTGGATCCCTTGGGTGTTCATTTCTGGTGGCTCAGCACCTGAGAAAAATAGTATAGCTGTTCCTCCAAAAACTACACATAGAATTACTATAGGATACGGTAATTCCACATCTGGGTATATGCTCAAAAGAACTGAAAGCAGGGATTCAAACATATATTTGTATACCCATTTTCACAGAAGCATTACTCACAATGGCCAAAAACTATAAGTAAGCCAAGTGTTCATCATTGAATAAAAGGATAAACAGAATGTGATATGTACCTACAATAGAATATTATTAGATCTTAAAAAGATAGGAAATTCTGACATATGCTACAATATGGATGAATCTTGAGGATATAATGCTAAGTAAAATAAGACAGGCAAATATAGGCAAGTATAAAATAAGACAGTAAAATAAAAGGGCAAATAGTATAAAACTCTAGTTAGATGAAGTACTCAGCATAGTCAAATTCATAGAACCAGAAAGGGGAATGGTAGTTATCAGGGACTAAGGAGAGGGAGAGTTAGGGGGCTAATGTTTAATGGATGCTGAGTTTCTGCTTACAAAGAAGAAAAGTTTTGTAGATGGATGAGTAATATGTGCAAAATGATGTGAAGGCACTCAATGCTTGTGAACCGTACAATTAAAATTATTAAACTAGTAAATTGTGTGTTACATACATTTTACAAGTAAATAAAATAATTATTTCGTCATATGAAAATTGAGGTGATAGCTAAGACAAAGGCAACATCTTAGTCTTACATTTAGTTAGCTGGTATCTGTACTCTGATTGGTGGCTTAAACTTTTTTTTAATTTAACTTTTACTTTCTGTTGAAGTATAATTGATTTACAACGTTGGGTTAGTTTCAAGTGTACATCAGAGTGATTCAGTTATACATATACATGTATCCATTCTTTTTCAGATCCTTTTCCCATATAAGTTATCATGAATATTGAGTAGAGTTTCCTGTGCTATATAGTAGGTCCTTGTCAATTATCTATTTTACATAAAGTAGTATGTATATGTTAATCCCAAACTCCTAATTTATCCCCCTATATTTCCCCTTTGGTAATCATAAGTTTATTTTTGAAGTCTGTGAGTCTGTTTCTGTTTTGTAAATAAGTTCATATGTATCATATTTTAGTTTCCACATATAAGTGATGTCATATGATATTTGTCTTTCTCTGACTTACTTCACTTAGTATGATAATCTCTAGGTCCATCAATGCTGCTAATGAAATGGCATTTTTCATTCTTTTTAGTCCCTGAGTAATATTCTATCGTGTATATGTACCACATACTCTTTATCTATTTCTCTGTTGATGGACATCTATGTTGCTTCCATGTTTTGGCTACTGAAAAAAAGGTGCAATGAATATTGAGAGGTATGTGTATTTTTGAACTATGATTTTCTCTAGATAGATGCCCAGGAGTGGGATTGCTGTATCACATGGCAGTTCTAGATTTAGTATCTTAAGAAATCTCCATACTGTTCTCCACAGTGGTTGTATCAATTTATATTCCCAAGAGTTTAGGAGGATTTCCTTTTCTCCATTACCTCTCTGCATTTACTTTATATAGAAATTTTGGTGATGGCCATTCTGACCTGTGTGAGGTGGCACCTCATTATAGTTTTGATTTGCATTTCTCTAATAATAAGCAATGTTACATATGTCTTTTGGCTATCTGTATGTCTTCTTTGGAGACACATCTAGTTAGATCTTCTGCCCATGTTTTGATTGAGTTTTTGTTATTTTGATATTGAGCTGCATGGTTTGTTTGTATATTTTGGAGATTAATCCCCTGTTGGTTGCTTCACTTCCAAAGAGTTTCTCCCATTCTGTGGTGTTTTTTGTTTGTTTGTTTGTTTGTTTAGGGTTTCCTTTGCTGTCCAAAAACTTTTAAGGTGAGTTATGTCCCATTTTATTTTCAGTACATTAGGAGCTGGATCTGAAAAGATATTGCTGTGATTTATGTCAAAGAATGTAGTGCTATGTTTTCCTCTATGAGTTTTATAGTATCTGACCTTACATTTAGGTCTTTAATCCAGTTTGAGTTTATTTATGTGTATAGCGTTAGAGTGTTCTAATTTCATTCTTTTACATGTAGATGGCCAGTTTTCCCAGCACCACTTATTGAAGATACTGTCCTTTCTACATTGTATATTCTTGCCTCCTTTGTTTTAGATTAATTGGCCATGTATAGGTAAGTTTATCTCTGGGCTTTCTACACTGTTCCATTGATCTATGTTTCTGTTTTCATACAAGTACCGCACTGTTTTGATGACTGTAGCTTTGCAGTATAGTCTGAAATCAGGGACCTTGATTCCTCCTGCTCTGTTTTTCTTTCTCAGGATTGCTTTGGTTATTCAGGGTTTTTTATGTTTCCATACAAATTTCGATTTTTTTTTTTTTTTTTGGTTCTAGATGTCATTGGTAATTTGATAGGGATTGCATTGAATCTGTATATTGCCTTGGGAACCACAGTCATTTTGAAGGTATAGTTTCTTCTGATCAAGGACATAGTATATCTTTACATCTGTGTCCTCTTCAATTTCCTTTGTTAGTGACTAACAGTTTTCAGAGTACAGGTCTTTTGCCTCCTAGTTAGGTTTATTCCTAGATATCTTATTCTTTTTGGTGTGATGCTTATATAAATCACATAAATAAATGGGATTGTTTCCTTGATTTCTCTTTCTGATCTTTCATTGTAAGTCTATAGAGATACAACAGATTTTGGTGTATTAATTTCACATACTTCAAATTTACCAAATTCATTCATGATCACTAAAAGTTTTCTGGTAGCATCTTTAGGATTTTTTATGTATAGTATCATGTCATCTGCAAATAGTGACGGTTATATTTCATCTTTTCCAAATGGAATTACTTTTATTTCTTTTTCTTCTCCGATTGTGTAGCCAGGACTTCCAAAACTATGTTGAATAACAGTTGTGAGAGTGGATGACCTTGTTTTGTTCCTGATCTTAGTGGAAATTCTTTCAGCTTTTCACTGTTGGGTATGATATTAGGTATGGGTTTGTCATATATGGCTTTTATTATGTAGAGGTAGATTCCCTCTATGCTTACTTTCTAGAGGGTTTTTTTCATAAATCAGTGTTGAATCTTGCCAAAAGCTTTTTTCTGCATCTACCAAGAGGATCATATAGTTTTTATTCTGTTGATGTAGTGTATAACATTGATTGATTTGCATATATTGAAATATCCTTGCATCCCTGGGATAAATCCCACCTGATCTCTTGTATGATCCTTTCAATATATTGTTGGATTTGTTTGGCTAATATTTTGTTGAGGATTTTTATGTCTATGTTCATCAATGATATTGGCCTGTAGCTTTCTTTTGTTATGGTGTCTTTGTCTGGTTTTATTTGTTATCAGGGTGATGATGATCTCATAGAAAGAGTTTGGGAGTATTCTTTCGTCTGCAATTTTTTGGAATAATTTCAGAAGGATAGATGTTAACTGTTTTCTAAATATTTAAAAGAATTCACCCGTGAAGCCATCTGATCCCATATTTTTGCTTGTTGGTAGTTTTTAAATCAGTTTAAATTTCAGTAATTGTCATTTGCCTCTTCATACTTTCTGTTTCTTCCCGGTTCACTCTCAGAAGATTGCACCTTTGTAAGAATTTGTCCATTTCTTTTAGGTTGCCCATTTTATTGGCATATAGTTGCTTATAGCAGTCTTTTATGGTTCTTTGTATGTCAGCTATAAACTCTTTTACAATTCTAATTTTATCGATTGGTGCCCTCTCCCTTTTTTCTTGATGATTCTGGCTAAAGGCTGATCAATTGTGTTTATCTTTTCTAAGAACAAGCGTTTAGTTTCATTGATCTTTTCTACTGTTTCTATTTCTTTTTTCTTCTCTTTTAGGGCCACACCCGAAGCATATGGAAGTTCTCAGGGAGTCTAATCAGAGCTACAGCTGCTGGCCTACAGCATAGCCACAGCAATGCAGTATCCAAGCCAAATCTGCAACTAACACTGCTGCTCATGGCAACACCAGACCCTTAAACCAGTGAGAGAGGCCAAGGATTGAACCCACATCCTCATGGATACTTGTCAGGTCTGTTACCACTAAGCCACAATGCAAATGCCCCATATTTGTTTCTGTTTCATCTAATTATGCTGTGATGTTTATGATTTCTTTCTTCTACTAACTTTGGCTTTGTTTGTTCTTCTTTCTCTGTTGATTTAGGTGTAAGTTTAGGTTGTTTATTTGAGGCTTTTCTTGTTTCCTGAAATAAGATTGTATTGCCATAAATTTCCCCCTTAGAACAGCTTTTGCTGCATCCAAAAGTACAGGATCATTGTGACATTGTTTTCATTTGCCTCTTGATATTTTTTTATTTCTTCAGTGATCCACTGGTTGTGTTAGTAACACATTGCTTATCCTCCTCTTTTTTTTGTTTCCTCACAGTTTTTTCTCATAGTTGATTTCTAACCTCATAGCATTTTGGTTGGAAAATATGCTTGATATGATTTCAGTTGGATGCTTATTCTTAAGTGACAAAAACAGTGGATAATCTCATTGGTCTCTAGTCTGTGAACATTTTGTGGTAATTTCTACCCATTAATAAATGCTCAAATCACCATTACAAGTGCACACTAATTTTCCAGCTAACATTTTTACTGAATGAAACATTACCACTATCCTCAAATTTTAGGGCTATATCCTCACTTCACTGTAAAAAGTGAGACCACCTTCCCAGTAGAGAGCAAACGTGTCCTTTGGGGAAGCATGTCTTTTAACCCAAGAGTGTGTGAATTACATAGTTGGTGAAAGATTAGTACAAAAACGTTAAATGTTAGTGGTTTATCATACAAGTTTGGAGGCATTGTGATAAAGGCTTTACTATGTAAACTTCACACTTTATTTACTTTAGTCATCTGTTCACCAAGAATCATTTTTGAGGCCTTACATTTGTGACCTGTGTGGTGTTTTTTACTAGGGATCCTAACCCTTCAGACCTCCAGGTACTCAGAAAACAAGAATAAACCAAAACTAAGTAGAGACCCATATTTAAGTAGAGAACAATTCAGCCCTAAAGTCAAATTCAACAATCTCTCAAATGCCTTGGACTCATAATTCCTATGAGTAAAATATATTAGAATTCCTTCTGTACTACCTTAAATTATTTAGAGCTTAATGTGGCATGAAGACTTCAACATATAATGAGAACACTTTGTCTGCTTTGTTCACTGAGGTTAATCATAAACGAATTTAAAAGAAGAGAAAGTTTATACTATAGGAAGTAAAAAGTATCTTGCAAAAAAATTGAATAAAAACATTCTGTTACTTGAATCTAGAAAAATGACAATAAATATTCTAACAAACTA
This sequence comes from Catagonus wagneri, assembly GCA_004024745.2. Lineage (NCBI taxonomy): Eukaryota > Metazoa > Chordata > Mammalia > Artiodactyla > Tayassuidae > Catagonus > Catagonus wagneri. The sequence continues at coordinate 4,454,683 of PVHT021183585.1, forward strand.
AATGTAATTAAATAATGTAAAAATTAACTTTAATGAGACTGTAAAAAATTAAAAATCATAAAATTATGATATGAAAATATTTCATGTTCTATATGTTGTAAACTTTTATTACCTGCTGTGTTAAAAAATGTGTAATGATTGCATAAAGATCAAGTGTTTTATAACTTTAAGTAACAAAGTTTGAAAAACACTAAAGTATCTGGTGATTAATATTAAATGAAGTTTCCTGATGAAACTAAAGAATTCATTTATATGTGACAGTGACATTTTACCATATAATTAACACTTAGAGTAATTATTTTTGTGATTTTTTTTCAAGCATTAAAAGTAATTATAATACTCATATTTGGGGGATTTTGTTACCTAACAATGACTATTAGGGATAATAATTTACTCCCCTAGAATGCTTCTAATTTTTAGACAAAAAATATTGAATTCTCTTCCAACGCTACCCGACGTTATTTTGCCCTAGAATTTACAAGTAATGAACCCTTACATTGTGCCATTATGATTGTTATGATTGTTATGTTTATCTAGTTTAATTTTGAAAAGAATTACCCTTTCTAAGCAATGTCATTTTACATTTTCAGACTTTGATGGGTAATCGTACTGATGGTTCAGAAAATCATTCCTTCTCTTGAGAGCCCAGATTAAATCAATTTACAGATGAAAGGGGAGGGGCAATCAGATAACAATCTAGAGAACATTCTAAAATTTATTTTGTCCTAGATAACTTAAGGGGAAAAAAAGCAAATTGAAAATGAGCTCTGCCTTCCAAGAGGAGTCTTTTCTTTTCCACTTTGGTTTCGGCTGCTTGTGGCAGTTCTTTGTGCACTAAGTACCCTCCATTGCTCTAACTCCAGCTTTAGATGTCTCACCAGAGCATATTTCAGATGTAGAACCCACTTTCCCCTGTTACTTTGAGACTGTGGCTGTCTTTATTTAAAAATAATTTAAACGATCAAAATGAGGTTGGATAGTTGCCAACTTTTCCGTGGTTGCTTAAAGGGCAATGATTTGATAACATTTGTAACTAGAGAAACAGGGCGAAAGATGCACAAAAGACGCAATTACTTTTTTTCTTAATAAAAATAAATCCTATATGTAATTGCAGATAGGAGAAAGCTTTTATGGCTTGAAATATCTACTGAATAGAAAACTAATTAGAACCCAAAAATATAAGATAATTATATGTTCTTAAGTTAAATAGCACCAATATTCTTTAACTTGAGATTTTTTTTGTTGACTTGCCAAAAATATCTAATATAATTTTCTAAAGTAAATTGGTAATAAATTATTCAACAATCAAAATGTTATGACAATCCATTTTAAATGGAAATTAGAAAAAGAAATTCTAGTTTATCCTATACAAACACTTTATAAATTATTAATATCAGATAAAATGTTAATCATATGCTGTGTTGTATAATGTTCCACAGATAGTAGTTGTGTTCCTTTCAACACATTCTTTATAAAATTACATGTGTGTAATCATTATTAGTAAGGATTTTCTTAGAATCAAAAATTTCATTTCTCAGTTTTTCTGGTTGCTTTTGTATACTTCTGTGTCCTATGTCAAACTCAAACCTCCTGGCTTTTGACCAAGAACAACAAAATGTACAGAAATACGTGTAAAACATTAGAAATACATCAAATATGTTTGGAGTTCCCGTCATGAGCTGTGGTGTAGGTCACAGACATGGCTCTGATTTGACATTTCTGTGGTTGTTGTGTAGGCCAGCAGCTACAGCTCTGATTCAACTCCTAGCCTGGGAACCTCCATATTCTGCAGGTATAGCCCTAAAAAGAAAAAAGACAAAGAGAAAAAAAAAGGAAAAGAAATGGATAGATCCAAAAAACAGAAAATCAGTAAGGACATAGTTGAATTCAACAACACAATCAATAAACAAGACATAATTAACATCTGTAGACTATTTCATTCAACAGCAAAATGCACATTCTTCTCCAGCACACATAAAACATTCACCAAAATAGACCACATTCTGAGGCATAGAACTCACGTAAACTTCAAATTTAATAGAATAGAAATCATACAATATCATCTCACAGACTGTAATTAAGCTAGAAATCAATAATAGAGCAATAACCAGAAAACCCCCAAATGCATAGAGATCAAGCAACACACTTATAAACAAAATGTGGGTCAAAAAGAAGTCTCAGCTTAGATTTTAAAATATTTTGAGCTACAGGAAAATGAAAACATAATCTATCAAAGTTTGTGGAATGAAGTAAAAGCAGTGCTGAGAAAGAAAATTATAACACTGAATGCATATATCAGAAATAAATATCTAAAATTGATCATCTAAATTTCTATGAAAAGATGCTCACCATCACTAATTATTAGAGAGCTGCAAGTCAAAACTACAATGAAGTATCTCTTCAAACCAGTCAAAATGCCATCATCATCAAAATTCTACAAGCAGGAGTTCCCATTATGGTACAGCAGAAACGAATCCGACTAGGAACCATGAGGTTGTGGATTCAATCCCTGGCCTCACTCAGTGGGTTAAGAATCCAGTGTTGCCATAAGTTGTGGTGTAGGTCACAGACACCGCTCAGATCCTGCATTGCTGTGGCTGTGGCATAGGCTGCCAGCTGTATCTCCAGTTAGACCCCTAGCCTGGGAGGCTCCATATGCTGCAGATATGACCCTGAAAAGCAAAACAAACAAACAAACCAAAAAGAAAAAAAAATTCTACAAGCAATAAATGCAGGAAAGGGTGTGGAGAAAAGGGAAACCTCCTACACTGTTGGTGGGAATGTATGCTGGTGCAACCACTATGGAGAACAGTTATGGAGGTTCTTCAAAAATCTAAATATAGAACAACTGTGTGATCCAGGAATTCCACTCCTGGGTATCTGTCTGGAGAAAACCATAATTTGAAAAGATACATGGACACCAGTGTCCAGTGCAACACTTTTTACAATAGCCCAAATGTGGAAGCAGCCTAAATGTCCATTGACAGAGGGATGGATAAAGAAGATGTGATACATATATCACAATGGAATATTTCTCAGCCATAAAAAGAATGAAATAATGCCACTTGCAGCAACGTAGATGGACCTAGATATTGTTACACTGAGTGAAGTGAGTCAGACGTAGAAAGACAAATATTGTATGATATTACTTATATGTGGAATCTAGTAAAAACGATACAAGGGAACTTGTTTTCTAGAACAGAAACAAACTCAGCGATTTAAAAACAAATCTTGTGGCTACCACAGGTGAAAGTGTTGGGGGGAGGGAAGAATTGTAAGAGTTGGAATAACATATACAAGTTACTGTATAAAGTGGATGATTAATGACATCCTACTGTATAGCACAGGAAAATCTACTCGATAGTTTGTAATTACCTATATGGGGGAAAAATGGATACATTTATATGTATGACTTATTCACTTTGTTGAACACCTAAAATTAATACATTGCAAGTCAGCTATATTCCAATAAAACTAGTTTTTAAAATCATATAATCTTCTATCTTAGAAAGCTAGAAAAAGAAGAGCAAATTAAATTCAAAGTAAGTAGAAGAAAAAAAATAAGAATTAGAGCAGAGATCAATTGAACTGAAAATAGGAAATCAATGAAACCAATAGCTATTTCTTTGAAAAAATCACTAAAATCAAGAAGCCTCTAAACTCCCTTAAGCACTCCACTGTAAAACCACATTGGAGATTAGGTTTCAACATATGAATGGGGAAGGTGCACAGACATTCAAGCCATAACATTCTACCCCTTGTCCCCCAAACTTCATGTCCTTCTCATAAACAAATGTAATCTCAATTCCGTTTTTTTTAAATTTTATTGAAGTGCAGTTGATTTACAATGTTGTGTTAATTTCTGCTGTACAGCAAAGTGACCCATATACAGATATATGTTCTTTTCCGTGTTCTTTTCCATTATGGTTTGTCATTGGCTATTGAATATAGTTCCCAGTGCTATACAATAGGACTTTGCTGTATATCCATTTAACATTTAACATATAACAGTTTGTGTCTGCTAATCCCAGACTCTCACTTCTTCCCTCCTCAAACCACTCCCCTTGGCAACCACAGTTTCTGTTTTCTACATCTGTGAGTCTGTTTTTTTGTTTCATAGAAAAGGTTTATTGGTGCTGTATTTTAGATTCCACATGTAAGTTATGTCATATGGTATTTGTCTTTCTCTTTCTGATTTACTTCACTTAGTAATCTCTAGGTCCACCCATGTTGCTAGAAATGGCATTATTTCATTCTTTTTAATAGCTGAGTAGTATTCCATTGTTTATATCCACCACGTCTTTTGATTTTTTTTGCCACTCCCACAGCATATAAAAGTTCCCTGGGGTCAGGGACTGAATCTGAGCCACAGGTGTGGTGAGGCTGGATTCTTTAACCCACTGAACCAGACCAGGGTTCAAACTTGTACCTCCACAGTAACCAGAACCATTGCAGTCAGATTCCTAACCTACTTTGCCATGGCAGGAACTCCAAACCACATTTTTTTTTTAAATCCATTTATCTGTCAGTGGACATTTAGGTTGTTTCCATGTTTTGACTATTGTAAACCGTGCTGCTTTGAACATAGGGGTGCACATACCTTTTGGATTATACTTTTCTCTGGATATATGCCCAAGAGTAGGATTGCTGAACCATGTGGTAGCTCTATATTTACTTTTATTAATCTTCAGATCCATATATGCCTTTCCCTACAATGGTCATACCCCTTGCCTTTTACAAATCAAGATTCAAAAACGTATTGAGAGAGAGGATTTGTTTGTTCGTCTGTTTGTTCTTCTTGTGGCCACACCTGCAGCATATGGAAGTTCCCAGGCTAGGGGTCAAATAGGAGCTGCAGTTGCCAGCCTACAACACTGCCACAGCAATATTGGATCCAAGGCACCTTTGCTTCCTATGTGGCAGCTTATAGTAATGCCAGATCCTTAACCCACTGAGCAAGGCCTACGTTCAAACCCACATCATCGTAGAAATAATGCCATGTCTTTAACAGCAGGAACTCCCAAAAGGAGTTTTGAGTCAAATGTAAGTGTGCAAATGTAAATGTACTGCATATAAATGAAACAAGCACAGAAAAGTTTCTAATAGCCAAAAAATACATGACTTAGTACAATCTATGTTGATCCCCTCCTAATCCAGCTTTATTCTACCTATGTAGAATATTGACTCTTAAAGGACCAGGCCTGTGAACACATTAGGAACCATTTATAAATTTAATGAAGAATCCAAAGAATCTGCTTCCATTTTTCCAGTTTTTCAGGGAGTACATCATCTGATATCCAGGAAGGTATATTACTACTTTATACTTAATACTCTTTTTGTGATATTAACCCATTTTATTTAAGCTGACTGTGCCTAGTTCTTCCCTTTTGGCTCCAGTCTCCAGTTTTATTTCTTCAATGAGTAGTAGAAAGTAAAGCTAATAGTTTTATAAATTACATTTTACACTCTCTACTCTACACTAGTCAATTTTATTTCACAATAATATGACTAACCCCATTGCTGAGAAAAAAAAAAATGAGTTCAAAATAAAAATTGTACACATACTTATTGAGTGAGTGGGAATTGTGGGAAAAACATATGTTAACTAGACTCAAGGAGCTAATAGAAAATGTAGGGAGACAGATAGGAAGTCACGTAATTCCAATATAGTGGGACAACCACTATGACAGAAATAAACACAGAATACTGGAGCAAAATGCAGAAGATACTGTATTAACCCCACCTGCTCTGGGAAGGTAATTCTTAGTTTCATCCTGAAGATTGAGCAGGACTGAATCAAGAAAATGGATGAAAGTATCCTCCCATCTTTTCCCAAAGAAAAGGGATTATTGGAAGAATAACCTTTGAAACTTCATAAGGTATATACCATATATATGATATACATGTATATTTATATAGTTCAATGTTTCTCACAGAGAAAATATCATGGAGACATGAAATGGAGATGGTAAAGCCGAAAAGATTAGTGGGGTCAAAATGAAAATTTCTGTGTGTCATGCTAACAAATTAAATTTTTTACAGATGAATTGAAAGGCAAAAAAACAGTCAAATTTTTAATTGTTACATTACTATGTAATAAAAATTCTATGAGGCCAGAGACTAAAGCCAGGTAAACAAATCCACAGATTAGGAGTCCAGGCAAGAGTTGGAAAATGTTTGAGTAATGAGAACAAGCAACATTAGAAGAAAGAGAGCTATTTAGGAGATATTTAATAGGTTAGATTTATACTGAAAGATTTATTAGGTAAGGATGTTGAGGAAAAAACAGGACTCAAGAGTGAACCACAGATTTTAGAATTGGGTAACTGGGTGGGTAGCGGTGCCAGTAAGTGATTTAGAAAACATGTGGTGTTTTTCAGTTTTCAGATGTTTTGAGTTAGAGGTATTTATGGGACATTCAATTATTGATATTGCTTAAATTTTAAATTTGTGGCCTTGGGCCCCTCAAGAGAGATTGGAGCTAAAAAAATTTTTAATTGGGGGATCATAAATATAAAGGAGGAAGTTAGAACTATTACACAAGTTTGTGTTCCTGATGCATGGTGAGGACAAACTGAAACACCCGAGTTTAGAGCAAGAGAGAAGTTTATAGCAGAGCCATGGATGGAGACAGGTCGCTTGTACCCTGAAAATATCCTGAACGCCCCTAACCAAAATGGTAAAGCAATTTTAAAAGCCAGGTGTGGGGGGCTGGGGCTCCTGCAGGTTTCTCTGATTGGCTGATGGAGAGATAACAGGGCAGTGTTAACATTATCAATCCTTTGGCTCCAGGAGGCCTGGGGGCTGTGTGCCCAAGGTTATCAAGTAGTTAACTTCTTCCATTTGTTGCGCAGGGTGGGGGAAGTGAGGATTTTCACACTTGTAAAACAACTCTGGAAGTCAATATTGTTATGTAGCTACTTCAGAGAGGAGCTAAAGCAGAGGATGTAGGAGAAAGGCCTGACCCAGAATGCCCCACAGGGTCCTGCTTGCTTACAGAACATTAAAAAGTTATTCTGGGACAGTTGAGGAATATGAAGAGAAACTAGCAACAGCAGAAATTCTGGTGTATCAATTTTTTTTATTGTTTGTAAAAGCACCCCAAAGTTTACTAGAGTAAAACCAAAATGATGATACTCCCAAGTTAAATTATTCTTCTGGCAGTCTTGCCTAGGCTCTTTCATGAGGCTACATTTAACTTACAGATCACCTGAAGTGGGTCTCAGGTGAGACATCTGGGTCGGACTGGGGCTTTATTTTGATGCAATAGTCTTATCACAGGCTGCTTTTCAACATTTCAAGAGAGTAAACTCTGATCTTGCAAAGTCCCTTGAGGCTTAGACTCCAGATCTCAACAATGTCACGTCTACTACAATCTCTAGGTGTAAGCAAGACCCAAGGCTAGCTCAGATGGAAGTGGGCAAAATATACTCCACCATCTTTGGGAAGGACCTGCAAAGTATTGTGGCCAATTTGTCACATCTAGGAAATGCCAATAGGTAGGAATAAGATAGCAAGAAGAGGCTGAAAAAAAAAATGACACGATTAGATTGAGCATAGAAGAATCATTAGAGAATTATGTCATGGAAGCTAAAAGAACAGAGAAAGCTAAAAAGGAAAGATTGGTTAAAGGTCAAATTTCCTAGAGAGTTAAAATACCACTTGACCTAAAGAGTCAGTGGATCTATTAGATTTAGTCATTAGAGGTCATTGGTGAACAGAATGAGAACTCTTTTAGTGGCAGAGGAGGGATAAAAGCCAGTTTGAAGTTTATTGAATAGTAGATGGAAGGACATCCTATAACCTTTTAGTAGCCCCCCCAATAAAGTATAACAACACTGAATATATATATATATATATATATATATATATATATATATATATACACCATGTTCAGATTTACAACTTTTTGACAATGCGGATACTTTGGAGAATCCTTATCTGTTTTCATTTTACAGAGTTTATTACTGGTTTTACTTTAAAACTGTAATACCTAATTTTCAAAACACATGTGAAACCTCTGGAAGTTTAGGCCTAACAATGGGTTATTTAGAAAGGTGTTTAGAAATAGCCGAGATGAAACCCCTGAATCAGGGGTGTGGAATGGGTAGATAAGTTGAAATGGAGGCAAAGATCAAATGAAACTGAGGAGATGACATACTTGTACCTAAGGTGGCACAGAGGTTGCTGACACTGAAGATAAAGTCACTCAGGATGGTTTTTGCCAAAAAAAAAAAAAAAATTTTTTTTACACAAGGGAGATCAAAATAGGATACTGAAATAATGTAGATGGGTTAAGTCAGTTGCTTAGAAATATAAAGAAATGTATCTCACGTAGATCAAAGCCTAGTTCATAGTAAGCATTATAAACAACTATGGGCTATTACTGTTTCTATCATGATAAATATGTAGAACCAACACAAGTCTATCCAACTCAAAGGAATATTTTTTTCAAATATGCTAAATTTTTATTTCTTACTGTAAAACTTCCCCCCAGCCCCACCAGTTATTCATGGAGAATAAAATTCAACTCTAAACACAGCAAGCTGGCTAGAATCCCTAAACATGAAAAGCCTTGTCAGCCTCATTAAAACCTTCTCACACACAAACCTTGCAGATTAATAGAGGTTGGTAAAGGCCCAGCCCTCCCCTGGGAGCCCTTTCTCTAATCACCACTGTTATAACTACAATGACCTCGGGGGGGCGTACTGCTTCTAGAGTCTTACTTTGGTGAACCCAGGCAGGCTAGAATTTTAAACACCTTCTGTAAAGTCTAAGGAATAGCTGCTAACTCACATCAAAAGGTAGCAAGCATAATCAGTTATTCACAAGCCTGGTTGCCTCAGGATCTTGGGGAGATGTGAATTCTAACATTTAGTGAGGACATCCAAGCTCCCTTCCAATAAGAAGTCAGAAGAGCAGATCCTTATGCAATCGTTTTGGCTATGGTCTGAAGATCAACTTGGAAAAACACTGCTTTACTGCCATGTTGTGTAAACTTGCTAATTATAGGAGACACCCGAGTTGATTACTAAAAATAAAAAATACAGTTTTGGCCCTTTTCCTTAAAGCGTAATACGTAGTATATAGAAGCCTGACTTGGGAATTCACATTTATGAGTAGAATCTCCAGGTGATTCTTTTGATAAGGAAAGTTTGGAAGACTCTGCATTAACTAACTTGTCTTGATAGATGGTCACACTCCTTGGACAGTATGCACTGCAGGTCTCCTCAAGCTTTGCTGCTCCAGATGATGTCAGAGGACCCACAGCACGGGTATCACCTGGCAGAGTTTTAGAAAGTCAGAATCTGGGACCCAACCCCAAACTAGTGGGTCAGAATCCACATTTTACTGAAATCACCAGGTGATTAATAAACATGCTTGAGTCTAGGAGTTCTCACTGTGGCTCAGTAAGTTAAGAACCCAGCATAGTCCCTGTGAAGATGCCGGTTCGATCCCTGGCCTTGCTCAGTGGGTTAAAGATCTGGCATTGTTGCAGGGCGTGCCACAGTTTGAAGATGAAGCTTGGAATCCGTGTTGCTGTGACTGCAATGCAGGCTTTGCTGCAGCTCCAGTTTGACCCCCTAGCTTGGGAACTTCCATATGATGTAGTTGGGGCAATAAAAAGAAAAAAAATAATAATAATGTTTGGGGCTAGGCAGTCTCCTGACTTGCTAAAGAAACCCTATCTTCTCACCCCCCGGCCAACTTTCATTTGGAAGAATCCATTTTTCTTTTTCCACTGGGAAGTGTGCCCTGATTCCTGTTAGCCCCTTTTTTTACAGGGATGGGCCAAACAAGCTTCTCACATCATTCTTTACTTCATCTTAGACATTTTCTACCCCAACCCCCTAACCCACAAAAGCTAAGAATCACAGTTGACCCATTATCTTAGAGGTTGTCTTTCCTGGATCCCTCACACCTCTGAATAGAGAGTAAATTAGGAACAATGAGTAGCTGTGCAGATATATTCCAACTCAATATTATACACTACAGAACGATGAATCAGAGCTGTCTGTGGGTAGTTCATCTGAGCAGGACCCTCCCAAAGGCCTTCTGGAGGCCTTCCCAGAGTAGACCCCCGCTCATGTCTTCTGCCTGCCTTTTTGCCTTAGAAAAACTTTAGCTCAAGAAGCAATTTAATCAGAGAAGTGAGAAAATACAGAGAAAAAGGAAAACAGTCAACAATACAAAATAATAATAGTCTAGCCGTTCAACAAAGTCAGGAACTTTTAGTTCTTCTTCAAGGACTATAGATAGTATTCTGAGCCATATCCTTACAGCTGTTTTGCAGGTGCTGAAGCCCCCACTGCATGGAAGAAGTGAACTTTATGATGCCCACATACATGTAGACCCCAGACTTGGTTGGAACCAGAAGGTTGATGATGCTGACACCCAGTTACTTCACCACCAACCAATTAGGGAAATGTCCCCGAGCTGATCACACCACACTACCCCCTCCAACTCCATCTCCAAGTTTCTGTTCAGAACTGGTGTGCAGAGGCAGCCGACATTTAGGCAACAGCAGCAAAAGGCAGACATCAAAGAGTAAACTGACTTTCCTTCATAGGAAGCTTTGAGCTGGAAGACTATCTTGACAGAGTGCTGAGGAAAAGATTCCAGAACACAATGCATACTTTCTTACTTTTAATACCCCTACTGGTCATGATTTTCTATGTTTAAAAGTATTGATATGTTATATTTTTGATATCCTAGAAAACAATATTATCCTTGATATTGCCAGTTTCTGAAGTGTGTTCTATACTTATGTATATGTAATGCTATGTTTGAAAAGCTGCAATAATTAAATAAGTTTGAGAATTAGTCATTGAACTTAACAAGTCTTCATTATTGTACTTCTAAGAGCCTTAAATATGTTACTGTTCCTTATGACCTTCCAAGACGAGGACAAAGAGAGCAGCATTTTTGACATTATTTGACCGTAGGTTACTGTTTTTTTACAGAAGTTCTCATAGCAGTATGTTCTGTGGAAAATAAAAATATATAAAGACCTCAAATACATGATATCCAGGAAGAACTGTATTCAGTATTTTCCTGCCTAGCATAATGTCTATATGCTCTACCACCTTACATGGGAAGATGACACTGCAAATAAAGATATGTCATCCTGATCATAAAGTTGGTGACATTTTAACTTCCACATCTTTCAAAGTATAAGCTACTCCAGTTCTATTACTAATATTAGTATTTCTTCACATAAGCTTCACTGCATTTGACATGCTTGAAACACTGTAAAACACTAAAACATTGAATCTCCCTCTTTTATTTCAAGAAATGGAATTATTTAGAATATATAAACACATTTTTAGTTATTGCCATAGTACCAGATATTATTGTTTAATGTTATTTTTAATGTGTTAAGTCTGTATTTTTATTCATGGGTATTAAAACAGCTAACAAAACTCCAGAAAAAAATTGTAGAGTGTCTTCCTGGAAACAGATAACTTGACTGATTCCTTTAGATTTGAAAAATCTGACCCTTCTCAAAGTCTGCTGTTGGTGTAGTAATTCAACATGAACTTGTTTGGCCAAGCTTGGATTATCCCACTGACCTCCATATTTGATAATAGCAAGTAAACTATATAATGTGTATATAAATACAGGCATAACACTCACACACACACACACGTACCCACACATACTGTAACCTGATGGGAATTGCCAGTCCAATCATGAGGGCTGTCCTAACAATAAATATTGATGTTTGCACAATTGCATCAGCAGCTGCCATTGGGATCAATCACTGTAATGGCTAAAATAGTCACATTGGCTTTATTGTGTTTTGATCATTTCATGTTTATAGCTCAGCCTTGGCAAAGTCACTTTAAATGGATTTCAAACAGGAGTATTTCTTCAATCAGCCTTCATGACAACTTGTTCTATGCTCTATACTGATGCAATAAAAATATTGTCACTTTTTCCTTTGCACCTCAATAATGAAATAACACATGCTATATAAACATTCTGATATTGCAATGATTTATCAACTGGAAAAAAATGAGATTCTAATATTACTTTGAAAGAGATGGGAACTGCCAATGTAAACAGTCAGAGAGCATTCTCCTTGTGCTGAATTGGATGCATCTGAGCCCTTTGGGTGTGTTTCAATCCACATTTTATCGCATAAGTATACACTTAAAATGGCAGTAATAGAAAATTGAAATGCATAATTTTGAACAGCCAACATAGTGTATTTTTAAAAATCTAGTTCTAAGTTGAAAAATCTATTGGAAAAAAAATTGGGAGATTCCTTTTTTAATGAATTAGCTAGGAGTTCCCATCGTAGCTTAGCAGTAACAAACCCAAGTAGTATCTATGAGAATACAGGTTAGATCCCTGGACTCAGTTAAAAATCCAGCGCTGCTGTGAGCTGTGGTATAGGTCACAGACACTGCCCAGATCTGGTGGTGTTGTGGCTGTGGTGTAGGCCAGCAGCTGCAGCTTAGATTCAACCCCTAGCCTGGGAACTTCCATATGCTGCAAGTGTAGCCCTAAAAAGACCAAAAAAACAAAAAAAAGAAAACAAGATTTAACTAAAATAATTTCAATAGTAAAACAGTAATTTAAAAACTTTTGATAACATTAGAATCCTTGATAATACCAGTGCTCAGTTTCCTGGGAAACAGAATCATAGTTCAAGAAACAAGAAGCACATGAAAGCTACAGTTACATCTAAGAGGAGATGCTGTTTATGAAACTAAGGTCTGGTGCATTGTGTATGGTGTCTTTGCATCAGCTATGCATATTAAAACAAATTTACCTTATATTATTCATATCTGCGACATGGATCCAATCCTTGTAATTACCCAGAGATAAAATTAAGTTCACACAACATCAGTGGCTTGAAAATGTGTTATACTGTCTGTCTTCTATATCTTTTTCTCTTCTTTTATCTACTGCCTGAAATATGTTATTGTGCACATTAAGTTGGGATTATTACTGAATGCTTTCTCCTCTTTCCTCAGGTCCAATTTTCAGAGTCTAGGTAGAAACACTGGATATCAACGAAGGATAATTCTGTTGACTAACTGTTTGTGTTCCATCAAAATTCATTTGCTGAAGCCCTAACCCCCCACCCCCATACAATGGTATTTGGAGATGGGACCTTTGGGGAAATAGATAGATTTAGATGAAATCACCAAGGGGCAGGGCTGTAATAGTGGAAATACTGTTCTTATAAGAAGAGACGCTCATTATTTTTATTTCTGTATATTTTCCCTCCAAGTCTAGAGAAATGTTTTCAAGTTTGTCAACTTACTAGAGATCTCTTTTCCACAAGAAAACACTGATTTTGACTATTAATTTTATTAATCTTGTTTTCTTTCAATATTTTAATTATTTCATCTCTATTTTCATCTTAGCCATTGACTTTGAAATTCATCCTTTACAAGATTTTCTTTTTTTTTTTTGGCTTATACAGTTGACCCTGGAACAAGATGGATTTGAACTGTGTAGGTCCATTTGCACATGGATTTTTTTTAATGAATATGTACTACCATACTACACAATCCCAGGTTCGTTGAACCTATGGATACAGCGAGTAGACTGCAAAGTTATAGATGGATTTTTCTGCTGCGTAGGGATCAGCTCCCTCAACCCCTGCATTGCTCAAGGGTCAAGTGTATTTTCCATATAGCTTCTGTTTTTTGCTTCTATCCCCTAAAAACACTAAATATTTTTAAAAACCTGATTCTTAAGATTTAAACTATGTTATGAGGTTTAGCCATCCTCTAAATCGTCAGGATAATCTAATTTCATTCTGTAACCTCTGATGTTAGGTCAGATCGGTTTGTTTTTTTTCTTTCTCAAATTAGAAGAGATTTGTCCAGATAGGGGCTCACTAATTAACATTAAAATGACTTTTTCTTTATCACACTTTAGATCCACCTAGATGTGAGCAAAACACTCTTGTGAAGTCTGCACACAGAGGTTAAGTTGTTTTAAAGGACCTCTAGTCATTTTGCTGTGCTGGTGGACAGAGCCCTCAGTGTAGTTATGCTGAATGCAAATACAGTGTCCATCTGCTCCGTGACTGAACCTTGCATACATATTATGAATTAATGGACAACACAATAGACACTGCCACTAATTATGCACTGTGACCAGCACCCCTCCTCTGCCCTCCATGACACATCCAGTCATCCAAAATCCACACATGAAGAGGTCTGCCATTTGAATAGCAGGCAGTGACTGTGAGTGGGTCTCTCCACTCAGGTTCTGTTTTTTATTTCAGTTATCCACATAAGTCATAAAATGAGATGCTAATGTAATCTGGGTCAGGAAAATACTTTGGGTTCTTCTTCAAGCAATGCTAACACAAGAGATGTTTGACTATTTAGATCTGACTTGCCTGAAGAATCTTGGAAAGAGTGCTAATAGAGCATAGCATTGACATTTCTTAACTCTGCTGATTTTCAAGAGAGGGCAAAACATAGATGCATCATCAACTTCAGAAATCATTTCAACACCAGAAATTTTGTAGTCAGTGGAAAAGCATTTAAGATTTTGCCAATCTGTTGACTCTTAAAAAACTTCATGGGCAATGCCATTAAATGTTTTTAGCCTCTTTCTATTCTCCTAAGTATAGCTGATATTTGGTTCAGGCTAAAAAAAAAACTACTAAGGAAATATTATTTTATCAGAAGTCCTCCTTAAACAACTTCTCACCCAGTAAAAAATATATTTACACACAATTAATGAAGTAAATAATGGATCATTATTTTAAGCCTAAAATATACAAACATAATTAAGCCTTAAAATAATAGGGAAAGAGTTAAGAAAGTCACTGTTCCTTTTCAAGCTGTAATTGAATCAAACATACTTCATGATCACAAAATTATATGGGGTGCTACTTCTCAAACACTTAGCCCCTCGTATTGCCAAAGAATGCTCAAAGGAAGAGAGGAGGCAGAAGGAGGTTGAACTAATTAGAGGACATACTAATTACTGTGTGGATGTTTCAGCACAACCAGCTCGCTAATCAATAGCAACATACAAGCAAACGCCTACAATTTTACGTTGTCTTAAAAATCTCTGTGAATTTTCAAAGACATTTAGCATCCTTGTAGATTGCCTATGACCTTGTTAATTTGTAACAAAGCATCTCTAATACACTTACTTCAAAGTCTTCACTGTTAAAAAGTAGGAATTTAAAGATCTGGGACTTTGTAGCACACAAATTTTTACCTGCTGGCTTGACACTGTATACTCTGAGATGACCCTCAGCACAGACACAGCAACATTTAGTGTTTGTCTTCCTAGGGTAGCATCTGGTATTGACCCCAATCTCTAGTTTTATCGCCTGGTAATTGGTATATACCCATATTTCTCTATACATAGGCATAAAGCAATTAACTTCAAGTGCTTCAATGTAAAACTTTATTTTTATTAGGCTGGGAACTTTGAATACTTTATTTTTTTTTCCCTGTGTTGTACAGTATGTTCTTTTTTTTTTTTTTTTTACTCTTAATGGATTTTATTTCAATTATAGGTGTGCATAAATCATCACAAGTCAATTTTACAGATTTTGTATCCCAAACCCCCAGTGCATCCCCCCACTCCCCCAGATTGTCTTATTTGAAAAACCAAGGTTTTCCAAAGTCTGTGAGTCATTTTCTGCTCTGCAGAGAAGTTCACTGTGTCTTTTTAGTTTCCACATGTAAGCGGTAGCATTGGGTGTTGCTGTCTAATTGTCTGACTGGTTTCACTTCGCATGATAATTTCTAAGTCCATCCATGTTGCTATAAATGTTGGTAATTCGTTCCTTTTAATGGCTGAGTAACATTCCATTGTGTGTATGTACCATATCTTCCCTATCCACTCTTCTGTC
>PVHT021183585.1:4471532-4639807 GCA_004024745.2 Catagonus wagneri
ACCCGGGAGGTATGGGGTTGCTTCTATCGCGTAATCGCCCCTCCTACCTCTTGATGTGGTCTCCGCTGTGTCTTCTGGAGCAGAGTATCTTTTTTGGAAGTTTACAGTCCATTTGGTTGAAGGTTGCTTGGCATTTGGTTGTATTTTTGCTGTTATTTGGGAGAGAAGTTGAGCTCCAGTCCTTCTATTCCGCCATCTTTATCCCAAGTCTGAATACTTTAAATTGACCTGCCATCTTACATCAGAATTTCTATAAACCAGGGAGTTCCTGTTGTGGCTCAGCGGTAACAAACCCGACTAGTATCCATAAGGATACAGGTTCGATCCCTGGCCTTGCTCAGTGGGTTAAGTATCTGGCATTGCCCTGAGCTAAGATGTAGGTTGCAAATGTGACTCGGATCCTGTTGCTGTGCTGTGGTGTAGGGCTGCAGCTATAGCTCTGATTTGACCCTTAGCCAGGAAACTTCCATATGTCGCAGGTGTGGCACCCCCCTAAAAAATAAAAAATTTCTACAAGCCAATATGTGTCTTCCCCAGCTCTGAGTTATAACTCAGTGTGTTCTAGAAGAACTTTGATCAAATTCCCCTGCAGGGGCCTAAAAAAAATA
Organism: Catagonus wagneri; assembly: GCA_004024745.2. Classification (NCBI taxonomy): domain Eukaryota; kingdom Metazoa; phylum Chordata; class Mammalia; order Artiodactyla; family Tayassuidae; genus Catagonus; species Catagonus wagneri. The sequence goes on from PVHT021183585.1 coordinate 4,472,141, forward strand.
GGTCTCTCACCACACAATTCACTTCCTTTCCATCTTCACAGAAAGAGTAAATTAAAATGTGAACCTGTGGAGTTCCTGTCATGGCTCAGTGGTTAACGAACCTGACTAGTATCCATGAGGACCCAGGCTTGATCCCGGCAGGTTGAGGATCTAGCATTGTCGTGAGCTGTGGTGTAGGTCTCAGATATGGCTCAGGTCCCACATTGCTGTGGCTGTGGTATAGGCCAGCAGCTACGGCTCCAATTTAACCCCTAGCCTGGGAACTTCCATATGCCATGGGTGTGGCCCGAAAAGGACAAAAGACAAAAAAAGAAAAAAAAATTTAAGTGTAAACCTGCATAGTAGAGGAAAAAAATACTACACTCAAGCCAGGAAGCTTCAGTCAAAAGAGGAGCTCATTTATTTATGAGAGGAATGATAATGCACATGATATTTAAATCTGAAGCATACTATAACAGTATTCATAGGATAGCTATGAGGAATATATGTTAGAAAAACAGAAGTTGCAAAAATTTTTGTGAGGAATTGCTTCTTCTAAAAACTGCCTCAAAGCACTGAGATGTTTTCATATAAATAATATGGAATGGAGACAGAAATGCCCACTTGACTACCTCAGACTCAACTCTTCCTGTATGTTATCTGCATTCAGTTTTTGTAAAATAAGGTCAATAGAAGGAGTTAGAAATATTTACCCCTTTAGAAGTAGTTGTCCTGTGGTAAGCAGAATCTAATATGTTGATTTGCCTTTTCTTATTAAACAAACAAACAAAAGAGTCCATATATTTATAGTCTTTTGGAAGATTAATCTTTTAACGAGAGAGCTGAAATTAGAGTGGATCATAATAGGTATTTGCTTATTGATTCATAAACATTTATTGAGCTCCAACCATGCACTGAGCATCATTCTAGGCACTGGGAATATAAGAGTGAAGAAAGCAAACAAGTATCCCTGATCTACAGAATTTGCTTTCTAAGGCAAGAGGAAGACAATGCAATATCTAAATTATAATCTACACATGTAGAAGTGAATGCATATGCACACTTATTAGAAGGTGATGGATAAGTAATAAGGTTAAAAACTGAAAAGTTAAAAAGTAGAGGAGGATAAAGGGGGTTTAGGAAGGCTGGAAGTGAGATTAGATTTTAAAAAAAACAGTGGTCAAGTCAGTCTTCACTGAGAAGGTGAACTCTGAGAAAAGACCTAAAAGAATGTTTTTAACATCATTTTGGATAATAAATAAAGGGGCTATTGGGGTGGGAGGCTAAAAACTTTCCATGACCCTGAAATGTTGCCTAATTACTTAAGCAGGTCAAGCACAGAAAAGTTAAATAAATACTGATTTTGATAAGGACCTAAAACACTAGATCTCATGTTTGTATATAGATAGATAGATGATAGATAGATAGATAGATAGATAGATGATAGATGATAGATAAAAATTTCAGTTTTTGGAATCCAACTGTAGTGTCAAATTTGCCATTTTGGTATATAGATAGATGGATAGATAGATAGATAGATGATAGATAGATAGATAGATAGATAGATAGATAGATAGATAGATAGAAAGAAGGAAAGAAAGAAAGGAAGGAAGGAAGGAAGAAAGAGAGAAAGAAAGAAAGAAAGAAAGAAAGAAAGAAAGGAAGGAAGAAAGAAAGAAAAAGAAGTTTCATTTTTTGGAAACCAGCTGTACTGTCGACTTTGGAAAAAGTATCTCAGTTGTAGCATGTTGGGTTGGCATTGTACAGAAATTAACAACCATAATGGTCCAGAAATGTTAAAGAAATTTTTTTCCATTTGTACAGGGGTAACGCACGGTATTAAACATGTAAAGTCTTAACTACAGGAGTTTGATTACAGAAACTAATAAAGTATTCTCTAAATAATGAAAATAAATAAACGAATAAATGTTAATAATAGCACTAGAGAAGGAATATAGTTTTGCCCATTCCCAGTTCTCAGCTCTTGACAAAGATTGTCACATGCAGTTCTTCCAAGCCCAGATTCTATCTGTCTTACTCATCATTCAGTCTAGAAATATTATTTTTAATCCATAGAGGATTATCAAAAAAGTTAATTGAAATAGAAACTGCACATACTTTTACTGTTAACTTAGGCTCGTATGAATATTTATCCAACTATGCAGAAGCAATAGCCATTGCTAGGCCATAAAGGTTAGACTCAACTGGGGAAATCATATGCGTTCTATGTCTACTTCTTCTGCTGATTGCCTTTATTAATTCTTATCCCGTGGTAAGATTGGCCTTGTAAGTGTTTATCAAATCCCTTATTCTCACTCACCAATCAAGAGCTAGAAGAAATTTTCCTATGAGTGAATTTAACTAATTGATTGCTATATGAGTTGTGCCCCACACTAGAGCTTACAACCAGCTAAAGGCCTGCTTCCTTACTCACCCATGAATGGATAAGTTCTGCTTCAGCCATTTCCATGAATTAGAAATGCTGAATTCTGCCTCTTTAGTAGGACCAAGAGAGCAGAACGCTTTGCTCTGAAGTCAGAATTTTAACAGCTGCATCTAACACATAACCACCTTTGTAAACCTGGGCAATTTTTCTTTAACTTGTTCAAACCCAAGATTCTTCCTAAATAAAAATGAGAAGGTTTACAGTGATAATTAAATAAGATAAAGCATATAAAGTTTAGGACAGTGCTTAAGACATTATTAAAGATCTGTAAGAATAGCCCTTAAATTTTTTTTTTGCTAAATTCTCTTCCAGACATACTCAGGTAAAACCCATGTGAGAGAAAGTGATCTAGACAGCCCTGGTATTCAAACTACTTCCCTGGGGTTGTAGCACATCCTGATTGCAACCATCTCCCTTAGAGGGTTGTGGAATTCCTAGGCAGCCCTGGCATTCAGTCCATAACCATTCCCAGGAGACAAAGGCACTGGATAACCTTGATCAAAATGACTATGTAGAACCAAACCAAGAAATGTCATTTCAAGCTTAGCTGTGAACTGAAATGAGAGCAATTAGGTACCATAAAGAATTCGTTCCTATCTCAAAGATGCATCCTGGCGTCACTGTCAAAGAAGAAAATGTCTTTAGAGGACTAAACGGACCCCAAGTATATGAATTATCATTGCATAGATAATTGGGAGCCTTTAAAAAAAAAAAAAAAAAACAAAAAGCAGATAATAGGAAGAGATAACAGGACCAACTGTGACATCAGAAGTGGTCACCAAAGGAGAAATGGCATCCCCGCATTAATTGACAAGCTTTGAGAAGCTGTCTTGCCTTATTATCTGACTTATCAAAACCATGCTGTGGATGGAAGAAAGGATTACATTTCTCCCGTTTCTCACCTTGTGCTTCTGTGATGACTCAACTGCACTCTTAAATGTCTCCATCCAGGAGAAACTTTGGAGATCATTAATGTTTCTCCTGGAAAGAGACAAGTTTCCTCTATAATCATTAAAATAACATCCAAGAGGTAGCTGAAGATTTTCAGAAAAAAGAAATATATGTCCACATTACATTTCAATTTCTGAAATTATAAATCCACATTACTCGTTAACTAGTAAATAAAAATTCACCAAAAGTAAATTTGCTAGACAACTTTGCTCTTTGGGAATAAAAATTTTTTCCAGCTGTTAACACATTACGATACTTATAATAAAACGTAGTGTTACACAGTTTGACTTATAAAGAGCAGTGCACTTTTTTTCTATTTTAAAAGTATCACTAGCTTTTCTTTTCTTAGAAAATGTCCTTTATGAGTATTAATGAACCAGAGCCACCTCTAAGTTATTAAGGGTAATTGTCTGCTTTGTGGAGCATTTGACCCATTGTTTCTTTTTCTCGTTCCTTAGGATATCTTCCATTTTGGTAATTTCACTACTCATCCAAAACTACCACAATAGGTGCACAGAGAAATAAAAAGAGATAAACTATCCATCAGTTAACTGACTCCTTTCTAATTGTGATAGAGCTTGAACGCAGTCATTTAAATGAGGTTTGAAAATCATCAGTGATCAACATAACACCTTCTATATTTAAATGCATTATAACAGCTGATCAGGGTTTGACTGTATTGACATATACAGTTTCCACTTTATATGAGGACTTCTTTATCACAGATTGTTCTTGTCATGAATTTTTAAAACTCAATCTCCAAATTTTTACATATTACCTTTATCTTTTAGGCACTAAAACATTGTCCCCAAATGAGTCATTTAAATTTACTAATAACCCAAAGAAATAAATTCTCAGGACTGATACATGTCTATTGCTTTCAAAGAAAATAGCCAAGAGCATATTTTGTTTTGTTCCTCCTCCCTTTGGAATAAATCCAGACTTTTCCCTAAGGAATATTTTTTCCCTCAAATTCTACACTTCAGTTAAAAAAATAGTATTTACTAGTATTTCCCGTTGTGGCTTATTGAGTTAAAAAACCCCAAGTAATCTCTGTGAGGAGGCAGGTTCGATCCCTGGTCTCGCTCAGTGGGTTAAGGATCCCATATTGCTGCAAGCTGAAGTGTAGGTTGCAGATGGGGCTCTGATTTGGCTTGGCTGTGACACAGGCCAGCAGCTGCAGCTTGGATTCACCCCTTAACCTGGGAAATTCCTTGTTGCAGGTATGGCCCTAAAAAGAAAAAAAAACAATAATAAACATAAAAGATAAATTTAATTTAAAAAATAAATACATTTTAAAAATAAAATTAAAAAATATACCAGCATTGAACTTAAATTTTATTTTTTTGTAAGTCTACCCCCACCGCACTTCCAGTGCCTCTAAACTTCTAAGAATCTTCTCCTCTAAAGATACAGATGTTGGTAGTAAACTAGGGGCCTCCTGAGTTATTCCCAGAAACTCAACATATTCAGTTACTGCAATTTTTCTTAAGGCAATCCCTTCAGCTACTTCTCTTGCATTGCTCTTTTTTGATTTCTACTCTAGTTTTTATTTTACTTTCTTTCAGGCATCAGAAGTCAGTGAACTATTTTAAGCACCTCTCTGGAACTGTGCGAAAAGTTCAGTGACCTCCCAGTGCTTTTCTGAGGTGATGGCTTCCCAGCACTTCTTGTCAGGATCTTTGCTAATGTACTAAGAATTCAATAGAAACTCATTCTAGACGAGAACACAAAGAGTGAGTAGGACAAAAGGCAGTTCCTCTTACAACAGTCACTGAAAACTCATTTGCCCTCCCCAGTGCCTAAGCATTGCAAATACGATGAATGATCTGATCCATTGGGAATTATCACTGAAAAAAAATCATTAAGGAATGTTTCCAAGCCTTTTGTCTTAAAGTACTGAAAAATATTGAATTTTTCCTTAGAATGAAAAATGGTCTCTATTCCTTTCTTCATTTCTACTTAAAAGGGAAGTTTGTAATAATGCTTAATGGTTTAAATAAAGTCTAATGATACGGTTTATATAACATAATCATGGCTGGAGTAAGATAGTTCATTTTAAATATCTCCTTTCATTGAGGTCAGAGTCGTAGGTGCAATACCTTTTCCCCATTCCCTGTGCCCCATACCAACACTGCGCACACACACACACACACACACACGCACACACACACGCACACACCCCTTTAATGCAAACTCTCCTAAATAAGCTCCTTGAAGTTAAAGACTTTTTGTTCATAGCTGTAGCCATTAAATCCAAGCACATGTGTACATACATTTTTTGAATCAATTAATTAATTACTGATTTAAAATAAGATAAATCAGATGAGACAATGAAGATGACTAAGGATAAAACCAATACTAAGAAAGGAAGAAAATCACAAAATACTTCTTAAAAAGTCATCATGGGTGTCCAAAGCCTGATCTAGAAATAATATCTCATTGTTTTTTCTTTTCTTTTATTCTAGAAAACATTAATCCTAAAGCATTATGTAGAATTATAGTCTTCTGTTTTCAAAGGTCCCCCATTTCACTGAACCCCTGAATTACAGACATTTTATAATTCAAAACAAGACAAAAAGAAATTAGTTACTGAAGGCTTATTCTAGAAAGTGGCAGTATTCCCCTCACGAAGCAGCACTTGGGCTTTGTCATTTATCATAAATAGTTGACAAATGTCATTCATGTATAGGAAAACTGGCAACTTGGAATAACACACACTATCAACATTTGCTTAATTTTTTTTTTTTTTTTTTTTGCTTTTTAGGGCCGCACTTGCGGCATATGGAGGTTCCCAGGCTAGGGGTCGAATCAGAGCTACAGCCACCAGCCTAAGCCACAGCCACAGCAATGCCAGATCCAAACCATGTCTGCGAACTACACCACAGTTCATGGCAACACCGGATCGTTAAACCACTGAGCAAGGTTTGGGATCGAACCTCATGGTTCCTAGTCAGATTCGTTCACAGCTGCACCACGACGGGAACTCCACTCTAGGCTTAACTTTTTTTTTAAATGTATAAAATATCTGCTGCATTGGAAGTGATAGAACAGCCATTTGAACAACGATATCTATAAAAATATGTAATGGAATTTTCATAATAAAATGAATTTCTCTTGTGAACCTCTCATTGGTGCAGAAGTCCACAGTCTTTCAGTGTATTAATAAAAAAGATAATTCTTTATTTTGTCTTTGCCAAGATTGTTCTCCCTTACAAAACATAAAGAATGTTAAAACTAACTATGCTGCCAGAGCTTTTATGACTGTATATCTTGGGCTCATTCATGAATATATTTCCTTTTGAAATTTTGGACACTAAATTCCAAAGTATCCAGATGATGAGGTTTTTTTTATATCCTTTTTTTCTATTTTCATTTTTTTATTAAATATTATTGGAGTATAGTTGATTTACAATGTTGTTTTAGTTTCAGCACAGCAAATTCAATCAATTATACCTATACATATATCCATTCTTTTTCAGATTCTTTTCCTATATAGATTACTACAGAATATTGAGATTTCCCCATGCTATATAGTAGGTCCTCATTAGTTATCTATTTTATACATAGTAATGTGTATATGTTAATTCCAAACTCTTAATTTTTACCTCCTCTCCAGGTTTCCCCTTTTTTGATTTCAAAAATCGGTGAGCCTGTTGCTGTTTTGTAAATAAGTTAATTTGTATATTGTGAGTTTTTATCATGAAAAGATGTTGAATTTTGCCAAATGCTTTTTCTAAGACTCTTGAGATGATCGTATGATTTTCATTTTCATTGTTCATGTGGGTATGTCACATGTATTACTTTGCATATGCTGACCATACTTGCATCCCAAGGATAAATTCCTCTTGATTATGGTGCATGATCCTTTCATTCAGTTTGCTATGATTTTGTTGAGAATTTTTGCATCTATGTTCATCATAGATATTGTCCTATAATTTCATTTTCTTATAGTGTCCTTGTCTGACTTTGGTATCTGGGTAATGCTGGCTTCATAAAATGAGTTTGGAAGCATTCTTTCCTCTTATCTTTTTGGAGGTCTGAGAAGGATTAGTATTCTCTGAATGTTTGGTAGAACTCACCAAACATTTTGTTTGTTAGGAGGTTTTTGTTATTATTGATTCAATTTCCTATTCATTTAGCCTATTCAGATTTTTTTTATTTCTCCATTATCCAATCTGGCTAGGTTGTATATAGGCACTTATCCATTTCTTCTAGGTTATGCAATTTGTTGGCATTTAATTGTTCATAGTAGTTTCTTCTGATCCTGAGTATTTCTGTTTTAACAGTTGCAATATCCTCTTTCATTTCCGAATTTGTCATCTCTCTCTCTCTCTTTGTAGTCTAGCTGAAAATGTTTCAGTTCTATTTCTTTCCCAAAAACTAGCCTTTAGTTTTGTTGATCTTTTCTATTGTCATTCCAGAGTCAATTTCATTTACTTCTATTTTTGTGCTATTCTTCTTTAAGTTTGAGCTTTGTTTATTGTTCTTTTTCTAGTTCCTTGAGGTAAAAAGACAGGTTGTTTATTTGATATATTTTTATGTACTTCATATGTACATTTATAACTATAAACATCCCTTTCAGAACTGCTTTACTGCATCCCTTAAATTTTGGTATGTTGTGTTTCCATTTTCATTTGTTTTGCGATGCTTCTGTTTGTTTGTTTGTTTGTTTTTTTAGCCACTCCTGTGGTATGCAGAAGTTCCTGGGCTAGTGACTGAACCCGTGCCACAGCAGTGACAATGCCAGATCCTTAACCCACTGAGCCACCAGGGAACTCCTATTTCCCTTTAGATTGCCTCTTTGACCTATTGGTTGTTCAGGATCATGTTGTTTAATCTCCATAAATTTGCAAATTTGCAAGTTTTTCTCTTGTAATTGATTTTGAGTTTCATACCATTGTGGTCATAAAGATACTTGAATTCAAAATTCTGTAATTTATTAAGACTTATTTTGTGGCCTAACACATAATTTATCCCAGAGAATGTTTTTATGTATGCTTAGGTAGAGTGTGTATTCTGCTGCTGCTGGATAGAATGTTCTGTTATGTCTAGCTGTCCTAACACGTAGGTTAAAACCAATGTTTCCTTGTAGATTTTCTCTCTGGATGATAAATATCCATCGTGGAAAGTGAGCTATTTAAGTCTCCAACTATTATTGCATTGCTTTTTATTATATCACTTTTTAATGACCCCTATTTTTGTTGCAATTAGATAAATTTCTCTTCTTTAACTTTTTTGTGGTTTTATTTAATTTTTAAATTCATGTTTTAACTAAAGTACATTTGATTTAAAATATTATCCCAATTTCTGCTGTATAAGTGACCAAATCATATAAACATACATATGAATAATATATATACACACATTATTTTTCTCATACTATCTTTCATTGTGCTCTATCCCAAGAGATTGGTTATAGTTCCCTGTGTGATACAGTAGGACCTCGTTGCTTATCCATTCTAAATGTAATAGTTTGTATCTATTAACCCCAAACTCCCAGTCCATCCCACTGCCTCTGCCCTTCCCCCTGGCAACTACAAGTCTGTTGTCTCTGTCTATGAGTCTGTTTCTGTTTTGTAGATTGGTTCATTTGTGCCATATTTTAGATTCCCTACGTAAGTGATATCACATGGTATTTGTCTTTCTCTTTCTGACTTATTTCACTTAGTGCAAGAATCTCTTCTTTAACGTGAATGCCCTTCTATGGTTTACTTTTATCTCTCATCCCCATCCTTGGTCACTGTCTTGTCCTTTTCTGTTACTTAAAGCTTCTTTGGGCCTTTGTTTCAGGTATAATTTGCAGCATTCATTTCACACTTGCCAGAATACTCTGTCTTTTAATTGTTTAAACAACATAGTTTAGAGTTCCTTACTTTTTATCCCCAGAAAAGCCCTTCTATTTATGGCAAAGAGTGGATAATAGTTCCCTTTCAAATTCTAAACTCTTTAGTTGGTGAATCAAAACTTGAAGCAGCAGCAGTATTCACTTGACTTCTGTTACTCTTGATTTCAAAGCTAACATGGACTGGCCCTAAGCTAAAACAGTCTTGATGGGGGCTTACCAGTCAGAGATGAGACTATAAAGCTGCACCTGTGTGTGTACTCTTCTGATGATCTGTGCATGAATTGCATTATAAAAACTAAGATAAATTTGGATAGAAAAGCTAATGATATTATAAAATTTGTAAATAAATTCTAGTGTGTTTTTTTGTTTCTGCATGATAACAAATATTAAACTAAAACCTTGTAATAAGTAGAAGCTTGTAGTCATCAGATTTGTTTTTCCTAATTTTAGCAAGGAATATCTTTGGTTATAATATTACCTCTAGGCCAAGGTTTCACTTTCATCCTTCTAGATAGACTCCATGCATCATTAGCCTATTTTTTCTTACATTTTTAAAAGCAAAAAGCTAATTGACATGAAGATTTCTCTTGATAATACTTCAGTTCCCATTTCATGAGATTACGGTTTTGATAAAAACTGTGATATTTATTAAAATTTTATTAATTTGATGCTTAAAATATACTATAGTAAATTATATTTCACATTTTCCATTATTAAGAATGAAATATAAACCTAAATCACGTACTTGCATAAATGTGTATTTCTCTCCTGGCTATTAAGCATAGTAAATGAATTATGCAAAACATTTAAAAATGACTTCCTGTTTATCTTTATTCAGGAAGCAAAATTTAAATTGTTTTATAGGTAAATATAATCAGATTATATTGTGTAGAATTGAGTAGTTTAATAACACACAATAAATACTAATAAGTATAAGGGCACACTACGGGCTCTGCTCACAGGTTGGATATAAAATTGGTAGCTAAGGAGTTCCTGTTGTGGCTCGGTCGGTTAAGGACCTGACATAGTATCATGAAGATGCGGGCTCGATCCCTGGCCTAGCACAGTGGGTTGAGGATCTGGCATTCCCACAAGGTGTGGCTCAGATCTGGTGTTGCTGTGTCTGTGGCATAGGCCTACAGCTGCAGCTCCAGTTCAACCTGAGAACTTCCATCTGGCACAGGTGCAGCCATAAAAAGAAAAATAAATAAATAAAATAAAATTGGAATCTAAGATTTTAAGTATAAAAATGCCTAACATATCACTCAGGACAGAAGCAAAGTCACATTAAAATGTAGGCAGTGTCCAGGGTCCATCTAAAATGAAGTATTTCTTTCAGAGGAATATGTTAGCAGTGGACACACATGAGAAATAAGCACTGGAAAGCCTTGTTTTGGCAGGGCCCGCTGAAGCCATATCCAAAGGAGATGGCTTCCCTGCCAGTGACTCAGTCACACCAGGTCCTCTGGCGGATCTAGTGCTCTCATATTCAGATGCCAATGAATATCTGGATCATAAGACTTTCCTGTCCTGCTTCAGCAGACTTCCACATATAATTTGGCTTCCAATATAGACCTGCTTAGAGGATTATTGTGCTGGCCATGTTTCTGTAAATATGCATGTCCACACGATAGCTCTATTTCCTTTTGGAAATTAGCAATTGGCAATCTGGTTTACATAGCATTTTTTTCTGATGTGTAATTTGAATTCATACTCTGAGACGTGGAAAGAGCTAAAAGCTACCCATCACATTATTGAAAGAAGAAATAAGAGGTAGATCTACATGCCTGGTGATCCTAAGATAAATATTGTCAACCCGTATACATGAGAGCCAAATGAATTCTCCATAGTGTAAGATGACACGTAAGGCTTCTTGGCAATCTGACTACTTTCTTTTCCTGGAAACACATTTCCTCATGCAGTGTTTTTCCTTTACACTTTAACAGATTGTCTCACTGTCTTTGGAGCAACAAAATATGTTTGTATTTTCGTATACATAAAGAGGGAGCAATACCCACTCTAAAAACAGCTAAATATAATAGATTAAAAATACATATTTAAGTATCTTCTTTTCCAAATCCCAGCTTTAATGGTATTTTTAAAAGACATAAGAGTTCTCATGTGGCTCAGCAGGTTAAGAACCAAGCTAGTATTCATGATGATGCAGGCTTGATCTCTGACTTCGCTCAGTGAGTTAAGGATCTGGCATTGCTGAGAGCTGTGGCATAGGTCATAGATGCAGCTCAGATCTGGTGTTGCTGTGGTTGTGTCATAAGCTGTCAGCCACAGCTCCAATTCGACTCCTAGACTAGGAATTTCCATATGCTACAGGTTTGGCCATAAAAGGAAAAAAAAAGTTTTAAAAATAAAAGACATAAACCCACCAGGTCAAAAATAACAGTACAGAGACAGTACAATGAAAGTTTAGAATCTGAAGGCAGAAGAGTAAGGGGGAAGTAATTCAGAAAAATAAAAAAATAAAACCTGTATCTAAAGTTAGTGATACAGGGAAAATCGAGGATAGATTCATTCTGCAGAACTTTTAATAAGCCTAAAAGTAGTGGCAACAGACTCCTGGAGATAGGAATGAAAGCTGGAATAACATTAGGAGGGCTGGTGAAAGTCTGTTTAAGAAGTAGCTAGGTCGCCTTCCACATCCTCTCACCCACATCATGCAGGTGGATGATGGAACCTGCCCACCCTGGCGGAATACTGAAGTTCAACCCTCTGCAGAGACCAAAGCAATCTAAAAAAGCCAACCAAAATCTATTAAGCCTTTGGGTCTCTGTTTATAGGAACTATCGGCTATGCTAAAGGAACAAATCAAATAATATAAGGAACCATCATCAACCAAATCCACTATGTAGAATATTCCATATTCTAAGTAAACTGACTTCTACAAAAGCTCAATGGGCCAAAGATTTAAGAAATGATAAATGGTGGAACACTGATTTAGAATGAAAAACCAACAGTTATGCACATATGCACATAAAAAACTGAATGAAATGTGTGGATTTTGGTTCTTTTTTTTTTTTTGTCTTTTTGCCTTTTATCTGGAGCCGCACCCGCGGCATATGGAGGTTCCCAGGCTAGGGGTCTAACAGGAGTTGTAGCTGCTGGCCTTTGCCACAGCCACAGCAATGTGGGATCTGAGCCGCATCTGCGACCTACACCACTGCTCACGGCAACGCCGGATCCTTAACCCACTGAGCAAGGCCAGGCTTCGAACCCGCAACCTCATGGTTCTTAGTTGGATTCGTTAACCACTGAACCACGAAGGGAACTCCGGATTTTGGTTCTTGATTCAGACAAAGTATTGAAAGAAATCTTTAAGATAATGGGGAAAATTTGAATTATGGTCTAGCTGAGAATTCTGAAGCTGTATTTGCTTGCTGATGGCTTTTCTTTTCCTTTTTTTTCTTTCTTTTTAGGGCCATATATGCAACACATGAAAGTTTCTGGGCTAGACCTCGAATTGCTGCTTCTGGCCCACACCACAGCAATACCAGATCTGAGCCACATCTGCAACCTAAGCCACAGCTTGTGGCGATGCAGGATCCTTAACCCACTGAGCAAGGCCAGGGATCAAACCCAAATCTTCATAGATACTAGTTGGTTTCTTAACCAGATGAGTCCCAGTGGGCTTTTCTTTTTTTTTTCCTGAGCCCCAAGAGTCTTTTCATTTTCTTAACAAATCTTTTCCAGAGCAAATGTTATTAATTTTTTATGAAGTCTACTTTTTCTTTTTTTTAACAAATTATGCTTTGGGTGTTGTATCTAAGTAATCTTTCCTTACTTTCCAAATTTATTTTTTTCTCCTAGAAGTTTTGCATTTTTAGGATTTATACTTAGGTCTATGATTATTTTTTGTACATTATTATATACGGTACAAAGTATGGGTGAAGGTTTACTACCTTATATATGGATGTCTAATTAGTCTAACACTGCTTGTTGAAAACATTATTCTTTCTTCAATGAATTGCCTTTGGAGTTTTGTAGAAAATCAGTTAACTACAGATGGGCCTATTTCCAGATTCCCTTTCTGTTTCATTGATAAGTGTGTCAGTCCTTTCACCAGTACCTCACAGTTTTATTTACTCTGACTTTATAACAACACTTGAAATTGAATAGTATGCACAGCCAACTTTATTATTCTTTTTAAAATTGTTTTGTTTATTCTAGTTTCCCTTCTTTTTTCCTATTCTTTTCTCCTATTCTTTCTTTCTTTTCTTCAGTTGACGCCTTTGAAACACATATTCTATCTTAGATAGTAAACCTTAAAAATTATAGGTATACAGGTAAAATCCCACATCAGTCATAAGGCCTTTGTCCTTGACTTTGGTGCTGTAATATTTTGTGACTTTTTCCCTCACTTGATACATTCCTATCAACCATCTTTGTCAGTCATACTTCCAGAAGGAAATATAACATGCTTCCAACATACTTCCATTGTGTTGGAATCCCAGAGATTCTAGACAAATGAAAACAAAGTTAGAGGACTCAATATACTTTCTCCTGGCTATACCTCTTATTACCTGAAACTTAATATAAACAGGGTAAAAGATATTCAGATATTACAGTCCAAGGAGTAAGTACACAGGGCACAGCTCACTGTGGAAAAGGGCAGACAATGGACCTACAGAGCAAATGGAGAAAGGCTGCCCAGGAAACTATTGCATCCAGGATTCTGAGTGCAGCTCAAGTGTACCACCACAGCTCACAAATTTTAACTTCAAAACTGTAAAACGCTGTAATTATACATCATTTTAGAGACTGCAGAGAAAACCAATGATCCAGTTTAATAGAGACCATTTTCCTTTTTCTCAACAGAAAAGCAATTTTTTAAACATATGAATCTTTAAAATATAATTCACAGAAATGATATATAATAAATGATACTTAAAATTTAAACATAAATTTTGAGATGAATTTTTTGCCCATTCTATCCTACTTTTTTACGAGCTGCTTTTTGCATTATTTTGAATTTTCAAGGCTGTCTTTGATCTCTGAATCATCCCAGACTGGTTTTAACTCCTCAGATGGAGTCTAATTACTTACTTCTCCAAATGTTGACTCCTGATTCTGGGCCAGTTATTTACATTGATTCAGCACACTACATTACATGAACATCTCTACCTTTCTGTATTTTGTACCTCAGAATAGCCAGAGAAGAAAGAGAAACAAAATAATTTTGCTTCTAACTTGGTATTAGCACGGGATTTCCTAATCAAGTCTCTTTTTTACCAAATTTATAATATTCTGCAAGGGCACATGATCTCAAGTCCATTGTATAAATACAAGTTGTGGAGTTAGGGCATACATTGTACCCTCTCTGTATCTCATTATCCATCAAATCGCACCAAATTGTAGCCTTGATTCTCTGCACAACAGAAGTTTAGGGGGAGAAGGTGCTTGTAGGAAGCACTACTTCCGCTTAAAGTTGAGACCTTGCTATAAACCATTGCATCTTCGAAGACCCTTGGTAGAGGGCGCTTGTATATGTATGAGGGGTTTAGGTTTATGGAAAGGAAGGTAGCAAAGACAGAAAGGAGAACAGATATAATTATAAATAATACATTTTTATTTACAAAGAAAAATGAGGGTTAAGCATTCCTGTAGTGGCTCAGCAGTAACAAACCCAACTAATATCCATGAGGACATGGGTTTGATACCTGGCCATGCTCAGTGGGTAAAGGATCCAGCATTGCTGTGAGCTCTGGTGTAGGTCGCAGATGTGGCTCAGATCCAGTCTTGCTGTGGCTGTGGTATAGGCCAGCGGCTACATCTGATTTGACCCCTAGATTGGGAACTTCCATATGCTTCAGGTGTGGCCCTAAAAAGACAAAAACATAAATAAAAAAATAAAAATAAGGGTTAGACTAAGCAAATCACATTACCTGAAAAAAATTAAATATGGGCTAACAAAATAGGCTATCATATCTATTTGGGAAAACATATTATTTAAAATTTACCAAACGACTTCTGGTACTTATGACAACCAAACAGTGTTAAATAATATAAACTCCTGTAAGAAAAGACTTGAATGTTAAGGCTATAATTCCTCCTGTGTTTCTGTAAAGTATGTCAGTAACTATCAATCCTTATATCTAGGGGACTAATGAGTTTGTATTCTTCAAACTATTCTTGACCAAAAATTGTGTAAAAATGTCATCTAAATTTATATTTTATTTAAACTAATATTAAATAATCAACTTTAACCTGACCAAATTTTCTATGATGTAAAACAAAATAATTGACCCACTACGTTAATTATACAACTAGCATTTTGTAATTAGAGGTGCCATGTTTATTAAGGTTTTATCTGGTCCATATATTATAGAAATATTGATGATAAAACCTAGAGGCAACCATCTGAAAATGTAAGAACAAAATTAAAACTTACTACCTGTGTCATGTGATCTGGACCATTACTTCATTTACTTCATTGCCTAAGATTTTGTACTTATGTCAGTAGCAAAAATTTTATATTAAGCGTACATTAAGGAGCTTATGGAAAAATAAACTGAAAAGAGAAGGAGAAACGAAGAAAAACGCTTCTTACTTTTCAGCATATGAATTAGCTGACAATATCAATAGATAAAACATATAGGACATAAAAAAGAGAAATGCTTGATTTAGAACAGATCACACTTTTAGCATATGTATTTTATAGAAATTGTGTTAAAAGCTCATGTTTCTATTGTTTTAATTAGAAATTTAAAATATAAATAATTCAGGATTATTTAGCCTAAATCTATGAAAGTGTCTGATTGTTAGTAATAACCTGCTGTCTTATTAAGTCTTTTAGTACTTGAAATTATTTCTCACACTGACAGATAAAATTATATTGCGATTGATCTTTGGTATGCTGCCCTAATAAATTTTTATTGCTTCCTCTGTCCTTTCGTGCATGACATCATTCTATTCATTACTTAGCTGATTCTGCTAAGACTCTTCCTTCATCTTTTCCAATAATTCATTTAAAAATTTCCCCTAACATATGTATATATAAATGTACCGAAAACTCAGTCAGTAGGAAATATTCACTCATTTCAGTGTGACTGAAGCTCTAATTATTTTTCACCAGGAACTCTTGAACAATCATATTAAATCTTTTACCCTTGTGCTGTATTATTGCCATACAATTTTGTAAGCATGAAATACTAGGTGCATAACTTCCTAAAAATTGCAGAATATTGTCCTGTGATAATTATAGGGTTTTACATGTTTGTAAATGTCAAGAAACTTTTTGCCTTCTTTAAAAAATGCTAACAGCAAGAGCCTAATACAAAATAACAAATAGAATAAAAAGAAAGAGGAAAAAAGAGGAGAATAAAAAAAAATTCAGAACTGAAAAAATAATCAGATAACCTGAAAAATGAATTTAAAAATCATACAAATGAATTAAAAGGCAAAATAGAATTTAATTTTAAATGAGTATTTAATTGAATGCATTCGTAAAGAAGATGAATTATATTAGCCATTGGCAATGAATCCTAGGTAACGTAAACCTAAGTCAGAGAAACAACACGTATTCTTTGCCTTGGATGTCTCCTTGAGTATTTCATTCCCAAATTTAAAATGTAAGAAGTCAAACAATTAAATACTTTAACTGTGTTTAATCCAGTGTTTTACCACAAAGAATTAATTTCCATAGAGCACCACACAGGAGACACCAGTTTATATTATTGTTGCATCTGCTTTGTCTCAATACCTAGTTGGTACCTCTAATAGTTATCCATTGCTGCATGTGAAAAATGATCACAAATTCAGTGGCTAAGAACAATGCAACCCCCAGTTATTATCTCCTAGAGGTGTAGTTCAAAGTTCTGGAATAATGTGGCTGAGCCAATTCTCTGCTCTAAGTTACAAAAGGCCAAATGCAAGGTGTGGGCAGGTTTGTATTCCTTTCTAGATGCTCTGGAAATGAATCCTTTCCCAAACTCATTCAGGCTGTGTGCAGAATTCAGTCCAGTAATTCAGGCCCCTGTTCCCTTACTGGCTGTCAGCTAAGGGGTTTATTGAAGCCACCTGCGTTCCTTGGCTCAAGGTGACCTTCTCCATCCATCTTCAAAGCCAATGATGACAAATTGGGTCTTTCTCACCCTACAAATTTCTGACCCTCTCTCATCTTTCGGCTTCATCTCTCTTCTCTTTCAGCAGGAGAAATTTTTCTGATTTCAAGGGCTCATGTGACTAGACCGGGCCCACTCAAATGATACAGAGTAGATCCCTGATTTCAAGGTCTCTAACTTTAATCACATCTGTAAAGTCTTTTCTACATGTTAAGGTAATATATTCACAGGTTTCAGGGACTATCATGTAGACACTGGCTTTTTTTTCCTTTTTTTTTTGGCTGTGCCCATAGCATGTGAAAGTTCCTGGGCTAAGAATCAAGCCCATGCCAGAGCAGTAACCCAAGCCACATCAGTGACAACACCAGATCCTTAACCTATTATGTTACCAGGGAACTCCCCACATAGATATTTTATTTTATTCAAATTTTTCATTTTTTAAAGTTTCATTGAGGTATAGTTGATTTACAATACTGTGAGAGTTTCTGCTATACAACAAAGTAATTTAGTCACACACATCAGTTCTCTTTCAGATTCTTTTCCCATATAGATTATCACAGAATATTGGGTAGAATTCTCTGTGCAATACAGCAGGTCCCCGTTGACCAGTTTAATTATACATCTAAGGGAGGAGAAAAGGCCTTAGTCTTGATTATATTACTTACCTTTCCTCCAGGCTTCTTTATCTCTAATCCCCTCAAGAATCTGACTGCCAAAACCAACCCCTCCTTAAAAGACAAGCTCACTTCCACCTTTGTTTTTGTTCATGCCTTTGCCTGGGCCCAAAATATCTTTCTCACTATCACCTGGTGGTTTTGGCCCTCCTTCCTTCTGTCTATGGCTCAACCCAAATTCCACCTAATCATGAATTCTTCACTGTTTTTAGATTTGCAAATTCTATATATGAAATAATTTATAGACCTCAATGAGCCTTTGGTCTTTTCTTAAAATATATAACCTTCTAGAGAACCATCATAACGCAAGCCCTGAAGGCAAACTGCTTGAGTTCAAACCCTGCTTCTGTCACTATCCTAGGGTATAAATTCTGTTTGTCTTTATAAAATATGGCTAAGAAAATAACACCTATCTCACCTTTTGCTTGTTGGCGGCAGGATTATTGAAGTAACACAGTTAAAATATTTGGCAAATGGAAAGTCCTCTGTGGCAATTATTACTATTTTATTATTTTATGTATATCTCTAACAGATCCTCAAAGACTACTAAAGTTCCTGGGGCATCAGTTAAGATGTGTTTCAGCTGCAAAATAATTGAAACCCTCACCCGGACTGGCTTATTAGTAAGAAAATGCATTTTGTACATTGCAGGAAATCTAGAAACATGTATGTGGTAAACAGGAAGTCATCTAAAAATCACCTGATGCGGCAATTCAATGAGAACCTCAGATTTTTAATTCCACCTCTCCATCCTTCATTGTATGGCAACATTCTTACAACTATATATAGCAAAAACTCTCTACTATTGCAAGGGTCATATTCATACACCTTAACTCAGCAACACTCAGAAGAAACATCCTTGTTTCCACTATTTTCCATTTTAGATTGTGGAAATTTCTACCCAAGTCCTACAACACACTTAGCTTTCCCTAAGGCTGGCAGGGGGGTGGTTTTCAGTGGAAAAGAAGAGTTGGAATGAAAGGAAGGCGTGGGGGATATCTTAATAAGGCAGATTTCTACCAAAAAAGAAGAAGAGGGAAAGATTGCAGGATAGACAATTTGATATGCTATCATCTAAAGCAAACAGAGCTTTATGTAACCTTGATGTCATAGCACCTATCCTTATATACTACACAAGTGTTCACGAAGTGTTATTAATATTGATGTTGCTGGGAAGTTCCCATCCTGGCGCAGCAGAAATGAATCCAACTAGGAATCATGAGGTTGTGGGTTCGATCCCTGGCCTAGCTCATTGGGTTAAGGATCTGAGGTTGCTGTGAACTGCAGTGTAGGTCGCAGACGTGGCTCAGATCTGGTGTTGCTGTGACTATGGTGTAGGCCGGCAGCTATAGCACCAATTCGACCCCTAGCCTGGGAACCTCCATATGCCGTGGGTGCGGCACTTAAAAAAATAAATAAATAAAAAATTAAAACGAATAAATAAATACTGATGTTGCTGATGTTGAAATGCTTTCAATAACATACCAAGTTTTGATTAGCTTCAGAATGTCCAATTATACCTTTTGTAGAATGTTTAATACTACCCTAACTATACATTGATTTTAGAACTTAATGGTTTTAAAATCCTTACAAATAAACAGAATCTTTGGAGAGCTTCTTTTTGTGTGTGGCCATGCCCACAGTATGTGGAAGTTCCCAGGCCAGAGATCAGACCTGTACAACGCTGGGTCCTTAACCCACTGATCCACAAGGGGACCCTTGGAGAGCTTCTGAGTCCCTTAAATGTGCTGTCAAAAATGGAACAGGTGTTCCCATTGTGGCTCAGAGGTAATGAACCCGACCAGTATCCATGAGAATGGGGGTTCAATCCTTGGCCTTGCTCAGTGGGTTAAGGATGTATTTTTGCCGTGAGCTGCAGTGTAGATCGCAGATGTGGCTTGGATCTGGCGTTACTGTGGCCATGGTGTAGACTGGCAGCTACAGCTCTGATTTCACACCTAGCCTGGGAACTTCTGTATGTCATGGGTGTGGCCCTAAAAAGAAAAAAGAAAAAAAATGGAGTAACAGAAAATACACATTACTGAAGACACGGGTGTGTGGCTGACATCCACAGCCCCATTTCATCTCAAATCATTCTAGTTCCTTTGTGTCACTTCCTCTTTCCCCACTAACATACAACACACACGCTCTACAGACCCTACAGACCACCACAACATATTAATTGACTGATGATGTTATACTTATTTCAAAAGTGAGTGGAGAAAAGTTATCCAAAGGGAGATGTTTTTATCATCCATACACTTACTCCAACAATGGCCGGCATCACCTCCCTTCATTTCTCTTAGTGAGGCGCTATTTGGGGACCAGCTCCACCTATATCCCAGTGGTATTGCTATTTTGAATGGAAAGTCAGAGTGGACTTTTTGCCTTCCTTCGATCCTTTCCCATATATGGTATTCCCTGTAGAAATACCTTGGGAAAATGTTATGCAACAGGTATTATGTCATTTGCTGTGAGAAAAATAAAAATGTTATGTTATATATTCCTGGCCCTTAAGTAAATTAGAGTGTTTTTGTGGAAGCACCATGGATAAACATGTAGGTAATTTAGAAAACATATACCACAGTTTTTCATTTTGTATTAAATAGGTGATACTAAAGGCACACATCACAGGGGTTTTTAAAAGGTAGAAATTATGATCTGTACAAACTGGAAGACTGGAGAATCAAAACATGTTCTTTTAATATTTTTATTCCTTAAATTATCTCATGTGAACTAACACAAAATCCGCAATAAAGATTGTAATAAAATTTTAGAATTTTTACAATATATTTGGTTGCATGGAAGAATCACATATTATATGGCTAATTAAAAAAAAAAACATCAGATTGGACTGTCCAACCTAAGACTAAACTAATAAAATATTAAAATGATTTTAAGAATGAATCCCCAGGTGTTCAATTTAAATGTTTAACAATGGCCCATGCAAACTGGACCTGGGAATAAATGAAGATAACACAGAAATAGAAAATCAAAGTTAAATAGAGACATTGCTTTGAAATTTCAAAATACACTAAAATCATCAATTATCTTTATTTGGCAAAGGGAAAACAATAACAGTAAAATGCATATTGGCACCAACTGTGATGTGAAATTTAAAGCTCTAAAACTCCATTAAAAGCAGACTGGTAATGATGTACCATATGCACTGATCTACAGTTGCCGGAGGATCCCTAACCTGTGACTCTTTTTTTCTGTCACATTACCTTGTTAAATAAGGATGAGTTGAAAATGTTTAAGTATTCATAAGGCTGTCGATAATATAAAGTGTGACGATTTTAGCAATGCACATTTTTCTTCTTACCTTATGATATACACTATATATCTGTTTTAATTGCAATATTTGCTTGCTTCCAAATCTTACATGAAATGTAACAAAAGCTATAGAGAGAGAGTAAAAGAAATTAGTCATTCTGACTGCAAATTTATATGTGCGTTCCAGTAAGGGAATTGGTTTAAGATGATGATTACGGAGGCTTATTTATCAAAGCGCTGATCAGAAGTGATAACAAAAATGATCCATATTTCATCACCATCTTCCAAGCCACCCAGTTCCTTACACTTCTTTATTATTCGCCTTTATAAATACTTCAGTGCCTATTCTCTTTTCCACACACTTACATCTCTTTCATTAACACCTGTGAAAGCTGAGATTTTATACTGAAGGTAGAAAAACTTGCAGCTATAGCTGAACATTTTCGATTTTTTTTTAGCTCAGAGAAATTATTAATAAATAAGCTCTGGGCCTATGAGATAAGTACAATAACACTTTTATTTACATGTTCTTGACAAATTGATTATTTACATTATTTTCCTTTTCCAGGCTTAGTGGTTTGTCCTTACTAAATACGTATGCTGCCACTAGGATTTTCACAGGAGGAGAAAACTATCTTTGAAGATAACCACATACAGCTACATAGTTTCAAGGCTTGAAATTTAATACATGAAATTTTTAAGCCCGCATATAGGAAATTTCATCTCCACAAAATTATCGGACCAGTCATCCATATTGTGAAATACATTACACATTTTTCGGAGTCTGGCATTACTTACTTTCAAAATTAATTCATTAAAATTATTTTGTATAAAGTGACATCATCACAAGAACCTTAAACGTGAAGGTATTAAAAGTCAAATATTCTGTTCTCAGATGACACTTCCCTCTTTCCCCTTCCTTTCTTTTTTCTTGTAGAGGAATTATTCTAGAAAACTCTCAGCCTTTTTAAAGAGGAAAAGAGATTTCAATCAACATTATTTTCCTCCCACTTTCTCTCCACCTTCTTGCCTCTGAATAATCATCATTTCTGAGAGAATCAAGGTAGAAGAGAATGAATGTTCATTTATAATCACTTGAGGTAAAATAAAAGCTTAGTATTTGTTATATTATTTGCACACATGAGTCTATGCACTTTTTCTGCAAAGGACTAGCTGGTAAATATTTCCCACTTTGTGAGCCACACAGTGTGTTCCATGTTACTTCTGTCATTTTATCACAAACAAACTGCTATGCTACATATAGATGAATGGACGTGGATGTAGCCCAATGAAATTTATTAGTGAATGCTGAAATTTGAATACTGTATGATTTTTCACCTATCAAAACATTCATTTTTGTAAATCAATATCTAAAATATCTTTAAAATAATGTCTAAAAACATAAAAACCTGTTTTAGCTGTCTGTACCAAAGTGGGTGGCAGGCCTTATTGGGCTTGCATGGCATAATCCCTGGTGTACAATAATACATAGAAAGGCTTCTAGCTAAATCATGACTCAGGTAAAGAACAATGAATTCATATAAAATAATATTCCTCAAATATCAAAAATTTTTTATTGATCCACAAAATGCATAGATATTTGCAAGGTCAAATATCTTATTTCTATGTATTTTATATTATTTTTGTTTCTTTATATATATATATGTACCCATATATGTGTGTGTTTGTGTGTATTTCTTCCTGATGTGATTATTCAAATGTAATTAATATTAATATTGTTTCAAATCGTAACCATAATCAATGTGTCCAACCTGCCTAAATACTTATAATTAATTCATATCCTCTGTAAATAATTTGGAAATATACTTGGGACAAAGTTGAAACAATCCCTGATAATTTCCTAATCTTTTGTTCCTGGCCTATTTGAAAGTGCAAAATCTCTTTAAATGTGTGTGTTTAGAGGTTCTGGCATTGTTATATACCCAAATCAGTCTATTGTCTATATCACCTGTAGAGCCTAGAAAGACCAGAGAAAGTATCTGTGAGTCTTCCTGCTTGGACTCAATTAAAGGATCACTATTAAACGCTTGAGTCCTTAAAAATGCTTTCTCAGGAGTTCCCATTGTGGTCAGCAGTGAAGAGCCCGACTAGTATCCATGAGGGTTCAAGCTCAATCCCTGCCTCACTCAGTGGGTTAAAGATCCAGTGTCCGTGAGCTACAGCATATATCGCAGACAAGGCTCGGATCTGGTGCAGCTGTGACTGTGGTGTAGGCTGGCAGCTATAGCTCCAGTTCCACCCCGCCTCCAGGAACATCCATAAATAAATAGGGAAATGCTTCCTCAATTATATTTTTAAAAGCAAAATTGAGCCTAAAGGAAAGTTCCACTAAAAGAGTTGTTTTTACACTTGCAAATAAGCTAATTTACTTACTTTGAGAGTTATACTTTTGAATCATCATGTCTTGTTTCTGGCTTTGATTTTTTTTTCACTTGTTTAAAATGTACATATTAAGTCTCAAAGGAGCAACAAGTTTCAAGATTTTGTTTTTGTTTTGTACTCTATTATCTCTTTGCTATCAGAAATAACATAATCTTATATAGCAATTTCCGCCCCCCCCACCAAAAATGTGACATACTTGAAAATACTATTCAAGGTAATCCATCTGGGAGAAGAGAAGCAATTTCAGCTATATCATGTGACCCTTATATTCTAGAAAATGAATAAATGTACTTCATTTAATGTGTGCCCTGATTTTCATATATTTTTAGGTCAGCAATCGTTTTGACAACGGTAGACATCTATGACTAAATCTAGGATAGTAGCTATAATCAAACAATGAGGAATAAGGTCTGTCTCAGACTTTGACAAATTCTATTCTTCTTATAGGTCAGTTTGTTTATAATATCAAGCCAGAGCAGGACCAATTTAGAACTGTTTTCAATAAATACACAGAATTTTTGCTTAACACAGATTAGCCTAAGGCATGTGCTGTATTGGCATTGCTTACCAGACATATAGTAAGGTAACTATTAATTGAATCTCACAACCGATGGTCTTTTTATTCTTAAAAGCATGTAACTGATTTACTGTAGGAAAAATGGAGGTATGTATTTTATTACATGTATCAATCTAAGTAAACTCATTTTCCACCTAAATTTCTATTTTGTTCAATGGTATTTCCACTATCGACTTGTATTATTTCAGATTCCATCAGAATTCTCTTTTCTAGAGTTCCCGTCGTGGCTCAGCCGTTAACAAATCCGACTAGGAACCATGAGGTTGCAGGTTCGTATCCCTGGCCTTGCTCAGTGGGTTAAGGATCCGGCACTCCTGTGAGCTGTGGTGCAGGTTGCAGACGCGGCTCGGATCCCACGTTGTGGCGAAGGCCTTCGCTGTGGCTGTGGCGAAGGCTGGCGGCTACAGCTCCTGTTAGACCCCTAGCCTGGGAACCTCCATATGCCACGGGTGCGGCTCTAGATAAGACAAAAAAAAACATAGACGGTCTAATCACACTGATCAAGCTCCCCTCTAACCCCCTCCAGCACTGCTCCACTAGCTCACCCCAGTGCTTAAAATCTCCGCTGCCTTTTATTTCAGCATATTTAAGTTCAATCTCTCTCTCTTATGTAAACAGTCTTGAATAAAGTCTTCCTTGTTCATTTAACTTATCTGGTGCAATTTTTCTTTGACGTTCTCCTGCATATGTTTTTTCTTGAAGTAAACATGAGTGTTTCTGACAGCAGAGTACATACACGCACAAACACACAAACACAAACCAAAAGGAGTAATGCAGTAATACATCAGTCCAGGATAGAGTATAAGTGCTGATAAAGTTGTCACCCAGGGGAGCAGCCCAAGGGTTCTAAATTCATACCTAAACTGTCTCCATGAAGCACAAAGTCACCTCTCTTAGGCAAGAAGGCAAGGCAGTCCCCCATCTCTTATCAAAAACCTGCCACCGGGCAAACTTGCAGAAAACCAAAAATTAACTATACATTTTTGTTCTGTTTATATAACAGGGACAAAAGGCCTGCACCACAAAGAAGTGTATAAGCTAGATGGACTTCAAACTTGGGACAAAGATGTCTCTACAACTCATTAACATCTCATTGTAATAATGAAATCTCCACCTTCCTGTTTCATAGTGGTTCTACCCACTTTTGACCCAGACACCAAAAGACCATACAAGGGCAGAGAAGAGGTATGAGCTTCACTCTGAGAAGCTGCCACCCATTTCCAGGAACCAAGGTGACAAAAGACCCCATCCCCTGTAACCTCCTTCACTCTTTTCTATAAAACCCTTGCCTCTGCTTGTAATTGGGCAGAAACTGCTTTTAGAGCATGTCATTCCTTCTCCATTCATTGGCCAGTGAAGAAAGCTTCTACTTGCTGCTACAAAAAAGGAATTCCATCTTTTTTTTTCTTTTTTCATTCTTTTCTTTTTCTTTTCCTTTTTTTTTTTTTTTTTTTAGGGCTGCACCTGAAGCATATGGAAGTTTCCAGGCTAGGGATCAAATCCGAGCTGTAAACCGCATGCCTAAGCCACAGCCACAGCAATGCAAGACCCTAGCCCCAACTTCGACCTACAGCATAGCTCACTCATAGCAACGCTGAATCTCTGACCCACCGAGCAAGGCCAGGAATAGAGCCCTCATCCTCATGGATATTAGCTGGATTCGTTTTCACTGTGCCACAATGGGAACTCCCAATTTCATCTTTTTTAAGGAGACAAATAAGCAGGTAGGGATAGATCTGGATTAAAGGGTTGAAACAAAGCTATTCCTCCTTTCTTTGTCCCCCCCCCCAGAAAAACATAATCCGTAATTTCAAAGAGAAATGTATTTTGTGGGGAAAAGTGAGAACAGTCCACTCAATTAGAAGCTCAGTTCAGTCTTATCTGCTACAAGAGCTGTCTCCTCCTTACAAATAACGGAATACAATTCCACTTGGGAATACCTGCTGATGGGTTGTATTTTGCTTAATTCATTAGGACGTGTATCCTTTATTTACTGCTACAATAGCACTGAGTAACAGAGAACTGAATTCCATTAGTGACATAAAAAAATGAACATGTATTGAACTGATTTTTATAGAATTCAGCTAATTTGGAGTGAGCTCAGCGGATCTTGACCACTCTCATGCTTCTGTGGGGAGGCCTGGGTCAATTAGGCAGCTCTAGTGACCCTGCCTGGTCTCATTCATACAACCAGGAGTTTATAAAGGACGTCCTCAGCTGAAAACTTGGACATTTTGACTCTCTTCCACCTATCTTTCATCCCTCACAAATCTATCTCAGGCATGTTCTCCGGTAAAGGAAACAAAGGCAAGTGGAAATACACAAAGACATTTCCAAGTCTCTTTTTATATCACCTCTGCTAGCACCACATCTGATAACATCCCCCTGAGCGCAGCTAATCCAAGATGGCAACAAGACTAATCCGGACTCACGGGTGGTCCTGGTGGTATGAGGGTGAGGACCGCGATGAAATACCCTGAAAGTCACAGGGCAAGACCATGAACCCCTGAGGGGCAGAAAATCAGGGCCTTTCACATGCTTGATCTACAGAGTAGATATATGCTCTCTTATGCCTATTTCTGCAACCCTTTTGTGGTTTACAATGTCCTACTTTATCCTTAGTGCCTGGAGGAAAAACAACTAATTGTTTTGCAAATGTACTTACACATACGGTTTTAGTGTAAATTTTTATGATCCAGACCATCATCTGTTATGTGAAATGGCAAAATGCTGTATTTCAACTGTATTATAATCTTGAGTTTTAGAATAATGTGTTCTTTCATTCTTGTTTGAATTTTTTTTTTTTTTTTTTTTTTGTGCTTAGGAAACTTGGCTCCGAGAGGGACGTTAAATGCGAATAAAGTTTTTCTTCTGAAGCACTTTCATTAAACTTTGGGTAGTTCTACATTTCACTTTAAGTTTGCGGTATCTCACATTTGGGGAAAAAGTAATGAAAAGGGCACGTGGTATCCATGTTTTATTAAAGGGTGAAGGCAAATTCAGTTGAAATAGGTGTTCAACTTTTTGCAGCACTAGTAAGTGAATACAGTGTAACAAATCCTTGAGGCAGAGCTTCCATTTTTGATAAACCCACCATTTCATCTCATTTTAGGCAGGATTCTCTGTCTTTTCTGTATTCAAAACAAAGACACCGTAGTCCGATTGTCTGTATAGTAGCTAAAATCATGCAGATGTGTGATTCATTGTAGTCCTTGATTTTCTTTATCAGCTTGTATTCTTGCAGGGCCAGCTAGAGTGTAATGCTTCCTAATTGTAATCTTCCTAGTCAGCCACAAGCAGCTGGTGGAAAAAAAAAAAATTCATTTTGTAGTCTTTAAATTTCCCACTCTTTTACTTGAATTTACTTCAAAGCTCAGTGGCAGTCATGCTAATAGGAATACTTGCACCAAGTATGCAATTTCCCCAAAACTCCTGATATATGACTAGAAAAGTAAAAATGTAGAGACTGCAATTCAGACTAGTCAATAATTCATATTTTAATTTTTTTCTCTGAGAGAAGAACTTGCAAAGCATTCGTTTACATGCCCTCGAAGGGTGGTTTACGTGGATGGACATAATTCAGAATTTTCAAAATACTTTAGCCATTAGCCATGTGGCCCACTAACTCAATAACCATATCTACTAAGAAGCACAGAAAAATGAAAATCTCTGTTTATTATTTCGACCCTAGATTCAGATTTGAGAAGAGAAAATGCAGGTTTCCGATCTGTTCTTCATTATTACTTACTGTATGATTTTGGCATAAGTCATTTCCCATCTCTGAATCTAGGTTCGTCTTTAATATGAGTTTTTTTTTTTTTTTTTTTGTCTTTTTGCCTTTATCTAGAGCCGCACCTGCAGCATATGGAGGTTCCCAGGCTAGGGGTCTAACAGGAGCTGTAGCCGCCGGCCTTTGCCACAGCCACAGCAACGCGGGATCCGAGCCGCTTCTGCGACCTACACCACAGTTCACGGCAACGCCGGATCCCTAACCCACTGAGCAAGGCCAGGTATCGAACCCGCAGCCTCATGGTTCCTAGTCGGATTCGTTAACCACTGAGCCACAAAGGGAACTCCTTTAATATGAGTTTTAATATGATCTAACTCGCAAGACATTGTAGAACTATAGGCAAAGCATACACAGATCCCAGCTCAGTGGAAGGTAGACTATCAGCATAATTATCATTATTATTAGGAGTTCCCTTCGTGGCTCAGTGGTTAACGAATCCAAGAACCATGAGGTTGCGGGTTCGATCCCTGGTCTTGCTCAGTGGGTTAAGGATCCGGCGTTGCCATGAGCTGTGGTGTAGGTTGCAGACGCGGCTCGGATCCCGCGTTGCTGTGGCTGTGGCTAAGGCTGGCAGCTACAGCTCCTGTTAGACCCCTAGCCTGGGAACCTCCATATGCCGCGGGTGCGGCTCTACATAAAAAAAAAAAAAGGCAAAAAACAAAAAAATATCATTATTATTAGATTCTTCAGAAATCAAGAATATTTGTCCAACACTAACAACAAATTCAGTTTTCTCATCTATGAAGCCAAGATAAACTATGCAATGGCGAGTTATTCTCTTCACATGTGTGTGCAATGGGCTGGGTATTTGGGAGGTGGGGCATTTTTAATTCATTCGATAAATTAGTAATATAGATAATTTGGGTAAAAAAGCAGCCATTCCTACTTTTAAAATGGCCGAAAAGTGGTATCTTTGATCAAAATGAGTAGAGAAGATTCTTAGAATCTGCCCCAAAGAAAAGAATTGTGTTTTCAGCTGAGTTCTCTATGGAAGAAGTCTGTTGCAACCTGGAGTTTTGGCTAAGAAAGCTAATTTTGGTTATTTTCAAAATAACATTTCAAGATATATGAAGTTTTGATACACTCAAGTTGATTGAAAATGTCATAGCCGGTTGAAAGTGGAAAACATTAAATCATATTCTTTAGTCATAAATTTACTCTTCATAAGGCAAACTATTAAATTATATGGAAGTTGACAGAACAATCCTGGCACCAGTTTTCATTACTGGGCTGTGAGCACTGTGAAAAAAATCAATTTTTTTTCCCGTATGTCTACAGAGTATTTATAAAATCTTGCAAAATTTGGAATTTTGTGAAGTCACAGTAATATGCCAGTGGTAAATAAAATTTAATCTCCTTTATTCAAGAGGTACTATGATAAGTCCTTCCACACACATTATCTCCTTTGATGGGCTAGTGAAGCTACCCTTTTTGTAGACAAAAAAAAAAAAAACAGATTTTTATAGATATCTTTGGGGAGCAGCAAGAATTTTTGAATCAGCATGACAGAAGAGATTACTCTCTGTTCTTGTGTTTGTTATTATCACATAGAGATACCACAGGCAAGTATCTTTTATGTTAAATTATAAATTTCCAAATTTTATTCATTATTTTTTAATGTGTACGCAGTAAAAACAGTTGACATTATAGAAATTTAATACTAACATTTCCTATCAAAATAAAAAATACCATACTCATGTGTGAAATAATAGTTTCTGCTGGAAGTCTTTGAAAATCAGGGCTATTAAGTATAAAGAGACAATTATTAAGCAACAGGTTAGGGACAAACTAGGCTAGACTCAGGAAAATACTGATTATCATAGGGAAATGACATGCAAAAGCTTTTTAATCTCAAAGAGCAGAAATAGATAATATTACTAAATAGATAATATTACTAAACAATGTGCATTCCACATAATAATAATAGTAGTTTGTCCTGAATATTCCATCTCAGTCTTCAATATTAAAGTACAGCTTTTTTTCTTTTTACTGCCAATACATTACGTTTTATATTATTCTTATTTGAACACTCCCACTCTGATGCCATCAGTTCCCCTGGTGGCTGAAGTTGACAGCTCTGAAATCTAGAACTTTATCATGCATCCTCTGTATGCTCAGGATCCAGGAGTTTACTGGACAACTCTCTTTGGTTTTTGCGACAAATAACTCCAGCTAACAATGACCCAGAAATGAACCTTTTTTTTGTATTTTCTATTTTAATGAACGACCCCATCAGGCACCCATGATGAGAGTTGCAGTTTAACTAGAAAAGATTTCAATATGCTCAATAACTAGTTCCTAAAGGCCCATCTTTTCCTCCCTATACCTATTTCAAAGAGTTCTTTCGTTCAGATCACCATTATTCTCGTATGGCTTCTATATCACTCATTAACTTCTTGTCTTGATGTTATATGGATGTGTTATAAATAAATATGTTTTTTCTGACAAAAGACAAAAAAATGTTTTTTCTCTTTGATGGATGTTTAGGCTATCTCCAAGTTTTTCACTATTGCCAATAAGAAAATAGCCTCATAAATATGTTTATACACGTTTTTTTTTTCCCCTATGAACTGGAATTATCAACCATTTAGATTTGTATTTTTAAAATTTTTGTTGTTACTTCAAGTTATACTCCAAAAGTGACGTATTACTTTGCCCTATAGCCAAGATAAGGAATCGCCCATTTTTACTTAAATTTAACAACAAAGATATTATTTCTTTATATATTTACTGAATTTAACATAAACTGTGATTTTTATGAATTTGCATTTATACATATGTTTAGTAAGATTCAATACATTCTAATATATTTATTGGCCATTTTCACAAAGTAAATTGAATTTTCTTTCCAAATCCTTTGTCCATTTTTTTAATTAACTGTTTAAATTTCTCTATTCCACTTATTTGTGGGAAATTTATTTATTTATTTATTTATTTATTTATTTATTTAGCCTTGCCCACAGCGTGCGTGTATAAATTCCCTGGCTAGGGGTCAAAGTCAAGCCACAGCATTGAGAATGCCAAATCCTTATTTGCTTGGCCACCAGGGAACGCCTATGGGAGATTTAATATAATATGTGTAATATGTATTGCTATTGTTGTTAGGATGTCAACTATCACAAAAAATTTGAAATGATTTCTAACTTCATCAAATATGATTTCTGTTTCCTGATTAAATATAACCTTTTTTGCTTCTCTGTGTTTCTGAATTTTCTATTATAGACTTGATATTTTTATTCAGGAAAAGTAAACAAAAATGTTGCTTAAAAGGTACCAGTGAAGAGTTTGGGGATGATAAAATTAAGAGTGCTGTCAAGTCTTGATGGCAAGTTGCAAACCTCTTTTATCTCTTCTTCCTTCTTCTTGCATTTGATCTCTGGCACTTTCACACTATGCAGAAAGTCAGGTGCTTCATAAGACACGCCACTGGGCAAAAGAAGAAAAGAATATGATTCTTTACTGTATCTATTCAGATTGGTGCCTGTGTCAAATATTTAAAATATCACTTCTGCCTATGCCAAGAATAAACTTATATAAGGTCTCTTGTTTTACACTTTGAAATCAAATTCTAGGAGTTCCTGCTGTGGCACAACGGGATCAGTGGCATCTCTGCAGTGCTGGGATGTAGGTTAGATCCCCAGCTTAGGACAATGGGTGTAGGATCTCTCACTGCCGCAGCTTCAGTGAAGATCACAGCTGCAGTTTGGATCTGATCCCTGGCCCAGGAACTCTATATGCCGCAGGTTAGCCAAAAAAATCAAATTCTACCCTTGTCTACTATGGCCTAATGGTAACTGAAATTTATATAGCTTCCAATACTCACCAAATAAGGGCATGAATCTCACTTCATGATATTCACAACGATGTGAGAAAAGGCGGGTGGTAACTGATATTTGCATTAAGGAAGAAGAAAACTGAAACAAAACTGAGATGTTTCTCAATTTGTCCATTATCTTTCCATTAGTCGAGTGCTGGAACCAGGAAAAGTGTTAGCTTTTTTGATGCTACCTATCTATCAGCATGGCTTCTGTGTCAAATTAAACCATATTATGTGTTTTTTCCCAAAGAATCTCAGGTCCTTCCAATCTCACACTTTATAATACAGTTTACACTGTTTGGAATTCTCCCATGCTAGGATTGCCACATTTAGGAAATAAAAATATAGGCCATCAATTAAATTTAAATTTTAGAGAAATGATTTTTTAAAATAATAGGCATGTCCCATATCTTACATAGGTCATCCTTATGCTGAAATGATATTTATTGTTTCTCTGAAAATGCTCCTTTAACTGAGAGGCCTGTGTTGTACCTGGCAATCCAATCTCCACTCCTGTTTTGTTCTCGGTATGTTAGCTTTTCTTTAACAAAAAAGATTCTTC
The DNA here is from genome assembly GCA_004024745.2 of Catagonus wagneri. Taxonomy (NCBI): domain Eukaryota; kingdom Metazoa; phylum Chordata; class Mammalia; order Artiodactyla; family Tayassuidae; genus Catagonus; species Catagonus wagneri. The sequence goes on from PVHT021183585.1 coordinate 4,504,539, forward strand.
CTCCTTGAAATGTATCCTCAACTCCCAAATTAAACTAATCACTTTCTTATGAATCATTAAATTCTACCCTATATTGTAGTTTTGTGACTTCTTCTACATTTCTGCTAGGTTACAAGGACCTTGACAGATGCAGGTTATTTATCCTGTAACATCCCCAAGCAGCTAACATCCTGCATATGGTAAATATTCAAAAGAACTTCACTAAATTGAGTTAGCATATGGTAATCTTTATCCATCATTTTCAGTTTAACCTACATGTATTATCTATGACAACATATACTACTAAAAAAACCTGTGCTAGTACCTTTCAGAAGAGACATTGTCTGAAATAAGTTAAATCATAAAGATGTTTGTATATGTGGGATATAGGCATGTTTAGAGTAACTGCATTTTCAAGCAGTTAAGTAATCAAGGTCATACCTACCTGGCTTGATTTTTAAACACTTCGGTAAAAGCTGACTTTTCTTTAGGTCTCAAATTCTTCAAATATTTGATCATAATTAGGATTATGTTTTATTATCATAAAAACATAATCATTTTTGTTTTTACAGTGTTAACAGTGATCAATTAAATTCTCTTACATTCAAATTAATTTAATTTCCAGATGCTGTCAGTGATATTGAAACAGATAATTGCCTCCTCCGTTTAATGTTTGGGTTTTCTGGGCCAGGTCCTGTGTTAGAGACAAATGACTTACATGGTCCGTGCTCTTAAGATATTCGTGTTTGAGGAGTTCCTGTCGTGGCGCAGTGGTTAATGAATCCGACTAGGAACCATGAGGTTGCGGGTTCGATCCCTGGCCTTGCTCAGTGGGTTAAGGATCCTGCATTGCCGTGAGCTGTGCTGTAGGTCACAGACCCGGCTCGGATCCTGCATTGCTGTGGCTGCGGCATAAGCCAGTGGCTACAGCTCCAATTAGACCCCTAGCCTGGGAACCTCCACATGCCACGGGTGTGGCCCTAAAATGACAAAAGGCAAAAAAAAAAAAAGATATTCATGTTTGAAATTACATGTGTGTGTATATGAATAATTTTAATACAAATAAATAAAAAGATAAATTTTAAAAGACAGAAAAGTGGGATTATCCAAGTATGGATTAATTTAAAACATTTCAGTAATCTTTGAGGTTTTATGTATACTCAAAATACCTTAATTAATACATTAATTTAGCTTAAAGAAATGAGGGATGCACAAATTCAGCTAAAGAGATGCCCATCCCATTCTATGTGTGAATAAATATATATATGTATATGTGTGTATATGTGTATATATATATATATATATATAATAAAATAAAAATGTTTTTACTAAATTTTTGAGTGACAAGAATTAAACAGCATGGCAAAAACTATCCATATTTTGTTGTTTTGTGTAACATTGATCTCGCATGCATCGAAAAAATTAGGAAAGGCAAGTATCACTACTTCAAGTAAAATTATTTTAATATCATATTTTATATATATTTAACTCATTTTATCTATTTCTTCTTCTGTACCTATGTACTTTAATTTCATATCTATCTACCCATCTTTCATTTGTATAAAAGTTAAAAGATACTAAATAAAAAACCAATCCAAGTCAAAGTCATACTTGGTATTAATAATTACCTTGGATACACAGCTGCAAGAAGCACTCACAAGTAATGTCACTGAAATTCAAGTTCCTTCTATGAATAATTTACTCAATGTCAATGTCTAGTTACCTCTAGATACACAGGACAGATTATAGGATTGGCCACGAAACTGACCTAGATGAAACATGTATGGTAGTAAATACATCTTAGAAAGGAACAATGGTATGTTTAGGTTAAAAGAGAGAGAGAGTGGGGAGGGAGTGGAATGGACAGGGAGTTTGGGATTAGCAGATGCAAACTGTAATATTTAGAATGGATAAGAAGTGAAGTCCTGTTGTATAGCATAGGGAACTACATCCAGTCTCTTGGGATAGACCATGAAGGAAGATAACCTAAAGAGAACGTACATATATGTATGACTGGGTCACTGTGCTATTCAGCAGAAATTGGTACAACATTTTAAATCAACTATACTTTAATTAAAAAATAAAAAATTGAAAAGCAAGAAAAAAAGCTTTATCCTTCTAATTACTGGCTTTATATCAAAATGTAAGCATATCATCTCACCACAGTAGAAGTGCCTCTTTTGAGCTCAGCAATCAGTTTAGAGTTCAGTTTACCTAATAGGAGGTAAGTTCTTTTACTCTTCCTTCTGAGACACCCTTTATTCTTCTAGAATATGCCCCACACAATAATACAAATCTGTAGCTCAGCTGTTCTATGCTTAGAGTCTATTCATTTGGGTCGACTTAACTTGTTACACTTTTCCTCCTGCTAGAGGATTTTTGTTATTGTTTTATAGGGTGACTGTTCTCTAGGGGTTAGCAACTCAAATTTATTGAACTCCAATAAAATAAACATTTGCTTGTGAAATCCTGACATGAGTTTACGCTCGGATTTATGAGTAAGAAAAGTACATAGTTTTAAAAAGAGTCAAATCTATTTATGCACTCATGTTCACACTGTGAAAACATATTGAACACATCAATAAAATTTGAAAAAGGAGACACACAAGAGTTTCTAGACACAAAAAACTGTCTTTGTTTTTTACTGGGTTTTCACAGAATAGATACAGAACAGGCGTAGCAAAAGGTCTTTCCAGTGCTCTTATTAAAAAATGTGTCAATGATGTTGTATACAGAACACCTCTATGGATGAGTTGATAGTTCATTGAGAATGTTGATTCAGTCTGTAGCATTGACAGAGACTGCCAACAAGGGTACCACTTGCCAACTGGCACCCATTATGGTAGCTTTTCCCCTATGATAATTGCTTATCAACTGGGAAATTCATTTATTCATTGGCAACATAAATTTAACTTCGGTTTATGAGGCAAGCTCTAATACCTCCAGAATTTTTGTCAATAAAATTATTTGAGATTTTTGATTAGACTAATGTTTGAAAACATGGCATTGTTGGCTGATTGTGTTCCTCTTCACTGCACTAATTGTTTATAAAAATTACACTCCATAAGCTTTTTGAGGAAACAAGTACTTTAATGAGCACACCATTTTAAAAATTAAGGATAATTTAAGTGATGTAGGAGCCCAGGCACTAGAAATTTGCCTCAAATAATTTTCACTATCTCATCCAGCAATCATTATTTCATTACATTTATCATAAGTAAAATTCAGAGAGGTTATGATTCTATTTATGTCTACTCAAGTGTGATTTAATAACCTTCTGGGAGAGTAGCAGGAAATTTGCTTGTCTCTCCACCCCTTCTGGTCAATATTCAATATACTGTGAGGAGTTTGGTGACCACAGATGATACATGAGAGGGGAGGGGTGGAGGACTGGCTCAGATCCAGGATCCTGCACTGATTGAAGCAGAATTCTGCTACCGTTGTGGGAAGAGTGAGACCATGAAGGCCACTATCCATCTAAGGCACCGGTGGAACACCAACATCAAATGATATCACATACATATGGAATCCAAAAAAAGGAAACAATGAACCTCTTTGCAGAACAGATACTTACAGATTTTGAAAAAACCTATGGCTTCCAAATGAGACAGGTTAGGGAGTAGGGGGATACACTGAGGTTTTGGGATGGAAATGCTATAAAATTTTGTTGTGATGATTGTTGTATGACTATAAATGTAATAAAATTCATTGAGTATTTTTAAAAAAGAAAAGAAAACAATAAAAATAAAGTATATTTTCACATGTTCATAAGGAGTTCTTGGAAAATTATTTACTTTATTTATTTATTTATTTATTTATCTATTTATTCATTCATTTAGTCTTAGGGCCACACCTATAGCATATGGAGGTTCCCAGGCTAGGAACCAATCAGAGTTGTAGCTGCTGGCCTTTGCCACAGCCACAGCAATGCCAGATCTGAGCCACAACTGTGACCTACATCATAGCTCAGGGCAACGTTAAATCCTTAACCCACTGAGTGAGGCCAGTGATCAAACTTGTGTCCTCACGGATATTAGATTTGCTTCCCCTGAGCCATGATTGGATCTTCAGGAGTACCTGAAAATTTAAATATGAAAACAATATCATTTAGAATTGCATAAAATATGAAATAATTAGATAACTTTGATAAAATATGTTCAATACCAGGAAACTGGTATTACAAAATGTTGCTGAGAAACATTAAAGAAGAGAGAAGAACCACCATAAGAATCAGTGTCAGGGTAGGAAAACCTGAATTGATGAAGAGCTGAATGCCCAGTATGGATAAGTCTAATAGTTTATAAATTTCGGGGGAACTCAGTCATACAGAGGCTCACAGTGTTGTAAGATTTAACTCCATGACCTTTACCACAGAAGTACAATAGAAAATTCTCTCATGCTTTCATTAGGAGGACAGGAAAAGAATCATTTTGAAGTAACAATAGAGTACTTTGTTCTTCTTAAGAAGGCGTGCGCTTGGGTAAACTATTTACACAAAGCTATGGCAGAGGTCACAGATGTGTTTGTGATTTGATCCCTGGTCCAGGAATTTCCAGATGCCCTGAACATGGCTGAGAAGGAAAAAAAATAAGTCTCACAGAAAAAAAAAGAGACTTTGAATGGCTTATTAATAGACCGAACATGGCAGAGAAAGAATCTTTGATCTAGGAAACACACTAAGAGAATCCTCTAAAAAGTAAAAAGCAATGAGCACAAAGACAAAAAAAAAAAAAAACAGACCAGACTATTCAAGAACTGTGGGCAACTATAGGAAATGTAACACATGCATAATGGGAATATTGAAAGGAGATGAAAGAGACAGGAACAGAAGAAATACCTGAAGTAAAAATGACTGAGAATTTTTACAAATTAATGGCGAACATCACCCTACGAATGCAGGAAGTTTGGAGAACACCAAGCAAGATTAATGTCAAGAAAACTATACCTAGACATATCATTTTCAAACTACAGAAAGTCAAAGAAAAAGAAAAACAATCCTGAAAGGAAACAGGGCACGGTGGTGGAGGAAATACTTTTAGAGGAGCAAAGATAAGAACTGCAACCAGTTTCTTAGAAGCCATGGAAGCAAGAAGGGAGTGGAGTTAAATTCGAAGTGTGGAATTCTATACTTAGAAAAGTTATCAGTCAAAAATTAAGGAGAAATAAAGATTTTTCAGACAAATAAAAAGTGAGGGAATTTATTTACAGTAGATCAGTTTCACATGAAATGTTAAAAGAAATTACTTGAGAAAAGGAAAATGACATGTCAGAAACTAAAATGTACATAAAGAAACATCAGAAAAGAAATAAGTAATGGTAAAACAGCCTTTTATTTTTCCTATTGTTAATTGACCTAAAAATAAGAATTTGTTCAAAATTATGATACCAACATGATAATGAATATGTATGCTTACATGCATATCTTATGCCCATATATATGCCTGTGTATAATTATAGATAAATGAACTGAATGACATAAATGACACAAGTGATGGGAGAGAGGAACTAATTTTGTTATTATAATTACACACCTGTGAAGTAGTACGATGTTATTTGTGGGCTACTTTGTATTAGCTGTAAATTATAATGCAAAATATAGTATGACCACATGAAAGAGTTAAAAAAAAAAAAACAGTATAACCACTATGCAAAGAAAGGAGTCAAAGTGGAATTACAGTTGAATCTAAAACAATGTGGAGGTTAAGGACACTAACTCCCCCACAAGTCAAAAATCTGTATAATTTTACAATCAGCATTCCATGTCTGAGCTTCAGCATCCATAAATTCAATCATTATTTGACTGGATATTTTGGACATTTAGGGATTGTTTATGGATTGTTTCATTCAAAAATAACAAAACACATCCAAGAAATTCTCCTTCTTTTTTTTTTTTTTTTTTTTTGCTTTTTAGGGCCACAGCTATGTCATATGGCTGTCCCCAGGCTAGGGTCGAATTGAAGCTATGGCTGCTGGCCTATACCACAGCCACAGCAACATAGGATCCAAGCCGTGTCTGTGACCTACACCACAGCTCATGGCAACACCAGCTTCTTAACCCACTGAGCAAGGCCAGGGATCAAACCAGCAACCTCATGGTTTCTAATCATTTGTTTCTGCTGCGCCATGACAGGGACTCCAAGAAATTCATTCTTTTCAAGCTCACATAGAACATTTACCATGACTGACCACATTCTGGGCCACAACACATACCACAACTAATTTAAAAGAATACAAATCATACAGTGGTTTCTCTCAGATGATAATGATATTTAACTAAGAGTAAATAACAGAAAACCAACTGGAACATCCCCCAGATCCACAGAGATTAAACAACACAACATTCAGAGAAAACAATCTCAAGGAAAATTTAAAAGTGATTTGAACTAAATGAAAATGAAAACACACTTATCAAAATTGGTAGAAGCAGCAAAAGGGGTAAATTTATAGCATTAATATGTATATTAGAGAAGAAGAAAGATCTAAAGCTGATAAAGTTTCCATCTTAGGAAACCAGAAGAGAAAATGAAATCCAAACTAAGTAGAAGAGAACAATTAATAATAAAAAGTTTCCATCTTAGGAAACCAGAAGAGAAAATGAAATCCAAACTAAGTAGAAGAGAACAATTAATAAGAATCAGAGTAGAAATCAATGAAATGGAAATAGGCAATCAATAAAAAAAAAATCACTGAAATCAAATGATAATTCTTTGAAAGATCAATAAAATCCATAAATCTCAAGCCAGAATAACTAAAAAAAAGAGAAAGGACATAAATTACTAATACCAGAAATTAAAGAGGGGACATCCGTACACAACTTATAGGCATTAAAATGATTATAAAGGAATATTGTGTACGATTCTATACCTACAGATTTGATGACCTGGATAAAACGAACACATTTCCTGAAGGACACAACTGCCTAAACTCATACAAGAAAAAAACAGGCAATCTAAATAGACCTATATCAAAGTTCCCATTGTGGCTCAGTGGGTTGAGAACCTGAATAGTATCCATGAGGATGCAGGTTCAATCCCTGGCCTCGCTCAGTACGTTAAAGGATCTGACATTACCACAAGCTGAAGCGTAGGCTGCCAATGTGCCTTGAATCTGGTGTTACCATGGCTGTAGCATAGGCTGGCAGCTACAGCTCTGATTCGACCCTTAGCCTGGGACTCTCCATATGCTATGAGTACAGCCCTAAAAAAAATTTTTTTAAAGCCTATATCTATTGGAGAAATTGAATCAGTAATTAATAACCAGAAATGGAAGGCACCAGGCCCAGGCGGGATCACTAGTGAATTCTATCAAGCTTTTAAGGAAGAAATTATACAATTCTCTACAATCTCTGTCAGAGGATAGAAGACAAAGGCACACTTGCTAACTCATCTTACGAGGCTAGCATTATTCTAAGCCCGAAACCAGACAAAGACACTACGAGAAGGTAGCAGACTAATATCTCTCGTGAACATAGAGGCAAAAATCCTTCACAAAAAATTTAGCAAATTGAATCTAACAATTTATGAAAAGAATTCCATACCAACACCAAGTGAGTTTTATCGTAGTAATGCAAGGATTGATTTGCATGTGAAAATCAAATAATATAATCTATTACATCAACAGATTAAAACAAAAGATCACATGATCCTATCAATAGATGCAAAAAAGCATTTTACAAAGCCCAACACTCACTCATGACAAAAACTTTTAGTAAACTAGGAATAGAAAGGAACTTTCTCACTTTGACAAAGACTATAAAAAACCAGCAGCTAAACATCACACTTAATGGTGAGAAACCCAAAGCTTTCCTTCTACGGTCATGGGCAAAGATAGGACATTCCTTCCCATAACTGTTTCTCACCACCATACTGGTAGTTCTAGCTAATGCAATAAGGCCAAAAATAAATACATAAAAGATAAAAGGCCTACACAGTAGTATGGTAACAAACCAGATCTCTGGGAAAAAAAGGAAGGAAAAAAATGCCTGATTATAATGTTTGCTAATTTCCATGGTTTAAATACTCCCACTATGAGGAAAATTTCAAGCAACTATCACTGAACATGGAATTAGATGTAAAGTTGGATGTACTGAACATGGGAAAAGATGTAGAAAACTGGATTTTGTGGTCTTGCATATATCAGCTCCAGCAAGCTGCTCAGCCAACATCCAGCAACATATTTTACCTAGAAATTTCCTGTCTCTTTCCATTTGCTTGAGTGCAAAGATGCGCACAACTTGCACTTGACCTTTTTAAATATCATGAACATGAGGTAATAGTCTATGTTCTGTAAAGGTCCCAAAGTGCATGATTCTCTTGGGTACATAGCATGTGTCTCCTCTAATCTAACCAGGTCAATGGTGATACGTTGACTCTAAATTGTATGCCCCAAGTAACCATCAGATCCTGATTTTCCCAGTGTTTTCTCTCACGATATTTCATGAAGCTTTATTTTCATTTTTGTTCCCACTCACCTTATTTCAGAGAGAATTTCTATAGTTACTAGTTTTATTTTTTTAATGGTTCTCCTACTACCTACTCATTTAAAATCTCCCAGTACAGTTCCTGCTCTCTCCTGAATCCAGATCGGATTCTAACTGGTACTTGCTTCTTACACTGTACACGACCTTATACTGTCATGCAAACACCTTGTAATTTTTATTGAGATATAATTGATATATAATCAAACGCCTTGTATTTTAATCTCTATTGTTATCAACCTTTAGCCCACAATTTATGCCTTTCAATATCCACACATTTTTTACCTACTATTTCTTCTCTGAGCATATCATGCTGTCTGTGCCAATAGTGGGATATTATTAAATTATGATTGGAACATGCCCATGTTGTTATGAAGACAATAGGAATTAGAGATGTAAATATAAACATTTTAAAAAAATGAACAGTATATATAAACATCACATATGATAAAATTTGTAGTTACTGAGAGTATATATAAATATATTCTCTATATGACTATATAACAGACTCTTCGAACAGTAAAATACTACAGGGAATTTACTTGTACTTGCTAAAATAATTAACATAACAAAAACATATCAAAAAGGCAATATTTTTACCAATACTGTGAGAATTCTTGCATTTAAAAAATAAGAATACTTACAAAATAACTTTAAAATATATTTTTCTAATGTAGTTCAATATACAGTGTAAAAAATCAGAACAACTTTTCTCAATAAGTTCAATGAAGTTTTTTTTATTGCTAGTTAAAAAAAACAGGATCTAATACTTTAAAGGCAGTATAATAAAATTGGTTAATTATATACTATTCAAATAAACTAGATATACCCTAAAATGTTAGGAGTGTTTTTTTCAAGTTTGGAGCACTGAGAATGTTTTTTTCAAGTTTTCCACTTTTCCTATAGTAAATATATATTACTCTTAAAATGAGAAAAAAATTAATGATGTTCAAAAAATTGCATTTTAAAATGAATACAATGCAGTCAATTTAGTTATTTCTTTTAAATGCAATTAAAGGGGTTCCTGTTTTGGTGCAAATTGATCCACAATGTCTCTTCTCCGCAGCGCCAGGATGCAGGTTCGATCCCCAGCCTCATACAGTGGGTTAAGGATCTGGAGTTGTCACAGCTTCGGTGTGGATTGAAACTGTGGCTCAGATCTGATCCCTGCTCATATGCCATGGGGTGACCAAAAAAGAAAAAAAAATTCAATTAAAGAAGCAGAAAGAATCATCTGTACACTGTCTCTCACAGGAAGAAAAAAGATCTTCATCCATTTTTGTCATTAAAAACTCTATGAAGAAATATCAGAGAATAGCAAAAGTTTTGATTAAAACATCTTGAAATTATGAGAAACAATAAAAAGATTTTACAATTAGCAAATCCTGAAAGGCAAAAGGAAAGGTGATTCACTGAAGTGTTCAGACTAAGTAAATCTATTTAGTCATAGACCCCGTCCTTCCAAGGAATTGTACCTGGAGACCTAAGATAGAAAACAGATAAAAGGAGAGCATCCATTATTGAAATAAAAATGAGGCAGCCATCAGCAGCAGCCCCTTCTGTGAGACCCTTGGGGCACAGTGTAAAAATCACTTTTCTAAAATATAGAAGAGAGTGATAAAATTAGAACCGCAAATATTAATAACAAGCAGGTCCTAATATATATGTAAGCACTATTTATTTCCATGGGTATTAAAATATCCCAAATCCTTGAGATGAGTCTGTGAACAATGAAAGAAAAGAAAGGAAAAAAAAATCAAAAGAAGGTATCCAGAGCCCAGAAGCTTACCCTGGCTAAAGGGCATATATTTATGCTGGCAGCAGTTAATGAAAAGACTGACAATGCCGTGTTGCAAGAAAGCAAAAAAGGAACACATTTTCATAATCACTGCCTTACAGGAAAAAGCCTCCAATTTTGAATACACCATTGTATAATACAGCTGTGGTGCGCAAAAGGCACAAGGGGAGCAGAATAAGGTGGATAAGTCTTTAACTTCCACTTATTCACTGGAAACAGCATTGTGTACGTAATACACAATATAAAAATATATACAGGCAATTGTACCACAAGATGGCAATTAAGCATGACATTTATGTAGAATGCTGGATTGAAGAGGAACAGAACCAGTTCCAATATAAGCCAAATAGAATGTGCTACATACAGTTGTAATTAGTGTGTTGAATGAGTAGGATTGACAGGAGGGCTTAGAAAACTTAATTGTTCTCCCTTTGCCCATACCAATGCATCCTGTGACTTAGGTTCTTACCCAGCTTCTGGATGAGATCTGGTGCAACTTTATTATCTCAGATAATAAGAAGACTTCGGGATTGCACAACTGGTACATTCAATCCTATATACCAAACATAAATAAATAACAAATAAATAATTAAATAAACTGCAATTTTCATTTAAAGGGAAATCCTGTAGAGGTTCAATATCCTGGATCAACACTACTTATTTTAGAAAAGGAAAGGAGACTTTGTTGAGGAAAAGGAAGGGAGGGAAGGACAGAGGAGGGGAGGTAGGAAGGTCTCCCAACTTCATTGCAAAGGTAAGGCTCCCTGTCCCCTTAGACCTGGGTTCAGGCTGGCAGGCTGAAATTTGGAGAAGGGTTTTTTTTTCCTTCTTGGTAGGCAGTTCCACAGCTCTGCTCTTCAGGCTGCCTCTGATTTCCCCAAGGCTGAAGAGGAGGAACGAAGGGATGGATGGAAGTAGGAAAAGAAAAGTCACACTTGACCAATGTTAATTTAATCTGATCTCCATGTTTTATGACCCGACAGCTGTTTAAAGCAGGCTCTCTTTTCTCTTAGCATCTGTCCTTTCTGGGTCATGTTGACTGCAACTGCCATGGAAAGGCGCCTCTTGGGCTCATGGCTGAAAATCTCGTATTGGGTTCTGCATCTGTTACCTCATCTGACCATGACCCATTCTACATCTGACCTTGGACCCACTCTCAGTGCAAGTAAGTCAGTCCCCGGGGAACAAGTTCCCTGCTGCTCTGACTCCTACTCATCTCCTCTGCATCCAAAATTCAGGGGACACCACTTAAGTCTCACCTGAGGTTAACTCTCAGGTTAAATGTTCTTCTTGAGACTCCTCTCCCCAAGGCTTGGAGTGATGAGAAACACTTCAACTGAGGAGCGGGAGGGAGGTGGGTCCTGTCACAGCACAGCCACAGCTTCTCTAAAGAATTCCCCTCCCTGATAATCAGGACACTTCAATGTCAATCCTTTAATACCGCAAGTGGATGGGTGTCTACAAAACCAGTCTCCACACATCTTTGCAGTCTCACCTTGTTATCTGGAAAGAGGGAGTATTTGGGACCTGAGGATTTGTATTTGCTCTTTGAGCTTGAACCAAAACTTAGACAAAAACAGTGCCAGTTTAATATCAAATAACATTAACTAACGGAGCAAAGATGATTTTCTTCCTGTGCACATGAAATACAGCTGCTGCGTTCATGCCAGAAAATCATACCTGAAATGAAAACATAGTTATAATGACAGAGACACTGGTAAGTTGGACTAGTGTCTTCACAATATCCAAGAATAGCTATATTTTTATATATGATTCTGGAAAATAATAAATAATCTCCTATCAGTACATTTAATTTTGGAGTTTCTGTTGTGATTCTGAGGGTTAGGAACCTGGCATAGTATCCACGAGGATGCAGGTTCAATCCCTGGCCTTGCTCAGTGGATTAAGGATCTGGCGTTGCAGCAAGCTGCAGAGAAGGTCACATATACAGCTCACAGCTTGGTGTAGCTGTGGAGTATGTAATTTAAGAAGATACAAAAAGAATACTAAAACAAATACATACAAGTAGAAGTTGAAAAAAACAATAAATATAAGAGCAGAACTTAAAAAAAAATAAAACCATTGGAGTTTCCTTTGTGGCTCAGTGGTAACTAACACTACAGGTATCCATGAGGATGCTGGTTCAGTCCCTGGCGTCGCTCAGTGGGTTAAGGATCCAGCATTGCTGTGAGCTGTGGTGTAGGTCGCAGAAGCAGCTCAGATCCCTTGTAGCTGCAGCTGTGGTATGGCCCAGAAGCTGCTGCTCCAATTCAACCGCTCGTCCAGAAACTTCCATATATGCTGCAGCTGTCAGCCTTAAAAAGAAAAGAAAAAAAATACACTTAATTTTAACAAACAAGATAAAGCAATAAAGATTGAGGGGCAAAAATTAATTAAGCAATTGTCTCCCTGAAGTCAAATTTTAATATTCTCCACCACACCTCAGACACACACACACACACACACACACACACACACACACACCTTGCACTGATGAAACTGATGTCTGTTCCCTGGGATTTGGAAATGGTTAAGAACATATAAAGAGTCTCAGCACCTCTTAAGGTTGGCATAATGACTCTGATACTTAGGATACCACAGTAAAACAAATCCGAGCACAGTGTATGTACAGAAACAAAAGTAAAGTGGATAATTGAAACAATTATCTTGAGCATTCATGCCTAATTTGCTGAAATAATCCCTGAAATATCCAGGTAATAACACTTACAGGCTGTGAGTCTAAAGCTTCTGGAGAGAGGAGTCATCTCAAACCGGTACTTCACTGTCGGGCAATTAAATGTTTTTTTTTTAAGAGAAACAAGGGTTTTTTATTTTCTGTCCAACATACGGTTACAGAAAGCAAGTCTCTTCCTCCAGGAAGAATCGCTAACGAGCATATGTTAAAACAGCTGAAATCTGGTGGCAGTATCTGAAGATGGAGAGCAGCCTACTTCCAATTTACCACTTGATAATGGGAAAAAGTATTTAAAATTTTCTGAACGTTTTCCTTCCAAGTCTTAATTCCTCTATTGTTTATTCCTTCCTCTTTATGTCCTTTGCTTTGTATTCTAGCGCATTTACAGAAGTATGTAGGGCTGTCAAAACACTTTTTTTTTTTTTTTGTCTTCTTAGGGCCACACCCACAGCATATGGAAGTTCCCAGGCTAGGGGTTGAATCCAGGCTGTAGCTGCCGGCTACAGTTGCCTCTATGGTAACACCTTACCACTAGGGTGTATTTGCAACAACTAAGAAACTGACACCATCATATTGCTCTTTTTTTTTTATAACAACGAATTTTATTTCAATTATAGGTGTACACAAATCATCACAAGTCAATTTGATAGATTTTGTATCCCAAACCCACAGTGCATCCCCCCACCCCCCAGATTGTCTTATTTGAAAAACCAAGGTTTTCCAAAGTCTGTGAGTCATTGTCTGTTCTGCAGAGAAGTTCACTGTGTCTTTTTAGTTTCCACATGTAAGCGGTAGCATTGGGTGTTGCTGTCTAATTGTCTGACTGGTTTCACTTCGCATGATAATTTCTAGGTCCATCCATGCTGCTATAAATGTTGGTAATTTGTTCCTTTTAATGACTGAGTAATATTCCATTGTGTGTATGTACCACATCCTCCCTATCCACTCCTCTGTCAATGGGCATTTAGGTTGTTTCCATGACCTGGCTATTGCATAGAGTGCTGCAATGAACACTGGAGTTCAGTGTAGATTACATAGCTTTTCCAAGAATCTTTTTCTGTCGCAGTATTGCTTCCAGGGTACCACATTATATTTAGCAGTCACATCTCTCAACTCTCCTCTGGTCTATGACAGCTCTTAGCTTCTCATGATGACGTTGAGAGTATTTTTGAATGACAGGAAGGTATTTTATACAACATCTCTCAGTGTGGGTTTGTCTGATATTTTTCTCATGGTAAACCTGGAGTGAGCGGTTTTTAGGAAGAATACCATAGAAGTGAAGTGTTCTTCTCACAGCAAAACAAGAGTACAGGTTATCAATGTGACTTAACCCTGACAATGGTCACCTTGCTCATCTGGCCAAGGTTATATTGGCCATGTTTATTCACTGTAATTTTTTTTTTTTTTTTGTCTTTTCAGGCCCATACCTGGGGCCTAATGGAGGTTCCCAGGCTGGGGTCGAATCAGAGCTACAGCTGCTGGCCCACACAACAGCCACAGCAACGCCAGATCCGAGCCACGTCTGTGACCTACACCACAGCTCATTGCAATGCCGGATCCTTAACCCTCTGAGTAAGGCCAGAGATCGAACGCGCATCCTCATGGATGCTAGTCAGATTCGTTTCCGCTGAGCCACAACGGGAACTTCGTCCACTGTAAATTTAATTTCCTCTTTCCATTCTCTTTTCTTTAAAAGTTGTCCTTCAGTGCAGCCAACACTCGGGGGGAGGGGGGAGGTAGTCAAAACACATTTTAAAGTGCATAATTGTCCTCAAATACAAAGCCATTTTGAGTTTGATTCTTTCACTGGATACGAAATCTCTAAGTTGAGTTGCATAATATTTTGAGAGGAAAACAGTAATTCCATGCAAGTTTTCATATCATTCCATATAGATTTTCAATTCAAACATGTTTGCCTTCTTACAAGTTGGTATGAGCTGTGTATTAGTGCACACTTGTGTGTATGTTTGTCTACATGCACATGGAATTATTATTTCAAGTGTATTTTTTTTAATATTTACAGGAAACATAGAATGTATAAATGCACAGTACCTCCCATTCCACAGTAATTTGGCAATGTACCAATAATCCTAAAACCTGAGTATACTTGTAAATAATTTATCCCAATATATATAATAAGCCTTTACTATATATAGTTGTAAATAATTTATCCCAATATACTTAATAACCCTTTATTTCATTGCACTGAGTGCTATTAGGTGGTATCAGGTCTTTGTAGAAAAAAAAATGGATAATAAAGCAAATACAAAGAAAATTTAAATTGCTCAAGATATAAATGTGGAAAATTGTAATTGCCTGGCCATCCAACTATATATACTTATAAAGCTTTCTGTGCAAAATGGCTTCAGAAATGTACCAATTTATATTTTTCTCCTGTCATACAGTGAGTGCACTTTTTTAAAGGTGTAAATATCCATTTATTGTCCAAATCTTAGGTCAACTTGTCATCAATAATTGTAAGATGTTCTCAACTTTACTCTTGTATAAACCAAGTTGCATATATTTTGCATAGAATTTCCTCTTGCCAAGATAACTGTCCTCATTACTCATGACCTATCAACTGGGTCGTGTGAAAGAACAAGTGCAATATAGTCAAAGAAACATGGAAATAAGATTGGTAGTTGAAAAAGAAACTGTTACTTGAATACCTTAAGTACACGGGTTAATTTTCAGTGCCGAGTGAGAGTTTTGTTTAATTTAATAGAGTAGAATAACATTCACTTATGCAAGCAAAAAATATTTATTGGTTTACTGAGTACTAACTACAGGACAGTCACTCTTCTAGGTACTGGAGTTTTAGGAAAACTGCCTGTCCTTTCAAGATCATATTGTATCATATTGTTTAACAGGAATGCCCAGGATTGTTTAATCATCAAGCAAACATGCTTTTGTTTGATAACCGTTGACTAGAGCTCAGATGTTGTGAAATTATATGGCACTTGTAGATTTTTGTCTAGGGGAGATGCAAATGATTTTTTTTTTTTCTGAGAGAAATATGACTCCAGGAGTTCCCACTGTGGCCCAGCTGATGAACCCAACTAGTACCCATGAGGATGCGGGTTCAATCCCTGGCCCTGCTCAATGGGTTAAGGATCCAGTGTTGCCATGAGCTGTGGTTTAGGTCACAGACGTGGCTTGGATCTGGCATTGCTGTGGCTGTGGCTGGAAGCTGTAACTCTGATTTGATCCCTAACCTGGGAACTTCCATATGCCACAGATGTGGCCCCAAAAAGCAGGAAAAAAAAGTCCAAATTTACTGTCATGTTTATCTGTAATACATTAACCAGTTTTGTTTCTAAGCTATCAAAATTATTCTTTCTTTAAGACCTCACATGTTCAATTTCTCAAATAAATGTTTTATCCCTTTAATTATCCTACTAGTCCTCTCCTTAATGAGTTTTTTGTTTTGTTCTGTTTTTCAGGTTTTTTTTTTTTCCTTTTGGCTGCGCTTGTGGCATATGGAAGTCCCTAGCCCAGGAATCGAATCCATACTACAGGTTCAGCCTGCACTGAAGGTGTTGCAATACTGGATCCTTTAACCCACTGCACTGGGCCAGGGCTTGAACCAACACCTCTGCAATGACCCTGTTGCTGCAGTCAGATTCCTTACCCACTGTGCCGCAGTGGGAACTCCAAAACTGTGATTTTAAATAGAGTGACTAAGAGCGTCCTTGCCTGTCTGCTTGCATCTCCCACAAGTGTCTTGTGTTAATAAATCTATTTCTTGACTATCAAAAATTAATAAAATAGTGATTAGGCAAAGCTTCACCGTGAAAGTGATATTTGAATGAATATTTGAAAGAAATGAGAGTCCAAGTCATTGGAATTTCTAAGGGAAGAACATTTCCAGGAAGGAAGTAGCATGATGTTCAAAAGTCCTGCAATGGGAGCATTCCTGGCATGAGGGAGAAGAGCTAGAAGACCAAAAATATATGGGGGGAGAAGAGAAGGATGCTGTGGACTTTAGATTTTACTGTGATTGAGTTAGGAAACTACTGGAGAATTCTGAGCATTGGCTGACATAATCTGATTTCTTTTTTAGATACTCATTTTAGTCACCCTGTTAAGAAAACATTCTAGGGTTAAATGACAGAAGGAAAGAAACCAGTTGGGAGGTCATTGCCATAATACATTTGAGAGATGACAGAGGCCTGGACCAGTGTGATAGTGATGGAGGAGATAAAAAGTATTCTTGAGTATATTTTTTCATATCTAAATAAATAACATGCCATTCACAAAAAGGACTAATCAGACTGACTACAGAGAAAAAAAGAGCCAAGCCAAGATTGCAGGGAGCCAGTATTACGTCATCGTACCGCAAGAAGAAGAAAAATTGAGCAACTGAGAAAACCATTTCTTCCCCCTTTGCAAAATTTTCTTTACTATGAACAATGGGTTTTATAACACCCTAGATGAGACACATTTTTTAAGTTTCATTTTCTGACTATACTACCTGCTTATAATAGAGCAATGGGAAAGTTCAAAACCGTATATATGAAAAATTTTAAAAGAGTTATTGTGTGAAAGAGTCCCTTATTCAAAGGTAATGCAAGCAACAAAAGCCTCCACACACTGTGATTTAGGCTAACAGCCTAACATCAGCACTGGGACAGTGTGTTTAGTTTTTCAGTTTTAATTTTAAGTGATTGAATCCCTTTGTGCAAATAATGGGTTACTCGGAAGATAAATATATAAAACTGCTAAAGGTAAACCCTCTTTACTGGAAGCTTGGATATGGTAACAGGAATCCAAACTATTCGGACTCCTTGCCTTTGCACCATTCTCTGAGGAGTCATCAGGAACACCCAGACCCCAGGAGAAATAAGCCCTGAAGTTAGGCTTATCTAATTTAGTGTTCCTTCATTAAAGCCAAGTAAGTAGGTACTTCCATTCACAAGATATCTGTCCTGTTGTATTTCTTTCACAATAGATAATTAAAAAAATAAAATCATAAGCAAGAAAAATAAAGTCAGAGACATACCCACACCAAAATAGAAGCTTCTGTTAGCATTCTGAATAAATTCATTTGTTCTAAAGAGTTTTAGGAGAAGCTGTCCAGTAAAAGCAAAGTTTCAGCCAAGAGGCGGGATACCGGTCCAGTGAGTTAGTCCAAAACATGCTGCAGATTTATATTTCTGGTTCTTCGTGATCTCATTTGTTAAATTAAGTTGCAGCATTAGAGCAAATGACTTGCAAAATATCTGAACGTCTTCAAAGAGGACTTCAGCTTTTGGATCATATTTTTTAAATAAAAATAAAATGTTAAAAAGGGAAAGAAAAACATAACCTTCTTAAGTATGTACTCTTAAGCCACTATTCTACCTCCAAGCGTACAAAGGAACATTAATGAGCATATTTTATTCATAAATGAAATGCTATGAGAGATAGGGAATTGAAATTTTTAGGACATCCATTAAATATCTAGCAGTAGTCTTATCAGATTCTGATCAATAACATCATTTGCGGGCTATATTTTAAAGATTAAGAATAATTAAAACTTTTAAGAAGATCTTGGGGTGTGTCTTTATTTTAATTTAAGGCAAACCACAAAGATAAACCATAGGAATTCCCCCAGGAGTTGGCCAGCCTTCACAATGTATGTCCCTATAGTGGATTTATTTAAATAAAACTGGGTCACCCTCATGACCAGGTTCAGCACGTAGCTACAATTACAGTGAAGAGTTCAACTCCAAATAACCTTGACAAGGACTTTAGACCTTTCCTGCAAGGCTCTTTAGTCATCTTTTCTTATCAGTAAGCCTTCATTCTACTTAGTTCTCTTCTCTCTTCAAGCCTTAAAATTACCATCAGCCCTGCTGCTCTCTTTAGAGTTCAGCATTTGGGATCTTCAGCATCCCCCGCTCCCTCCTCAACATGGTTAGTGTAGATATATGCACTTTCTCAAGGAGCCTCATCTTCTCATTCACTCAACCTGTTCTGTGTGCATCGATTATAACTTTTGCAAAATACAATTTTAAAAAAAAATTTTGACTCACCTTGAATAGGCACTTGGGGTTATTACTAATACTTAAGCTTCAGTGTTTTGTCCTTGTCTCTTACATTCAACAAAATAAACTCATATTTTGTAAACCGCTTTTCTGCTATAATCATATTTCCCCCATATTTTTCAACAACATCATTTGAATGGTGCCTATCGTTTGTCATTTATGTTGTCTCCAATTGTCCTTACTATTCAAAGATTCTGTATGTGTTCACCCTTTTAGTCAATGATTTGATAATTTCCATGATTTCTTAGGAAAAAATCCTGGAAAATAAATTTAGGAGTCAAAGCACATGAATATTTTTAAGAACAGTAATATATTTTACCAAAATTCCCTCTGAGTTGATAATTGATTTTGAGTTTATAGCTGACTGAAATGTTTCCTCCTCTTTCTTTTCTCAGATCTTATTTATCCAAATCATTAGTTAGATCCTGGACTGGCATAGTTAATTTTAATGTTTATAACAGGGTCTATTTAGGCAGTTCTTCACCTAAACTTCCAGTAATAATTGGTCACTTTTTATTTTATTGATTCTTAATATAAAACTGTCTGAAGCAGTTAGATCTGGCAACTTACATGCTTTCATTGTAGAAAACATCCATGCTTTTTAGTAATTCTTCTTTATATATTTTTATCTCTTTTTTTCCTATGATAGCTTTACACTACTATTTCAGACTGCACAATAGGCCCTATGATGCAGAAATTTAGCATTTTTGCTTTCAGCAACTGGACAGTAACCATGAAAGTCTAGGTCACATAATTACTGAAAACTTTGCCAAGGAGAAATTTGAATGACAGCAATGTGAGTTTGGGTTGGGAGTGAGTCATCTAATTAATGCATCTGCATCTCTCTGCACATTTTATTTACTCGAAGATTCATCTCTGTTGTCTCTAGGGAACGCACCCATTCTTGTTTACAGTGAGAAATATGCCCTAAAAAAAAAGTCCATCTTATAAAGCTGAGGCAGAAACATTAGAAAAAACAATGGAGTTTTAAAAGGCTCTGTAAAGTGCGAGGGAAAAAAAAAGGATGTGGATATCACTGAAAAAAATATAAGTCGTGGCTAATTAAGTGGCAGAAATCCTAACTTGATTGTGACTCTTATCTAAGCTATTTTTATATTCGTCTCATTTTGAGTAGAGTATCCAGGGCAGTTTTTGCTGCTTCTCAGCAAGGGTTTTGACAATGTGGTGCATCAATATAGAGACAAAGCCTGAGAGATGAAAAACTATTAACCTGTGTTTTGAAGATATTCACAGCAAACACCTCCCTCTTGAAGAAAATGCAATTCAGGGTAAACTCAGGAACCTGTACAAGCATTTGCATAAATGATCTGAGCCAGATATTACCATGAATAAAAGCTGATATGGAGAATTTTAAGAAGAATTTAACTGAGGAAGCAGCTTTCGCCGAATGTGTACCTGCTAAGGCCTAGCTTCCCAAGCCAAAAAAATTCACAGAACGGAGGTCCAGGGGCCAGAAAAGAGCAGTCAATGAGAACAAGCCTGTTTGTATTGGAAGAAAATGCCTTCCTGACCAGGCAAGCATTTAATCCACACACTGCTCAGCTGTAATTATCATTCATCACCATTGATTCACTTTGCTGACTCAGAGAAGTTCAGAGTTAGGTTACTACAGTAATAATATAATGTACTGTGGAGTTTATTTTAATGGCAGAATTAATTTTAAACAGCTTTATAAATTACTTTAGTTCTGTGTTTATAGAACCATTAAAGTTTTGAAGGGGTCAGTCATATTTTTGGTTATGCTTTACTGCATTTGTGAAGAAAATTATATGTTATGTTGGTATGAATGAACTAACAGATTCCCAAACCTCCAAGGGTGTAGCACTCAAGAATCTACTCTATTCTGAAACATAAGCTATGACTACCTACACACTCTGCAGCATCTACTAGTTTATTTTGACACTTAACTGAATAATGTTCCCAATACCTGTTTTCTCATGGGAATCAACAAATTCTGAAAAAACCTAAATCTTTAAAAGGTAAGATGCTGACTAACCAAAGGTAAGACTAGTCCTTTTTGCAAGTGCCTCCATTATTTTTCTTTTTCATTCATCATGTGCTCCTACTTTAAGCATAGGCTGTGACCATCCAGAGAAGATATGAATTATAGAAGCAAAGTTAGAAAAAACAATCTAAATAGCTCTTCTCTCCAGTGTGTGTCAAGTGTAAGAATTATACCTGAAAGCATAAAATGTAAACTTGCTTGTAAAAGAGGGTATGGGAAAAGAGGTAGGCTGCGTGATAATTAGATGTTTAAATAGTTAAGATTTTCTATGAGGACACCTTCAACTCACCTTTGAAATTAATTGAGATATTTTCTTCAGAATGATTACCTCTAAGACTATGGACTCTAGTAAAACCACAATGATGCTGTCAAACATATTTCAGTAAGCAGCAAATGAACCTCGCTTGCAACCATAAATCATTAATCTTTAACCACCAGCCAATTTCTCAATAAGCTCATTGGCATGGAAACTCAAAGATACTCAAAAGATAGTTCTCGCTGATCTGGCATGCATGGTTCGCTTGTGTGTTTAATTACTGTTTATGCATCGGCAGTAGCTAGGCTTTTGTATGTAATAAATAGAATGCTGTCACAGTGTCCAGATGGTTTCAGATGCAAGATCCAGGGAGCATGTTTGGAGATTACAGGACTGATTTACTCTCTGTTTGCACCAGTTCAATTGTAAAAATCACGCTAATCATATGCATTTCAAGAATTCTTCATTTTGGAAATAAATGCAGTGCTGTATCAGTTACTTTGAAAAAGCTCACTTTATCTTATCATCAGAAAATTTACAGAAGTTTTGAAGCAAATTAATATCTTTTTCGTATTATCTTCTTTTATTTTTGAAGGAGATAAAGGATACTTACCCAAGGTCCAATCAAGGCCCCGCAGAATTTTTTATTGAATAAATGAATATATGACCAGATGTTTTCTAATAATACCTCAAAACCAAATTTTCACAAATTAAAAAAATTCTAATTAGTTATGGTAGTGTTCTTAATAATAAGTTGTAGGAGTAATGAAAGTGTCTCTACTCGATCACATTCTCTCCCACAACTTTTGACTTATTTAAATGCCGTATTATAATATTCATAATGACAGGACTATAAAATAAAAGAGAATTAGATAAAATACTTCCTTATTGATAATTATTTTCTTTGCTTCATCTGAATTATTTTTGTTTTTAGAAAATTCAGATCCAAGTTAAATTCAAATTTTGCTGAAATAGTAGAACATTTACAACATATGGATAATTCAGAACCCTTCAGTATCATTCTAACTGGTTTGAATCATGAGATTTGCAGCCACTTATGAAAAGAGGAAAAGAAATTTAAGTTTAATCCTCTTTTATTTATTTTTTTATTTTTTATTTTTCCATTATAGCTGGTTTACAGTTTTCTGTCAATTTTCCAACTGTACAGCATGGTGACCCAGTTATTCATACATATATAGATTCATCATAAGTGTTTAGACATAGCTCCTTGTGCTATACAGCAGGATCTCCTTGCTTTTCCATCCCAAAGGCAATAGTCTACAACTATTAACCACAGAATCCCATACCATCCCACTCCCTCCCCACCCTCTTGGCAACCACAAGTCTCTTCTTCAAGTCCCTGATTTTATTTTCTGTAGAAAGGATCATTTGTGCAGTATATTAGATTCCAGATATAAGTGATATCATGTGGTATTTGTCTTTCTCTTTATGGCTTACTTCGCTCAGTATGAGGGTCTTTAATTCCATCCATGTTGTTGCAAATGGTATTATTTTATTCTTTTTTATGGCTGAGTAGTATTCCATCATGTATATATACCACCTCTTCCTAATCCAATCATCTGTCGATGGACATTTGGGTTGTTTCCATGTCTTGGGTATTGTGAGTAGTGCCGCAATGAACATGCGTATGCAAGGGTCTTTTTCAAGGAAATTTTTGTCCGGATATATTCCCAAGAGTAGGATTGCTGGGTCATATGGTAGCTCTACATATAGTTTTCAAAGGTACCTCCATACTGTTTTCCGTAGTGGTTGTACCAGCCTACATTCCCACCAACAGTGCAGGAGGGTCCCCTTTTCTCCACACCGCTTCCAGCATTTGTTGTTTGTGGATTGCTATCAAATGTTTTTTCTGCATCTATTGAGATGATCCTGTGGGTTTTGACTTTTATTTTGTTAATGTGGTGTATGACATTGATTGATCTGTGTACAATGAATCATCCTTATGCACCTGGAATGAATCCCACCTAGTCATGGTGTATGATCTTTTTTATATGTTATTGGATTCAGGTTGGCTAAAATTTTGTTGAGAATTTTTGCATCTATATTCATCAAAGATACTAGCCTATAGTTTTCTTTTTTCATGGTATCTTTGTCTGGTTTTGGAATTAAGATGATGCTGGCATCATAGAATGTCTTTGGGAGTGTGCCTTCTTCTTCAACCATTTGGAAAAGTTTAAGGAGGATGGGTATGAGTTCCTCTTTGTATGTTTGGTAGAATTAGTCTGTGAAGCCATCTGGTCCTTGACTTTTATTTGTAGGGAGTGTTTTTATGACCGCCAATTTCATTTCTAGTGATTGGTCTATTCAGTTATCTATTTCTTCTTGATTAAGTTTTTGTAGGGTGTAAGTCTCTAAAAAGTTGTCCATTTCATCTAGGTTATCAAATTTGTTGGCATACAATTGTTCATAGTATTCTCTCACAGTTTTTTGTATATCTGTAATATCTGTTGTGAATCCTTTTTCATTTCTTATTTTGCTTATTTGGGTTTTTACTCTCCTCTTCTTGGTGAGTCTAGCCAGAGGTTTGTCAATTTGTTTACCTTTTCAAAGAACCAGCTCTTGATTTTATCAATTTTTTTCTATTTTTTTTGAATCTCTATTTTATTGATTTCCTCTTTGATCTTCATGGTTTCCTTCCTTCTGCTGGCTTTAGGTTTTGTTTTTCTTTTTCTAATTCATTTAGGTGCTGAGTTAAGTTGTCGATTTGAGATTTTTCTTCTTTTTTGAGGAAGACCTGTATTGCTATGTATTTCCCTCCAAGCACTGCTTTTGCAACATCGCATATATTTGAAGTGGTTGTGTCTTCATTATCATTTGTCTCAAGGTATTTTTTAATTTCCTTTTTGATGTCCTCATTGACCCATTTGTTTCTTAGTAGCATGTTGTTCAGTCTCCATATGGTGTTTTTATTTTTTTTTTCTCATTTCTTTTCCTGTGGTTGATTTCTACTTTCATGCCATTGTGGTCAGAGGAGATACTTGAAATAATTTCTATATTCTCAAATTTGTTGAGGATAGCTTTATGACCCAGTATGTGATCTATCCTCGAGAATGTTCCATGTGCATTTGAGAATAATGTATATTCTGATTATTTTGGATGTAATGTCCTGAAAATGTCAGTTAGGTGTAACTTTTCTGTTGAATCATTTAGGATCTCTATTGCCTTACTGATTTTCTGCCTAGAGGATCTGTCCATTGATGTGAGAGGAGTGTTAAAGTCTCCTACTGTTGTTGTATTGCCATCTATTTCTCCATATATGTCTGATAGTACTTGTTGTAGGTACTTGGGTGCTCCTATATTAGGGGCATATATACTGATGATAGTAATATCCTTTTCTTGAATTGATCCTTTAAGCATTAAAGGATCAATTTGTCTTTCTTTATGGCCTTCATCTTAAAGTCTATTTTGTCTGATATGAGGATTGCAACTCCTGCTTTCCTCTCTTGTCCATTGGCATGAAATATCTTTTCCCATCCCCTCACTTTCAATCTATATGTGTCTTTTGCCCTAAGGTGAGTCTCTGGTAGGCAGCAGATTGTAGGTTTTTGTGTTTTTAACCAGTCTGCCACTCTGTGTCTTTTGATTGGAGTATTCAGTCCTTTGAATTTTAAGGTGATTATTGATAGATATGTATTTATTGCCATTTTAGGCCTTGTTTTCCAGTTGATTCTATGTTTCTCTTGTCTTCTTTTTTCTTTTGGTTGGATGGTTTCCATTTATTTTAGCTTTAGTGCTTTTCTTTTTAGTGTTTGTGGATGTGATGGTCCATTTTGATTTGTGGTTTCCCTGTTTTTTAAGTGTGTTAACACCTTCTTATATCTTTCTTAATCTAGCCTGATAGCCATATAGGCACAAACACATCATTTAAAAAAAAACTTTAAGTTAAAACAAAAAACAGTCTATATTTTCTTATTTTCCCTCCCCATAATGTATGATTTTTTTGTCTTTTTTAATTTTTTTTTAAACATCTTCGTGTTTAGATCTGTATGCTGGCTTATTTGAATGATTGCTTTCCATTTGTGGTTTCCTCCATTCTAGTTCTTATTTTTTCCTTTTTTTTAATCAGAACTCTTTCAGTATTTCATTTAGAAAGGATTTAGTATTGCTGTACCCTTTTAGCTTTTGTTTTTTGGAGAAATTCTTTATTTCCCCTTCTATTTCAAATGATATTCTTGCTGGGTAGAGTATTCTAGGTTGCAAATTTTTTCCATTAAGCACTTTAAATATATCTTGCCACACCCTCCTGGTCTGTGGTGTTTCTGTAGAGAAATCAGCTGATAGCCTTATGGGGGAATCCCTTATAATTAACACTTTGCTTTTCTCTTGCTGCCTTTAGGATCCTCTCTTTATCTTTTAATCTTTATCTTTTTAATATAGTATGTCTTGGTGTGGGCCTGTTTGTGTTCAACTCGTTTGGGGCCCTCTGTGCTTCCTGTATCTTGATGTCAAATTCCTTCAGATTT
The DNA here is from genome assembly GCA_004024745.2 of Catagonus wagneri. Classification (NCBI taxonomy): domain Eukaryota; kingdom Metazoa; phylum Chordata; class Mammalia; order Artiodactyla; family Tayassuidae; genus Catagonus; species Catagonus wagneri. The sequence continues at coordinate 4,530,282 of PVHT021183585.1, forward strand.
GGAAAGTTTTCAGACATAATTTCTTCAAATATATTTTCAATCCCCTTTTCTTTTTCTTCTCCTTCTGGAATTCCTATTATGTGTAGATTAGCCTGCTTTATATTATCCCATAGATCTCCTGTATTGCTTTCATGTTTTTTCATTTGGTTTTCTATCTGCTGTCCTGATTGGGTGATTTCCATTATTTTATCTTCCAGGGTGAGTGAGAGCAACAGCAGGTTGTGTTCCATTGTAATGTCCTTCTCTGTGGTTGCACCCTCTCCCACTTCGTGTTCCCACAGGCTCCATATCATTTGGCCCCTCTGTTTTGTAGAGCATATTGTCTCTTGCACAGTTCAAAATTATGACTTTGCTTCAGTTAAGGGAATTGTGTGCACTTTTGTATCACATGGAATAACAAATCCCCTTCTCTATTATCAAAGATAATTGAGAATGTACTCTAAATTTACATCTCATGTAGGACTTTTTAATGATACTGTCAACACCCAACCAAAGGAATATTCATCATTTTACTGACAGCACAGCTCTTACCTAGGTACAGCAGGGGTATGTGTGTGTATATATACATATGTATATGTATGTATTATATATATGTACATATTCACCTTTAAACATATATATGTATATATTATAAAATATTTTTGCAACAAAAAATATGGTTCTCTCTCCCCTTCTCTACCTTAAACCCATCAGCTGCAAATGGCAGAATTTCATTCTTTTTTATGGCTGATTAATATTCCATTGTGAATACATGTATACACATCTTTATCCCTTCATCTGGTGATGGATACATAGATAGCTCTCATATAATGGCTATTTTTAACAATACTGCAGTGAACATTGGGATGCATGTATATTTTTGATTTAATGTTTTTCCTATTTTTTTCTTTGTTTTTTTTTTGTTTTTGCAGATTTATATCCAGGAATGGAAATGGGGGATAATCATAGAGATAGATCTTTCTTTTTAATCCATTCAGCCACCTTATTCATTTTTAATTCTTTAAATTTTATTTATATTATTATTATGAATGAATTTTATTACATTTATAGTTGAACAACAATCATCACAACCATATTTTATAGCATTTCCATCCTAAACCCTCAGTGCATTCCCCCACACTTCAACCTGTCTCATTTGGAAACCATCAAAGTCTGTGAGTCAGTATCTGTTCTGCAAAGAAGTTCATTTTGTCCTTTTTTAGATTCCACATGTAAGTGATAGCATATGATGTTGATGTCTCACTGTCTGACTGAATTCATTTAGCATGATCATTTCTAGGTCCATCCATGTCACTGCAATTCCATTATTTCTTTCCTTTTAATGACTGAGTAATATCCCATTGTGTGTATGTACCACATCTTTATACACTCCTCTGTTGATGGACATTTAGGTGGTTTCCATATCTTAGCTATTGTATATAGTACTGCAATGAACATTGGAGTACATGTGTCTTTTCGAGTCATGGTTTCCTCTGGATAGATGCCCAGGAGTGGGATTGCTGGATCAAATGGTAATTCTATTTTTAGTTTTCTGAGGATTCTCCATACTGTTTTCCACAGTGGTTGCACCAATTTACATTCCCACCAATAATGTAATAGGATTCCCTTTTCTCCACACCCTCTCCAGCATTTATTGTTTGTAGACTTTTGGATAACGGTTATTCTAGCTAGTGTAAGGTGATACCTAATAGTGATTTTGATTTGCATTGCTCTAATAACTAGTGATGTTGAATGTCTTTTCATGTGTTTTTTGGCAATCTGTATGTCTTCTTTGGAGAATTGTCTGTTTAGATCTTATGCCCATTTTTTGATGGAGTTTTTTTTTTTTTTTTTTTTTTTTTGGTACTGAGCTGCAGAAGGTGTTTACAAATTTTGGGGATTAATTCCTTGTCAGTCACTTCATTTGCATGGATATTAGGTGGGTTTGGGTTTGTTACTACTAAGACACAATGGAAACTCTGCCACAACAGGAACTCATTTTGTAGGTTTCCAACTTGTATGAACCATGGGGTACACACTCACCTATAGTTATATCTGCCTATTTTAAGTTCAAAAATGTACTAAAAGATCTACATTTTTTAATCTTCTCTCCTACACTTTGTGTTTTTCATGTCATATTTTATGTCTTCATGTTTATCCCCTTCAATTTCAATTGATGATCTTCCTGAGGGGAGTAAGCTAGGTGGTAGATTTTCCTTTTCAGCCCTTGGAATATATCATACCACTCCCTTCTGGTCGTAAAATTGCTGTAGAAAAACCAGAAGATAGGCTTTTGGGGGTTACCTGTGTGTGACCCTGTTTTTCTCTTGCTGCCTTTAGAATACTCTCTTTAAATTTTGCCATTTTAACTATGATATGTCTTCATGTATGTCCACTTAGGTTCATCTTGCTTGGGGCTGTCTGTGCTTCCTATATCTAGATATCTTTCTTTTTTTAGGTTTAGAAAGTTTTCATCCATAATTTCATCACATACATTTCCCAACCTCTTCTCTCCTTCTTCTTCTTCTGGTCCCCTATAAGGTGAGCGTTGGTGCACTTGATATTATCCCAGAGGTATCTTAAACTTTTCTCGTTTTTTAAATTTGTTTTTCTTTTTGTGTTCTGAATGGATTCTTTCCAGTAGTCTATCTTCAGGACTATTTATGTGTTCTTTTGCATCACTTTGCTCTCCTTCTAGTGTGTTTATCATTTTATTTATTGTATTCTTCGGTCCTGTCTGGTTCTATTTACATTTTCTAGTTCCTTTTTAAAATTCTCACTGTATTCATAAATTAATTTTTCTAATTCAGTTTGCATTCTTATTACTTTATTCAAAGAATGCTTTGAAATCTTTATCTGGTAAGTTGCTTATTTTTGTTTAAGAATTTACTTTTTCAAGGGTTTTCTTTTGCTCTTGCTCTTTCAGTTGAGACCACTTCCTCTGTCTTCTCATTTTGCTTAACTTATTTAGATAAAACAGTTATCCACTGCATTTTTAAAGCAGAGCACCTATCTGAGAGCAACACTATACAGTCTGTATGTGCCCAAGGTTTGGTGGGAGACTTGGACTTAACATGAATACAAGTCATGTTTTTCCTCAGGGGGCACTAGCAGCTATCATTTAGTAGGAGGTGGGACTGGAGAAGGAGTGGCTAAGGCTTTAGCCATGTGTGAGGTGGGGTTTTTTCCCTCTGTTCAGTGACCATTACCACCCTATCAGTGTAGGAGCAGAGCCCAAGTTGCTAGAACAGAAGCCCAGGGTCTAAGCTGGTTCTGTTTCCTTCAAATGTGTGCTCTCCCCTCTCCCAACTTCAGCATCCCTGTTCCAGATGGGGGCAGTGCTGGAGCAAAGGGGTCTATGAGGGGTCTTGGCTTGTGATGGGGTTTAGGCTGTGGTGGTCCAGTCAAAGGCAGACGTTTGGGCAGCTGCTGATGCACTACCCATGCAAGTACCAGTAATGGCTGCCCTAGCCCAGTTCAGACTCTGCATTGGGTCTAAGTGCATCTCATGGTCAAGCTCTAGCCTCAGTCTTGGCAGCTAGAGTGGAGGTGTGAAATGAAGTAAATAGAGCTGGAATATTCACTCAGCTTATGCTAGAGTGCATGATGGGGTGGTTGCAGGAAACAGGGCAGCCACTTGAAGAGTTTTTAATCTACTCTCTCTGCCCCACCTCTGGAGCAACTCAGTGTGCATATGCTCCTTACAAGTGAGGGCAAGCTTCCCATTGCCGTCCTGTTAGTCCCACTGGCCCACCAACCAGCCAGGGGCACTCATCTTCCCTGTGTCAGGGAAGACTTGTCCAAGTGTAGATGCATTCTTTTTTTTTTCTGTCTTTTTGCCTTTTTGCCTTATCTAAGGCCACACCCACAACATATGGAGGTTCCCATACTAGGGGTTTAACAGGAGCTGTAGCCGCCTACCTAGGCCAGAGCCACAGCAACGCGGGATTCTAGCCACGTCTGTAACCTACACCACAGCTCATGGCAATGCCGGATCCTTAACCCACTGAGCAAGGCCAGGGATCAAACCCACAACCTCATGGCTCCTAGTTGGATTTGTTAACCACTGAGCCATGACGGGAACTCCAGTGTAGATGTATTCTTGATGTGTTCATGAGATGTGAGTTCCAAGTCCCTTACTCTGCATCTCAATTGATCTCTTTAAATTACTTTTGTCAGTGAAAAAACTGTTGCTCGCTCCATCAATAAACAAAGGATGCTGCAGCCATCAAGGCATGGCATTACAGCTACCCTGATGGAATTCAGGATAGAAGGCGTATGCCTGCCCACAAGCCATCAGCCACTGCAGCCACCCTGAGACAGTGCATGCTGAGAAGACCCAGGATGAGAAAACAAAGGATACTAGCCCCAGACAGATGAGGTACCTACCAAGGATGATTTCTATGAACTCAGATTTTTGCATCTTCCTGTATAAGTTACTTAAGATATCTGATTTTCTTTAATTAAATTGTAATCATTTCACTTTTTTTTTATGTTCTCTGTGGCAAAAATTCCTATATATCCTGGCTCCTCCCTTACCTCTTTGGGACAGTATTTCAGTCTATCTGAGGAGGCTGTACCCTTGGCTTACATCCTCACTTTGGTTCACCAAATAAAACAATTCTCAACTATTAGGCTGTACACTTTTTTCAGTTGACACTTGAAAGTATAAAGGTTACAGAAAATTTGTCGTCAGCAGGCAAGTTCTCAGGAAATGTTTTCTCCACGAGTCTTCACTTAAAATCTACTAAAGGATTAGCTTCAGACAACCAAAATAACTGTAAAAGCTTTGACGTAGTGACTGATGCTAAGAATCACAGATATAGTGATTTACCTATAGAATTAAAATTATTGGAAGATTTAAAGGTGAAAGTATAAAATGTATCAGCTGCATGTAGAATAAAACTCTTAATAAGTAGTAGAGAATGAGTAGGTCAGTTACAAAAATGATTTTTAAACTAACTTGGTGTTAATGTTGGTATTATTAGTCTAAATATGCTTTATATGTATTGTATCATAAAATAAAGAATTCGAACTTTATCATCCCTAATATCCTTACAACTCAAGACTTCCAATGTAGGGAAGAGGAGGTATGTATGCAAAAAAGTAAAGGTTAAATTTTACTGAATATCAATAAGAATTTCATGTAAAACCAAAGATACTTTTAAAATATCTATAAATATATGGCTTTGTCTAGATAAATGTATGTTTATATAGATAGATGACAGATAATAGAGTATAGATGATAGAGATAGATAGATGGATAGATGCATAGATAAATAGATGTGACATACTTTTTTTAGTTCCGTTCACTGAAAATTCTGGAAACAATAATCAATCCATTAGGAATGAAACTCCTTTGCTCAGACTGTGATCTCTGAATACCATCTCCCACTAAAAGGAACCAGCACTCCTTGTTTAATTGGCTGATTCCAATTAAATGTATTGTATGAGATTGCAGAGGAGATTATTTTCATAATAAGACTTTTGAGCAGAGCTACAGTTGATGACAGATAGAATATGCTGGCTTTCTGGGAAAGAATGTTCTAGACGGGAGAATAGGAAGTGCAAAGTCCATCACTGGGAATGTTTGCTGTATTGAGAAAAATTTAGAAGATTTTTGTGGCAGTGACTTAGTGAGTGAGGGCAAGAGTGGCAGGAGATGGGGGGTGGTTTGGAGCTGGGCCAGATCAAGAATGGCATTGTAGACCATTTTAAACAGTTTGTTTTTTTCCCAAAAGAAATAACTTATAGAGTTATTTTGAGTAGGGAAGTAACATGATCTGACTTTTAGTTTTAAAACGATCACTTTGTCTGCTATACTGCATTCTTTTACTGGGAGAAGAGTAAAAGCAAGAGCAGAGGCCAGCAGGAGCCTCCTGCTGTAACCTAGGTAAGATTTGGTGGAGCCGTGGACCAGCATGAGAGAGAAAGTGACGAGGAGAAGTCCTAGCATTTCAAATATCTCTTGAATATACGGTCAGGTATGAAAGGAAGATAAACTAAAGACTATCCCAAGATCCAGGCCTGAGAGATTATGAAAATGGAGGTGGTAATTCCTGGGACAATAAAAACAGACATTATGAGGGAATAAATCAAATGTTAAATTTTGCATACATACTTACCGTTATTAAAATTGTATTAAAATATTTGTTTTAAAATATTTCTTTTTTTCTTCTTGCTACACGTTACTAAAAATTGTCCGTCTGTGCAGATGCACCTTTAATGTCATAGGCTTTGTCAAAATAAGGGCAATTTTTTTACGCCATCTAACACATTTTTAAAGAGTATATCAACTTCACTTTTGTCTGAGTTGTGAAAAATAGCACCATTTCAAGTTAGGTCTGATATCGTCCCCGAAGATATCACACATATACACACACACATATAAGAATTTTGTTGAAACATCTGTCATAAGTATATGTGATCTTATATATGTGATCTTATATAAACCTCATATTATACTATAATACATCCTAATACAGTTTTATAAAGTGAACTTTAAAGAACTAAATTAAAATACAGTGCACATTTGCAATGAAGATATTAGCACTTTAGAAAAAATTATTCAAACTTGTTAAATCCTTTTGATTTCTTTCTAATTACAACTGATGATCTCATTCAAAGTGAACATTCGTTTCAATCGAGGTTATTTTAGAAGAGAGTACCTTACCCGAATAGTACCTCGTTTAAAATAAAGTGGTTATGAAAATATTTTTTAATATGAAAAGCACTTCAAGAACAAGCATAGAAGCAATTCTATTTTTTAGGGTGGTAAGATTTTTGGGGGGAGAAGGGTAGAAATTAAAACAAATAATCAAATACTTTTGGGAATAAATAATTACATACCTGACCCAGATTTTTTTATCTTTATATTGTTCAATATTTGCAAATCAATTACCCCTTTACTTATTTTCCATTCCAATATTTAAACATTTTAATCAAACTGAATTTCAAGAATGAAACTGCATTTGAGTTGTATCTTTGTAACCAGCAAAAGAAGAAACTTTATCAAACCTAATCTAGTTAACATTTTATTGACAAGATAGTATCATCAAAAAACATTCAATGAAAGTTTAAAATTAGTTATGTTCCACAAGTTAATACAGATTATTAGTCTGATCACTTTCATTTCCTGCTAATTTACATTTTGAGGAATTGATTAATGAAGTTTGTTGTCAAATTATACTTGTTGCCAGTATACAGAGGATAAAATACAGTCTTCTTCAAGAACTAAGAAGTAATTATTTTGCCATTATTTTTGAAGAAGCCAAGATCACTCTTAGAAAGTGAAACTTTATGCTGTTAAATAGCAACTCTTCCTTTCTCCGTCCTCTCAGCCCATGGAGACCATAATTCTTCTCTCTGTCCACTGATGAATGAATGAATAAAGAAAATGTGACTTACACATACAGTGGGATGTTATTTAGCCTTTAAAAGGAAGGAAAGAATTCATGCCATATGTCACAAATATGGAAGGACCTGTAACACATCAGGTTAAACCCTTAATATTCAAACAGTGCACCTCATCTTTCACCCAGATTCAATCACTATCAAGATATTGTCGCATTTCTTTTTTTCATTTGCTAAAGTGTGTCAAGCTCATGAAGTTGAAACATGTTAAAGAAAATTCCCAAATTTATCACTTTGTGTTTCAATATGCAATTCTAAAAAAAATAAAAAATAAACATTTTCCTGCCAAAACTCCCAAATACATGATCCCATCTAACACAAGAGACAGTAACAAAATTAATAATAAAATAAAATAATATCCAGTCTGGGAAAACAGAATTTTCCCAATTATCTAAAAATTGTGTTTGCATGGCTTGTTTTATTCTAAGTAGGATCCAGACAAGGTCAACACACTACATTTGTTTTTTAGTGTTTGTTTGTTTTTTTGTCTTTTAAATAGAGAAACTCTCTCCTGGGTGGTGAGTTGTTTTTTGTTTGTTTGTTTGTGTGTTTGTTTAATTGCATTGAAAGTTGGTCACTGGTCATGCATATTATGTTTTCTTTCCAGAGCATTTTTGGAATGGTCTCCTAGATATGACTGGGACAAGTGTAAATTAATATATTATTTTATTAATTATTGCACAATTTCTTTCCATAGGGGCTCAAATGTTTTCTCATTCCCACTAGTAATATCTAATAGTGTTTGTTTCCTCACAGCTTACCCATCAGGAAATGTCAAAATTTTGGATGCTTACCAATTTGGATAATAAGTTGTATCTCAATGTAACTTGAAATTTGTTTTAGTTGAGTGCAATTAATTTACTTTCTGGGGCTTAAGGGCCATTTTTTATTTCTTTTTCTAACTACCTTTGATGTCAGCAGCTTTGGAAGCATTTGATCATTGCCTCTTTGATAAGATAGTTTTTTTCTTTTGATTTCCAAGACACACCACTCACCTTGCTTCTCTTCTTCACTGCCCTTTCTTCTCTCACTTTTTCACTGGATCATTCTCCTCTCCTCAACCTCTAGGTGCCAGCTATCTCCAGGGATCAGTGTTTCAACATCTTTCTTTCTCCATCTATACAGTACGCCTTCCATATCTGCAGATTCAACCAACTGCGACGGAAAATGTTCGAAAAATGAATTCCAGAATGTTCCAAAAAGCAAAACTTGAATATGCCACATGCTGGCAACTATTTACACAGCATTTACATTATATTAGGTATTCTGAGTAATTAAGGGATGCTTTAAATTATATGGGAGGATATATGTAGGTTATATGCAAATACTGCACCATTTTATATCAGAGACTTGAGCATCTATGAATTTTGGTAGCTATGGAGGTCCTGGAACCAACCCCCTTCAAATACCTAAGGAGGAATGTACTCACTTACCAGGAAATTTCATCTTAAAATACCACCTACACACTCATGGCAACACCCAAAATTATGTCTTTAGTCCTTAAATGTACTGTCAATTATAGAAAAATATACAACTATTTAATACGCCTACTTAATATCAATCCATGTTCTTGATAATCCCCACACTCCAAAGTGAACTCCCCCAATATTCCCCTTTTCTGCCTCCTTTCCTATAACTGCTCAAGCCAACTCCTTAGATCATCAAGACTCAAGACTCCTCTTTCTCTCTCTCTCTCTCTCTCTCTCTCTCTCTCTCTCTCTCTCTCTCTCTCTCAGACACCTCTTCTAATCCAGAAGCACATTCAGCTGTCTCTACCAGAATCTGATCATTTTACCACCATCTACTCCATTATAGTTTAAGCCCAAAACAGCATCATCACTCTCTTGGATTCTGGCATAGCCCTCTTTCTGGTCTCCCTGCTTTCACTTTGTCTTTCTACATAAAGCAACTGAAACGATGCATTTAAAATTTATCAGATCAAATCCAGCAATTCCACTTCGTGGTACATATCTAAAAGTGTTTAAAGCAGGATCATCTCAAAGAGATGTGTATAACCCATATCTCATATGTATATGTATAACCCATATCTCATATATATATGTCTAACCCATATCTCATAGTGGCATCCTTCTCAATAGACAATAGGTAGAAGTTTGTTGTACAAATGTCCATCAATGGATGAACAGATTTACAAAATATGATATAGACAGACAAAGAAATATTATTCAGCCTTAAAAAGGAAGTAAATCCTGACATAAACTACAACATGGATGAACCTTGAAAATATGCCAAGTGAAATAAGCCAGTCTTTGTGAAAAATACTGTATGATTACACTTATATGAGGTATCTAGAGTAATCAAACTTAGAGAAACAGAAAGTAGAATGATGGCTGTCAGGAGTTAGTGAGAGGGGGAAATGGAAGGTTGTTGCCTACTGGGAGTAAAGTTTCGGTTTTGCAACATGAAAAAATTCTTTAGATTGGTTGTACAATGTGAATACACTTCACTCTAAAGGACAATATACTTAAAAATGGTTAGAAGGGTAAATTGCATATTTATTTTGCTATGACTAAAAAAATTAAATATCAGATCTTAAGGAAGCTCTTCTTCAAACTCCCAAATAAATTTCCTCCTCACTTAAAATAAGTCCAAAATTCTTCACAGAACCTTCAATGTCTGATGTGATCTGTACCCCTCCTCTACTCATCGGACCTCTTCTTCTACGATTTGCTCCGTCTCATCCTGTCAGTGTTTTCCCGGTGTGACTTGAGTTTGTCAAAAACACTTCTCCCTCAGGTCCTTCACAATTGATCTTTCCAGAGATATTTACATAATGTGATTTCTCAATCCAGTTCACTGCTGAGTAGAAACATTCCCTGACTATACTATCTAACTAGTACCTTCTTCCTGTCACCTGTCAACCCCTTACTTGGATTTAATTTTCTTCGTAGCCCTTAGCACCACTTAATATATAAGTTATTTTTGTATTATTTTCCTCTATCTTTTGATTGTTCATAGGTCTTAACTATGTTTTTCTACTTTTAATTATTAAAAACTATTTTTTTGTTTCCAATGTCTCTCATAATAAGTTGTCTTTTATGTTGGGATTTTCACCATTACTCTTTTCTTCCCTATGACAATTTCACACTGCCTTCATTTCTGGAAAATTCTATCAAGTCTTTATAGCTGTTAGGTAAAATGTAGCAACCTATCCTTCAAAATTGTCTTGTATATTCTTGCTCTTTAATTGCTCATATCTATCTAAGAATCAGCTGGTCAAGTTCCATGAGAATAATTTGTGTAAATTTGTATCAGACTTCCATTGAATTTTTACATTATTTTGTTGCTTTACATTATTTTTTTAAATGGGGACAGTTTATTTCTATCTTTTTTATTTTTTAATTACTTAATGAATTCTATTACATTTATAGATGTACAAAAATCATCACAACCAAATTTTATAGCATTTCCATCCCAAACCCTCAGTGCCTCCTCTCACCCCCCAACTTGTTTCATTTGGAAACCACAAGTTTTCCAAAGTATGTAAGTCAGTATCTGTTCTGCAATGCTTTACATTATTTTGTTACACTTGTACATTCCTGGTTCTTCCAATTCTTGTATGCAATGTAATTTATTTAGGTATTGACATCTTTCAATAAAGTCTTTCTGAGAAAAGTCTTTTGCATATCTGTGAGATTTATTTTTAGTACCCTATATTTTTAGATGTACTCATAGATAACATATACTTTTAAATAAAGGTTTTTCTTATTTTCTAGTGTGAGGAAATGCCATAGCAGTCATCTTATATGTAGCAACTGTTTTCTAATCTCTCATTAATGCTCTCTGTAGATTCTTTTGGGGCTTCTGCATTGGAAATCATACATCTGTGAATGCTGATATCTTTGTTTCTTTTTCAAAACCGTATGTCTTTTCCTTTGCTCTTATTCTGGCTAATCCCTTTAGAACAATATTGAATAGAAATTAAGACGGTGGGTAGCCTTGTCTTATTCTTTATTTACAAGAGAAAGGTTTTAAACATTTCACTGTTCAATGTTATTTTCTTCACTAGGTTTTATCACATTAAAGTTCTCTTCTATTCCTACAATGCTAAGTATTTTATCTTGTAATTCCTAAAATACTTGAATAATTATTTTATGCATCTTTGGGATGACCATACTTTTACCTTTAATTTGTAAATAAAATAAACTACATTAATATATTTTCTAATGTTGAATTAACATTGCATTTCTTTAACCAATTTGGTTGTGTGTTATATTACTAGATTTGGTTTGCTAATATTTCCTTTAAGTATCCCCATCATACATATGTATAAAGTTAGTCTGTAATGTTTCATTTTCATATGGTTATTCTCTGTTTTTGCCAGCAAAGTTAAACTAACACCATTACAAAAAAAAAGTTAAAGAGAAAGTTCAGTTTTACTGTTGCTTTTTAAATTACCTCAGGAGTTATTATTTGTTACTTTAACTACATGTTTAAACCAGCCATCATGTTTTCTTTGTGAGTAATTTTTTGACTATTCTTTCAGTTACTTTAATGATTGTGGGGTCCATCCTTCTATAGTTGAAGCCCTGCAATCCGATGTGTTTCATATTTACCTGCTGGCAATGTTATATAAAATAAAATACATGTCACATATCATGTTCTAAAATCTGTAAAACTCTTTTCTTCTACTTCTTACAGCCACATCTGCAGCATATGGAAGTTCCCAGGATAGGGGTTAAATCAGAGCTGCAGATGAGGCCTATGCCACAGCCACAGCTACATCTCCGATTAGACCCCGAGACTGGGAACCTCCTTACGGCACAGGTGTGGCCCTAGAAAGCAAAAAAAAAAAAAAAAAGGAAAAAAGAAATGTCAGCTTTAGAGTCAAGTTCTAGAAATTACTAAAAAAGGTAATATTTTTCTTATATACCATGTAGGCGAGACTTTTTAGAAAAGAAGACATACAAGTAAGAAAGAGATGTGACAGAGAATAATAAGTACATTTCTTTCTTTCAACACATGGTAATTTGATAGGGAAAAAAAAAGAGAGAGAAAGAAAAACAGTAGGACTTATTATGTGCCAGGCACTGTGCTGGACACTTCAAACACACTATCTCATTCAGTCCTGTAACCAGCTCAAAGGGAGCATTGTTATTTTAATTTTACAAACAAAGATAGTGAAACTGAAAACGATCATAAAACTTGCCCAACTCACAAAGCTAGCAGCTGACTGATTTGGGATTCAAATCCAGGTCTGCTTGAATTTAAAACTTATCCTTCAGGGAGTTCCCTTCGTGGCTCAATGGTTAATGAACCTGACTAAGAACCAAGAGATTGCGGGTTCGATCCCTGGCCTTGCTCAGTGGGTTAAGGATCCGGCGTTGCCGTGAGCTGTGGTGAAGGTTGCAGACGCGGCTCGGATCCTGCGTTGCTGTGGCTGTGGGGAAGGCCGGCGGCTACAGCTCCTGTTAGACCCCTAGACTGGGAATGTCCATATGCCACGGGTGTGGCTCTAGATAAAGGCAAAAAGACAAAATAAATAAATAAATAAATAAAAATAAAACTTATCCTTCATCCATTAAGGTACACATCTGAAAAAAATACACCAAATCCTAAATGATTCCTATGTCCTCATGATGACTAAATATATAGAAAGTTGAAAACGAGGCGGTTAGATTACACAAACTTATGGTTTCCTTTCTGCCAAAATGAGATTGGTTGGTTTGAATAATCGTATTTGTTATTCTGATTGCTTGGACAAAACAAAGTTTCTAGTATCGAAAGGGCGTAAACAAAGCCATCTATATCATGCATAAGTCGAAATTGTACCAGACAAAAAGAAAAATTATTTTAAGACTGTGATTACAATGTTTAAAACTTGTGCACATACCCAGATATTATGTACTGGGAATATTTTGCAAATTAAAGAAAATTAGACTGGGGACAGTACCAAGCAAAGTTTTCAATAGGAATTTAGATGTTTGGCAACTTCTCTAATTCAGTGAGAGAAAAAACACAAGCCATTCTTTTGATATCTAATGTGTCATCTTGTCCTTCATTATGATGCTAATAGCATTGCTGCCTCTGGTGCTTGACATGAAGCATCTGGTACTTTTGGACTGAAGCTTCTAAATTTTCTCTAACAATGCATGAATTGAATCTCAGGCACTGCTATGTGGGCATGCATATTGAAGAAACTAAGGAATGGTCAGTTGCAGGACTTTTCTGTCTATTTATACATAATTTTAGAATTTCTCAAACTAGCATCTGTTATCTAAATGTCCCTCCACATTCTTAGGTGGTTTTGGGGTGAGAAGTTTGAAAATCTAGATGACAAACTGGTGATTATGAAAAGAAGGAGTCATAGCTATAGTGAAAACACAATTTATTTTTTTAAATTGAGGTATGCACATTATTCTTTTTGTTTTTATTTTTTTATTTATTTATTTTTTATAGCCACACCTGTGGCATATGAAGATTCCCAGCTGAAGACTGAATTCAAGCCACATCTGGGGCAGCACTGCATCCTTTACCCCACTGCCCTGGGCCCGGGATTGACCTTGCACCTCTGCAGCCACCCAAGCCACTGCAGTTGGATTCTTAACCCACTGAGGCACAGTGGGAGCTTCCATACAGTTTATTAACTCAATTAGTGTACGTTTTACAGCAAAAATACTAAAACGTATGGACACCAGCACAACAGGACTTATTAGGACTTGCCAAGGGAAACCAACCAATGCATAATCCCAACTAAATATAAGTAACATGAGTCACAGAAGGGACCCACGTGCCTCCTCACATTTGCTCTCTGTGTATCTGATCTATTCCACATATTGACTTACCTGAACTGAGTTGAACATGGTATCAGAACACATGCAAATGGAAAGAGGAAAAATATTTTAGGATATCTTACGATGAAAAGTTTAAAACATTTAATACTCCTTTCATACTGTAAATTTCCTGAAGACAGTTGTATATTTGAGTTTATGTTTTAATACCGCAAGTCCTTTCAAACTGGAGAAAGGTTATGTTCTGTGATTATTAAACATTTAATCAATAAATATTTGCTGTGCAGCTCCTATGAACTTGGCACAAATACTCCATGATAAAAGAATAAGTTGGCTATACTTCCTGCCTTACAGGCTAGGGCAAAATTTGTGGTTACTTCTAAGGTAGGAAAAGAATTGAATGCACTTTACATTAAGGATAAGCAATTTTATGGTCACTCAATAAGGCTGATTAATTCACAAAATGGTAACATTTTCAGGTTGCATATTAATATGAAAGATTGATAAGAATTAACATTTTGAATAATTTGTTAACTTCCCTCAACTATTTAATGATATAAACCCTTCTTAAATATTTCTTGGCTAATTGCTAATTTACTTAGAGAAGATCTTTAGTATACCACCATAAAAACAAAGACACGAATGCACAGAATGCTTCAGAATGTGGTCTCAGTAGTTAAAACAAATGTAATTAGTTTAAACTCAATAAGAATATTTAACACATTGTATCAAATATAAGGACCATTTGGCAATGCCACAGAAAACATAAGTCACTGAAAAATGTGCAGACTATAGCTAATAGCAATGAAACTAAGACTAATAACAGTATTTTATTTGAGGCATACAATACCTTATAAGTAAGCAAGGATATAAAAGTAAGCCAAGTAAAACCAGTGTATTATTTTTTTATATTCCAGCTCATATATTTGTTTAAGAGATATCATTTTTATGGGCCATGATTTTCTTTGCACATAAGCACTTAAAGTAAGATGAGTACGTCACAAATTGGTAACTTTATTTTTAGACTATAGCATAGAACAATACTCAAGCAACTTTTTGTATAAATCAGACCATCACAAAAATAAAGCTACCTTCCCATTGCTCAAAACAGACTCACATTCTGTTTAACAAACGCAAAGAAAACCCTTCCATTTATTAAAAATTTAATTTAACGTTAACAGACATGGTAGATAAAGTCCACAGGATTATTGATTCATGTGACCTCTCCTTAATTCAAAATTAGAATTTATCTGTTATCCATAAGCACATAGTGTCTTTCTTGAAGACTTTCTCAGACTGGGATAGAGAGAACAATATAAGTTTACTTTATTTACATATCAAGAGATTTCTGGTTGATAGAATGTGTGAAGGACTTGAGGTATGATATAGAAAACTAAGACCAATAATAGTATCTGGTTACATACCTAAGAATTGACTACCTAAAATAAATGGTAAACAACTAAGATAATGATGGTATAACTACATTCTTCCCAAGTTTTCAGAAGTTTTCTCCCATTGTCTAGAAGTACACAGATCATCACGAGGTTCAGCTCAAGTCCCTTCATCACAATGCCGTTGTACATATTCTGACCCACAGTATTTGTTTTATTCCTATTCTAATAATTATGGATGCTTATCTGTTTGGCTTGGACCATTTATACTGTCATATGCTTTTGAGTGTCTTCTGAATCCTAGACTTTTCTTGGAAGTAGGTTAACTATATTGAGCAAAAGAGACACAAATTCCTGCCCTCACAGTGCTTCTATTCTAAGGGAGGAGACAAACAATGAACAGCATGAATACATATATTATAGCATATATTAAATGGCGATGAGTATTATGCAAGGAAACAAAGGCTGAAAAACTAGGAGATGTTTGGAAGGGACCTGTCATTTTTTGATAGGATAGTTACAGAAGGCCCCAAAGCGAAAGTCCCACATATGAGGAAAGATAAGGAAGTAGGAACTAGCTGTGCAATGAATGTCAAAACGTGTTCCAAGAGAGGCAACATCAGGTGCAAATTTGGAGTGGAATTGTACTTTCCTCTTCAAAGAACAACAGAAAGGTCCTTTGCTCTTGTGGCCTGAGCAGAGAAGTTAAGACAAGAGAAAGAAATGAAGTCAGAGAGCAAAAAGAATGCAGACCCAGTAAGGACTTGTAGAACAAGGTGAGGATGTGTTTGCTTTGATCCGACTGAATTCAACAGGATCATTCTATTTGCTGTATTAGAATAGTCTGAAGGTGGAAATGACAAAACAGGTGAATTTTATTGGATTAATAATTTCTGAGCACTTATAAATTAATTATCTCACTTAACACTCACAGTAATTAATAACTGTTTCATATTCCTTACCTGGCAAATACAACTAAAATTTTAAGTGCCTAAAAACACTGAAGGAAAGCAGAATTTGCCACTGCAAGATATGTTTCTTTGATGTAAGGATTATCTTGAGCTGGTTATTTTTAAGAAATGGCAGGCACAATAGATGCCCTAAAAATCAGTAGAAGTTAAACTTTTGTGAGGTAAACTGATATTTATAAGAGAAATCTGTGTCTTCCTCTCTATACCAGAAGAGAAGAATGACTAAATTTCTAGAAACTCTTACCAATGGAGAAGACAAGGACCTAAATCTTCTAAGAAAACCACACTTTTGTTTACTTGCTTTGCCTCAAAATATGCCGTGACAGGTTCCTCCACTCCCAACATCTTCTTTTGTCTTTAGCTGGGGATAGTATTCAGGGTGGTCCCTTGGGCCATCTTAGGAGACTTATTCAGTTTTCCTGGGTATCTTCCACATATACAGGAGATATACATGTTATTAATCTCCTGTTTTTCTCCTATTAATCTGTCTTTTATTACAGGGGGATCTCAGCCAAGAACCTAGAGAGTAGAGGGAAAATAACTCCCCCACACACACCTGCAATATCAGCTCATTTCCAGATGTGGAAACTGACAAGAAAAGCTGTTGAGTAAGTGTCCTTAAATCACATAGTGACTAAGAGGCAGAGCTGGAATTTGAAACTGAACTCCCCAAACCCTGTGACACTTAAAAAAACAAGCCTTCCTACACCTCCACTCACCGCTGATCGCTGTAGAAAAAATTAACCTTGAGCTAAATAACACAAAGAGAAACTTTCAAGATATGTTTTTTACTAAGGTGTAATTATTATTTATGACTAATGATTCAAATTTCAAACTTTTTTTTTAACTATGTCAGACTTCTTGCTTCTACCATTTATAAGCTCACCATTTTGCTTTTGCAGATTTTGAGTTTCCTAAGAGGCAGTTAAGTTTTTATCAGAGATTCTTAAAATATTAACTGTAAGAATATTGCACTTGGAGAGGTATTCTAAAGTGATTAGCTGAGACAAAAAAAAAAAAAAATTGAAAACAACTAACGAAAAACTTAGTTCATTCAAGTCTATTTTCCCTCCCTTGGGTCATTCAAGTCTATTTTGCCTCAAAGAAATAGTATTTGATTTCTGGATAAATCACTTAGTGAAAGACGACAGGGGCATATTCAAAAGGTTTTGAGTCTTCTGTGTAGTTCACGCCAATTTTATTTGAAGGTTAAGCTCTAATAATAGGTTTTAATCTTTTTGGGTCTTGAACTTTTAATAACTCTCCTCAGATCTTTTAAAGGATGGATTTCTCACCTAGCATAGTGCCTAACACTTAGTAGGCACTCAGTAGATAGCTTTTGACTGAATCAATAAATAAATGAACAAAGGAATGATTAGGATCAGAAAATCCCAAACTATACTCAGCAATCCTGCAGGCAGATCTTGCAGGTGAGATACCAGCCGAAGAAAGAGTCGGCGAGTCTGCATGCAATGGAGAATGATGCAGAACTGGACCTCCTGCCTCAATGATTCACTAATTCTTTCCCCTTTTTCCCCTTTAAAAACTGTCATTGGGAGTTCCTATTGTGGTAATGAACCTGACTAGTATCCATTAGGGCACATGTTGGATTCCTGGCCCCACTCAGTGGGTTAAAGCTCTGACGTTGCTGTGCACTGTGTATAGGTCTCAGACGCAGGTCTGATCTGGCGTTGCTGTGGCTGTGACACAGGCTGGCAGCTGCAGCTACAGCTGCTGCTCTTTTTTTGTCTTTTTGCCTTTATGAAGAGCTGCATCCGCGGCATATGGAGGTTCCCAGGCTAGGGTTCTAGCAGGAGCTGTAGCCGCCGGCCTTCGCCACAGCAACACGGGATCTGAGCCGCATCTGCAACCTACACCACAGCTCACGGCAACGCCAGATCCTTAACCTCACGGTTCTTAGTCGGATTCGTTAACCACTGAGCCACGAAGGGAACTCCCTACAGCTGCTGCTCTGATTCAACTCCTAGCCTGGGAATTTCCATATGCCCTAAAAAACAAACAAGCAAAAACTGTCATAGCCAAGAAGAGTCTTCAGAGCTGGTCTCTGGACACGAATTCACCTTCTTCACTGATCGTGAGCTTTTCTGATTAAAGGACTTTTCCTTTCTACTGACACCTGCCTCTAAAATTATTTTCTGTTGAGAGGCATGAACAGGTAAACTGGAGTTCCATCTCTCACCTATGCTGGTGACTGCATCACAAATTTTAAAATAATTCCATTTATCAGAAATGAAAAACAAAAGGATTGGGTATAAAGAATATGCTTACCATGGTGATTAGAACAACTCAAGTCAGAGACCCTAAGATATCACCATCCCTTAGCATCAGCTTTCTTCGTTATCCACAGAGAATTAGAAATATACATGTGTTATATTCTAAGTTTAAAAGTAGGGTTCTGGAGTTCCCGTCGTGGCTCAGTGGTTAACGAATCTGACTAGGAACCATGAGGTTGCGGGTTCGATCCCTGGCCTTGCTCAGTGGGTTAAGGATCTGGCGTTGCCACAAGCTGTGGTGTAGTTTGCAGACATGGCTCGGATTCCACGTTGCTGTGGCTGTGGCGTAGGCCAGCGGCTACAGCTCTTGTTAGACCTCTAGCCTGGGAACCTCCATATGCCACGGGTGCGGCACAAATAAGGTAAAAAGACAAAAAATAAAACAAAATAAAATAAAATAAATAAAAGTAGGGTTCAGATAAAGTAATCAAGTTGCCCAGAATTCCCAACAGCTTATTAAAAACTAAGCTACCAAGCATTCTAATGCAATAATACCAAAACGATATGAGTAGGAAACACAAAGAGAAATGAGAAAATTAGCGTGTGAACTTATTGCCATGAGCAAGGTAATTCTTAAAGAAAATGTATGACTATATAAGGACAAATACAAATTGGAAAAGAAGCTTGATCATCTCTGTTGAAATAAGATATTTTTCTCCTCGCTTTTCTGAGAACATTTGCTTTAAAAAAAAATTTAAAAAAAGCATGTAAGTACTGTTTCCTATCTTCACAAATATACAAGGGTGTAATTCCTTTTGAAACTAGATAGGCCCTTTGTCAGCTCACTGAACCAAGAATGTCTTCTTAAGGTCTTGCTAGCCATCTCTTTGAAATGTAAATGTCAAAGAAGACTGCACTCTGATCTCACTTTCTGTGTGATGACAGGAGGCTAACTTTGGTGGACACCTTGCTCCAACTTGCAAAACTTCTGTCCTAAAGACATGAGAACTGTGTCCTTCCTCTTTATAAATCCAGTTAGCTAATGCAGATAGTCACACTGACTACTAGATGAATCCAGAATGAACTATGTGTGGCAAATGGTTCTGGCAAGTCCTCTGACCTGAGGGTTAGTATGGTTTATCTTGAGAACTTGTATGAAAAAGGTTGTATGTGTTTGGTTATGTAAAAGAGTGAGAATTCTTTATGACTGTGCTATCTCAGGAGATTACCTATGATGAGGATTATTTTCTGATTTAATGCCTGTTTCATAATAGAACGGCTTTCTTTTTCTACGGGTCCACTTAAAAAATATGCACAAAAGTGGAAAGTTAAGATTTTTTTTGTCCTTTTTTGTTTGTTTTAGGGCCTTACTTGTGGCCTATGGAAGTTCCCAGGTTAGGTGTTGAATCAGAGCTGCAGTTGCCTGCCACAGCCACAGCCACAGCAACATGGGATCCAAGCCACATCTGAAACCTACACCATGGCTCACGGCAGTGCCAGATCATTTAACTCACTGAAGTGAGGCCCGGGATGGAACTCTCATCCTCATGGATATTAGTTGGGTTCATTACCACTAAGCCACAACAGGAACTCCAAACAAGTTAAGTTTTGTTTGGATCAAAATGAGGACTACAGCCTGGGAGGCAGCATTTCAGATAGCTCTGAAAAAACCCTCCAAAGAAGTAGGGGAGAATGTCAGTATAATGTCAGTATATATCAAATTTAGGTGAAGGAAGAGGTACATGCAACTAAGTACACATTTTACAGAAGTTTGCTGCTAGTCTTGTGAAGTTTACTGTCATGATCTGTGCATGTGGATTGCAAGAATAATTTCTGGACTCCAAGCAAGGTGAAGTTTGTTGAGGAAAGAGACATTGTTAACACAGAGGGCTGATTTCCTGATAGTCAGGGGGAGCCGACCCCTGGAGGTGTGGTCATGTCTGATTTCATAACCCAGGGAGAGAAGAGGTCATAGGATATACCTGCTAACCTGCTAATTAGTTGGGGAAAGATGGGATCTTACAAGAAACTTGCTGTTTGATGGGGGGCATATAAGGCCCCTATAGGGGAGGGGTGAGAGGTGGGCCACATAGCTTTCCTAGTAGTGGGTAGTGCCAGGTTGCTCAAGGTGGGAGAAGGAGCATTACAAAGAGATGGGTTTGGCAAAGATAAGGATGTGGTAATTCTTGTCTTAGACAGAGGTTCTGAGTTCAATCTCCTGGAAGGGGCCTTGAGATCCAACAGTTACTTTAGTCATGAGAAGCTGAGGTCATCATGAAGGATTTTAGTGCTTTTCTATATATGAGGAGATGCAAAAACTAAACTCATAAAATCTTCTCCTGAAAAGATCTAATGATCTGAAGACTTGTTCTGCCAGTGTTCCTAGGGCACAGAGGGCCTCACATCTCATCTCCACCTTGAGGTCTTTCAGGGGATGTTGAGGGTCAGTAAGTGTAGAGGCTCATGATTCAGTCTGTGTGGGGGCAGATGGCAAGTGCAAATCTCCAGTTCACATATTTTTATCAAGAAATTTTTGGAGTTGGGAGAAGATTTTGTTTATAATTTTATTTCCCAAAAACTAGTCAACTGAGAAAACACATACCTGTTATCCAGATAATATTAAATCAGGTGATATAGATGAATCATTTACTATCAAAGTATAGTATAACTGGAAGACTCTAGTTATTAGCCAGGAGTTATTTTCAATTTTTTTGCTTGTATATTTGATCTTTATAAAATACGAAGGCATCTACATGAGAGATAGGAAATACATCAAAATAATTTCAAGTAATTAAAAAGCTAAAGGACAGACTGTTTTGATCATTTCAACTAGGCAGCCACCTAAGCCTCCTACATCATTAATATTCTAAAGGTTGAAAGGTATGAATATATCAATAGAGTAACAACAGTGGTGCCATCTGCAAAATGCTTCATTCATCAAGTAATCAATTTACTCATCGGCTATTTTATTTGAGTGACTAATGGGTGATAAACATTGTTCTGGTCTCTGTACAGGATACACTGAGATAAAATAGACTGTTTCTAAAGGGCCTGTGGATATAAACTGTTCAGCTTGGCAAATGCCTTTCAATTTTACCAATGTGGCTAGGAACAACCTTGGCCCAAAGAGATACAGACTGAATCAAGCCTGTATTTTATTTGACCAACTTCTAAGTATAAACCTCTTGCACAGAGCTGATTTCCTCTACTCACTTTTCCGCACTGATTCTAGGAGGAATTCAGTCTTTGATAACAGCAAAGAGGTTCTCTTTTTTATTATAAATTAGATCATCAATACTGATAGAAACAATGTGCTCATTTCTACAAGCTCATTGTGTTTTCTCATTGATCAGTCTACTCTCCAGATCAGCTAAGGTTTTCTCCTTGTTCCCTGACATGAACATCTTTGAAAAGTAAAATGATTCATTAACATATGAAAGCCAGATTCCAAGACCCCTTCAAGCCAGCTTCTTTGGAGTAGATCTAATTCAGTAAAAAGAAGAAAAAAAACTGTTCTTTTACTAGCAGAATTAATACTAGGTTGCATTTTTTAAATATTGATTTATTAATCATTAAGCATTAACCCAAAAAGGAATATATTACTTCAAATATTTTTATAAATAAACAATATAGTGTATATCTACAAGAGTTTCTTGTTTTTTATTTTCTCCTCAGCAGTTTTTAATATGATTTTTGAACAGTGATATAGTCATACCAGAGGATTCTGATTTCTGCTTCGAACATTTTACTCCATATAACTAACTACATATTTTCTTGTGACTAACAATTTTATAATTTTTATATGCTGTAATAATATACTTTTGCTAATTTATTTTCTACTGAATATTTACAGGTCTGTCAGGATATTAACTTTAAAAGTTATGTTTAATTGCTTGATATGATAATATTAAACACATAAGCTAAAGATATGAAAATTTATTAATTATTAATAGAGTTTCATCTCATCTCAAGTCAGAGAATTAATACAAAAGTATACAGATAATTATTCTATTCATTCATTTACTTATTTCATTTCATTCATTTCCTGATTAATTAATTCATTCACAATAACTCATTCAATTATTTATCAGATCGCTTATATGCAAGAGATTGGCAGCTACTGCTTATGTTGAAATTAAGGTGATAAAAGGAAAGGTCAAGGAGTTCCCATTGTGGCACAGCAGTTAAGGAATCTGACTACGAACCATGAGGTTGCGGGTTCGATCCCTGGCCTTGCTCAGTGGGTTAATGATCCGGCGTTGCCGTGAGCTGTGGTGTAGGTCGTAGATGCGGCTCGGATCCCGCGTTGCTGTGGCTCCGGCGTAGGCCGGCGGCTACAGCTCCTATTAAACCCTTAGTCTGGGAACCTCCTAATGAAGCAGGTGTGGCCCTAAAATGACAAAAAGCAAAAAAATAAAATAAAATAAATAAATAAAAGGAAAGGTCAATAGATGTTTCTATAATCAGGCTTGGCTGAGGAATCAGAAACATGAGAAAATATATTTAGCCTCTAGTCCTCAATATTTGCACAGAGAGACTTAGTTGTCATTTTGAGGCAATGGTCTGTCTGTACAGAACATATGACCCAATCGAACCTACAGCCAGCAAATATGTATTGATTATAAGCCTACTGCTGAAAGCGACCAATGATCCTAGTGATTTTATTCTCTATTAGTGAAGAATATTTAATCATCCTAATGTAAATGACATTGTTCAGACACCACAGTAAAGCAAAATGAGTGTGCTGATTCTAAGTTCTATTGTCACCAAACCTGGAGAGCTGAAATCCTCCGTCATCATAGGAAGAATGAGATGTGCTGTGTGGTGGAGACAGAAACACCTTGCATCGACCTCAGCTCCAGTCTTTATTACCAGTAATCTCTGTCCTGATAATATAAAGTAGGCCAATGTACACATAATAGGGATTCCAGAAGGATAAAAA
This sequence comes from Catagonus wagneri, assembly GCA_004024745.2. Classification (NCBI taxonomy): domain Eukaryota; kingdom Metazoa; phylum Chordata; class Mammalia; order Artiodactyla; family Tayassuidae; genus Catagonus; species Catagonus wagneri. The sequence goes on from PVHT021183585.1 coordinate 4,553,964, forward strand.
AAAAAAGGGGGGGAAAAGGGGATTGAAAATATATTTGAAGAAATTATGGCTGAAAACTTTCCAAATCTAGAGGAAACAGATATCAAGGTACAGGAAGCGCAGAGGGTCGCAAACAAGTTAAATCCAAACAGACCCACATGAAGACATGTTACAATAAAAATGGCAAAAGCTAAAGATAAGGAGAGGATTCTAAAGTCAGCAAGAGAAAAACAAAGAATTAAATATAAAGGAAACCCCATAAGGCGATCAGCTAGCTGGTTTCTCTACAAATCACTACAGGTCAGAAGAGAGTGGCAAGATATATGCAAAGTTTTAAAAGGGAAATCTCTGTAGCCTAGAATACTTTACCCAGCAAGAATGCCATTTAAAATAGCAGGAGAAATAAAGAATTTCTCCAACAGCAACAACAACAGCAAAACTAAAAGAATGCAGCAACACTATCCCATTCAAAAAAGGAGTACCGAAAGGTCTTCACAAATAGGAAAAAAAAAGAAGATATAAGATGAAGGAAATCCCAACTGGGAAGTAATCACTTAAATAGGTCAGTAAACAGATCCAAAAGGGGGAAAAAAAAAAACTACTTGTAAAAGTGACAATAAATAGAAGGAACAGCAAAAGGATAAACGTGAAGATGTAAAGAAAAGGGACATCAAAATCATAAAATGTGGGGAAGGAAGGAAAGTAAGAAAATCTAGACTCTTTTTTAAGAATACGTTTGAGCCTATGTGACTATCAGTCTAAAGCAAACAGATATAGGAGGGCCTTAACATCACTGAAAAACAGAGCAATCATGAATCAAAATAAAAAAAATATGTTCACAATAACTGAAAAGAAGAGGACACAAGCATAAAAATAAAAGGAAATTATCCAAACAAAACAAGCAAGGAACAAAGGAGAAACATAGAATCAATCAGAAAACAAGGTTTAAAATGGCAATAAATACATATTTACCACTAATTACCTTAAATGTCAATGGGCTGAATGTTCCAATCAAAAGACAGAGCGGTAGACTGAATTAAAAAAAAAAAAAAAGAGCCTACAATATGCTGCCTACAAGAGATTCAACTTAGGGCAAAATACAGGTATAAATTGAAACTGAGGGGGTGGAAAAAGATATTTCATGCATAGCATATGGAAATGACAAGAAAGCAGGAGATGCAACACTTAGACAAAATAGAGATACCACTCAGCCAAGAAGAGAACAAAATAATGCCATAGGCAACAACAGGAATGAAACTAGAGATTCTTATACTAAGTGAAGTCAAAAAAAGAAAAACTAATACCGTAAGATATCACTTATATGTGTAATCTAAACTATGGCACAAATGAACCTATCTACAGAACAGAAACAAACTCATGGACTAAGAGAACAGACTTGAGATTGCTAAGGGGGAGTGGGATGGACTGGGAGTTTGGGGTTAATAGATACAAACTATTGCACTTAGAGTGGATAAGCAATGAGGTTCTGCTGTATAGCACAGGGAACTATATTCAATTCCTTGTAATGGAACATGATGGAAGATATTATAAGAAAATATATTTCATTTGGGGGACCTGAAGCATGGGAATAACCCATTAGAGTTATATAGTAAATATACATATATACTTACTATATATATATAGTATTTATATATACATATATACTTACTATATATATATATACTTACTATATATATATATATATATATATATATAGTAAAACCGGATCGCTTTGTTGTACAGCAGAAATTGTAAATCAACTATAATTAAAATTTTTTAAAAAGATGCTTTTTGGCTATCTCTCAGTTTTATCGAGAGAGATAAAACTGCACCCCAAGGGGTGCAGAACCATGGGGATATACTTTTGTGGATCTCTGCCAACAGAAATATTTTAATTAAGATGTGTTATACAAAACTCATGGATCTATGTGAAGTATAACTATGTGTTGATAAACATTTAGACTAGCCTGTGGAGAAAAGTGGACTACATATATTTTGATCCTTCAGTCAGTGCATGTGAGAATCCTTCCTGGTGTTTAGGCACCTGTTTATGTCTAGGAAGCACTGCTTCCTGGTTTTCACTGTCAAATGTTTCATTAATAGCTAATTTCATATTTCCCACCACAAGAAAAATGTAGAAATGCTTTCGTTGCTGGTAATGTCATGGTTTTTAGAACCTGTTTATGTTGAAACAATTTAGACTCTCTTTCCTCTACAATTTCCTAATACCATTTACTTAAGGCTGGTTACATCTTTACTCAGGATTCTGCATCATCCATCATGATGTCTAGGCATATTGGCTTCTAATGATTCTCTCAGTTCCCCCAAATGAAAATCTTAACCAGAAAATGCAGAGAGAATTTTCTGGCCATGTTAAATTTACGATTATAATTTTATAGACTAAACATACAACACAATACTCAGCCGTATTTTCTTTTAAAATCTTTAGATAATAATAACCACATTTCTAGAATTTGATGTCTTTCATTGTTGTCCATGATCTCCCTAGGGATTTATGTAATAGCTATGACCATGAGCATCTTCCAAAACATTTAACAATGAAACAAATGTTAAAAATGAAGGCTTTGGAGGAGTTCCCGTTGTGGCTCAGTTGTTAACGAGCGCGACTAGTATCCATGAGGACACAGGTTCTATCCCTGGCCTTACTCAGTGGGTTAAAGATCCAGCATTACTGTAAGCTGTGAGCTGTGGTGTAGGTAAAAGACGTGGCTCAGATCTTGCATGGCTGTGCCTGTGGCATAGGCCGGTAGCTACAGCTCTGATTCAGCCTCTAGCCTGGGAACCTCCATATACAGCAGGCACAGCCCTAAAAAGACAAAAAAAAAAAGTTTTTTTCACTTCTTTTTTCAGAATCACAATGAAAACTCATCTACGTCATTTATGGCAAGCTTACTGCGGTATGTCACACTGGAGCAAATGCAATGGCATGAAATAAGTAGGAGGTAAGGCTGAAATCCAAATCACAAAACGGAGCATTTCTTTTAAGTACTGGGAGTGATAAATCTATGAGCACTTAAGTCACCTTAGAGGAAAATGCCAGGCAAGCTGTCAGGTGATGTGCAGCATTTTCTAGGATTTTAACTTTCTAATTAGTATAAGTGATCTTGTTCCAGGATGGCCTAGATACCTATCACTGAATTTGAACTTGTGTAGTTCCGATGGGATGTGGTGAATACTCTATGCTTAGTACCCATTCTCCACTGACTAAATTGCCTGCAATTTCAATGTGATGTCCACAACATTCTGCTTCATGTATTTTTGTTGCTTTATATTTCAAATATGTGAAATGTGAGCAAAACGTGCAAAAGGAGGGAATTATCACCTCAAATTGTTCAATGATCTACATTGTTCACAGCAAATACCATCAAAAAGTTCTATATTTCTCTGTGAGTCTAAAAAAGTTAAGGTTTGAATCTCATTGCTCTTGGTTATATTTAAGATCACCCTAGGAGTTTCCTAGTGGCTCAGAGTGTTAAGGATCTGGCATTGTCACTGACATGGCTCATGGTTATTCCTGTGCTGTGGGTTTGATCCCTTGTCAAGGAAATTTTGCATGCTGTGGGCATAGCCAAAAAAAAAGAAAAAGAAAAAGAAAGAAAGAATTATTGAACAAATCTGCTTAGACCCAAGAATGTTATAGGTACTTCACATATTTTACAAATCCATATGATGACATAGATATGAAGTTAAGAGAAATGTTTTGGAATGTTTCAGCCTTAAATCTTCAAATAAGCAAATATAAACATATTACATAAACAGGAGAGTAAAAGAATGATAGACAGATAAATAGATGATGATAGATATCGATAGATAAATAGATAGATAGATAGTTGATAGTTGATAGATAGATGAATACACAGTTGATCCTTGAACAACATAGGTTTGAACTGTGCAGGTTCACATATAAGTGGATTTTTTTTCAGTTTAAATACTGTGGTACTACACGATACGTGGTTGGTTGAACCTGAGGATGTGGAACTTGCCAACCACGGGATTTGATCAAAATGGATTTTGATACCCAGGGTGGATCCTAGAACCAATCCCCCAAAGATATCAAGTGATGACTATATACGTATAATTTTTCATTTCAGACATTTCATGTACGTGGTCCACACAGGCATCCCCAGAAACCTAGCTAGAAGCCACTTTTGTTCTCTGTTGCAAATTTTCAACACATACATGAAACGATCACTTTATCTAATGACTAATGTCTACCAATTCCTACATTTAGATTTATTCCTTTTAGTTACCACACTCTTTGCAGACTCCTCCTACTAAATCTGTGTTTCTTGGCAGAAGGAGTAGCAACACAATAACAAAAGAGAACATAAGAAGAAATGAGATCAAAGAAAGAGAAATGTGCTGTTGATAGAGACAGGGGCTTGGGTATATGGGGCCAGCTGAGGAATAGCAGATTTGAGTGCCGAGATTCAATGACAGGCTTTGGGTGCCTAAGTTGACAAGCCCCAAAAGCAAATGATACACAAAATCACTAAAAGTAAAAATTATAGAGGTAAAGGGATGCCCAAGTCACATCTTGCCTGCTCCCTGGGATTTCCACATCACATGACACCAAGGCCTTTGTGCTAGACAAGTAACTTAGAAGAATATATGGCTGCCCTCAGCTCCCCGTATTTATTCTCCTGGATAATCGCTTCTTAAAAGGGAAGGGTAATCTTAAGGGAGAGATTATATCCAGGAAAGATTTAGTCCAGGAAATTCAGGAAGGATTACTCTTTCGAAAGTTAGGAGTTCCTGGAGTTCCCTTCGTGGCTCAGTGATTAACGAACCCGACTAAGAACCATGAGGTTGCGGGTTCGATCCCTGACCTTGCTCAGTGGGTTAAGGATCTGGCGTTGCCGCGAGCTGTGGTGTAGGCTGCAGACACGGCTCGGATCCCGCGTTGCTGTGGCTGTGGCGAAGGCTGGCGGCTACAGTTCCTGTTAGACCCCTAGCCTGGGAACCTCCATATGCCGCAGGTGCGGCTCTACATAAAGGCAAAAAAGGCAAAAAAAAAGAGAGACAAAAAAAAAAGAAAGTTAGGAGTTCCTCACTGCCACATACCCCATCTGCTGAGTGGGGCAGTTCTAAGACCGTAGGTGTTCTCAATTGCTTTGATTTATCCCTACTCCTTGGGAGTTATGGGCGATTGTTCTATTCAGGACTATCTCAGACTTGTTACTGTCGATGATCTCATTTTCCAGTTTTCCTGATTTAAATCTACAGTTGAAATGTAAAAAGAATACATAAGGATGTGCAAGGAGAGCTTGGAGAGGGTTACACAGATATGAAGAGACACGTTTCAGAAGATTGATCCTTTTTTTTTTTTTTTGCTTTTTAAGGGCCACACCCTGAAAAAGTTCACATTTTTGAGCACTTGCTTGTGGCTATGTACTCTTCACATTCTCTTAATGTATTACCATGGTTCATCCTTTCCTTCTTAAGGACTTTTCTTGTTTTTAATATCTTACTGTGGGAGAGTACCAGCCAGATATGTTACAGAAAAAACTGGGGTTCTTCTCATGGTTAGACTGTAGTTAAGTATCTTGGGGAAGAAGACCACAGGCAAGCTGTCATTCTCATCACCTCATAAACAAGGATACATTCTTTCGATAAGACTTTGCACTGTTACTGTTCATCTTGATCACTGGGCTGAGTTAGCGGTTGCAAGGTTTCTCCACTATAAAGCTACACTCTTGCCTCCTTCCAGCCTAAACGTTTTAGAAGGAAGATGCAATATACAGCCTACATTTAAGAAATAGAAGTTTATATTCTGTTTCCTTCAGGACAGTGTGTCTACATAAATTATTTGGAATTAAATCCATATGGGAGATTTGTCCATGCCCTCTCATTTATTTATATATTCAATGGTTCCATTACTGTGGATCCGAGGACATTTATTTATACTCTGGATTATAATCCAATATTACATTGTTGCTCAAATTTTTCTATCTTTGTCCACCTTTGGGAGTTTTTCGGTTTGACTTTATTGTCCCTTTGACCTAATGCCATCAATGCATTATGTTGTGTGTGTATGTGTGTGTGTGTGTGTGTGTGTGTGTGCGTGTGTGTGCATGCGGAATAGCACTTCGTTACTTTCTAGCATTAAAAGATGCTCCAGGATCACCTGTGCATTCCTTCCCCTCATCCTAAATTCAGCCATTTTTCCAAGGAGTCCTGGTTCCTTCACTAGAGAAAAGTGTAAGAAACAAAGATCTGAGTGCTATGTGGACTACTCACTTTCAAAATCTTAATTCCCTTCATTTTCCAGGTACCGAGAACTTCTGTTGCTATCAATTGCTTCAGATTATTCCGTGCCTGCCCCCGCAACGTTGGTATATATTTTTTTAATCAACATTCCCTGCTCTTCTCATTCTACATGTTATTTGAGTGATTTCATCTATTTTCATGTCTTAAACTACACCCTGTGTGCTGCTGTTTCCAAAAGTCTGATCTTTTTCCATCAACTAAAGACTCCGATTGCCTCATGAGCATAAATAAATGAACCCCACAGGTGCCTCAAACCAGATATTCCAAAATGTATCTGAATTCACCATCTCTCCCTCACCAAACGCGTTATTCTTTTCTAATCTCCATTGGTACCGCCATTGTCTACCCAGCCAACCCTGACCCTGTCACCAGGGTTATTCTAGTCTCTTTTGCATCTCTCATTCTGCCTCCTGCTCAACAATCAAGCTCTGCTCACTTTACCTCGTGAAATATGATGAAACCAACTCCTTCTTTCTTATGGCTTCAGCCTCCTCCATTCCAACCTAGGACGGTCTTTCCCAGCTGTCACAAGCACTGCTGAAAGTCTTACTGTCTACAGTTTTGCCTCCTCAAAACCACTCTCTAACCTGTGGTCATAAGGATTTGTTATCAATGTTAATTAGACTCTATCATTACTCTATATGTCATATATTCCTTATACAATCAGAGAGTTTAAAAAAGTGGGTCCTGTGTCTACTTCATTATTATTGTTTGAGCACTTGACATGAGTCTGACACAGAATAAAAGCATCTACATAAGTCAGAACGAGAAAGACAAATAATATACGATATCTCTTCCATTGGAATCTAAAATATGGCACAAATGAACCAATCTACAAAGTGGAAACAGACTCACACACATAAAGAACAGACTGGTGATTGCCAGAGGGCATCAGGAAGGGAGAGGGATGGATGGTGAGTTTGGAGTTAGCAGACAAACTATTACATTTACAATGGATAAGCAATGAAGTCCTGTGGCATAGCGTGGGGAACTATAATCCAATATCTTGGAATAGACCATGATGGAAGGTAATGATAAAAGTCACTTTGCTATACAGCAGAAGTTGGCTCAACAGTGCAAATAAACTATATGTTAATAAAATATCTTTAAAGAATAAAAGCTTTTACAAATAAAACATCCTGACCACACCAATACTCCAGGTTTTGATTAACACTGTGGCAGGTGCCAGAGCAACAAAAGACTTCAGAAGAGCTCTCCTAGGTCTTACTGAAACTAACGAAAAATGAATTCCAAAAATACATATCGAGAAGGAAAGTATCATCGTTATTGTGACAGAAGAATGATCTTAGAATCAATATAATAGCACTTTAAGGGAAACCTAATGATCAAAAATGCAAGGCTGTTTCTTTTGCAGTTGTCCTTGATTGCTGTGTAGCAATGCTTTGATGTAATAACACTCATTTTTTTTTTGAGGTTACACACAATTTGCTACTACTAATAAAAAACAAATATGTAAATGATTTACATGTTTGATACATTTTCTAACATATTCATGAAACAGTGTCTATTTTACTCATTTCTGTGCCAATACACTTTGTTGAGTGGAGGAGTAAAGCTGTGCTTAGAGTTAGCAAGCTGGCCACCCTGGGGAGTGCTGCAAGCATTTGAACAGCCCTCTCCCCTCTCTGACAGAAAATCAAAGCCTTAAGAACTGCTAGACTATGTACCAGCCAAAACAAAGCTGCCGCTGAGGTCTTTAGGACGCTGAACTGCTTTCACCAACAACATCAGGCCAACTCAACCTGATGGATCCCTTACATCTGCTCCTCATGGATCACTCACTCATCCAAATTATTTATTCAACAAGCATTTATTTCAATTCTGTGCAAGGCATGAAGCTAACAGAATTCCAATGCTGGTAGCCATTTCCAATATCATACTGTTTAAAGTATGATATCATGTATAACCCAAGCATATTTTCCATTAGTCAGTATGATTCATCCCTTAGCAAGTGTTGAAATAATAAGGTGTGTGTGTAAATGTGTGTGTGTGTGTGTGCATGTGTGCATGCACCAGAAGTTTAAACAAGCCAATAATGCCATAGATTGATTCCATCATTGTACATTCTGTTTCAGACATCATTACTCAGCTTACTGTCAGTTTGTACACAAGGTTTATTTTTTATTCTATCCACCAATAGTGTGTGTGACACAATTAGGGTATTTAGTCCTCAACAGCTCTCAATGACTTTAGAATCTAGTTATAAAGGTAAGACTTTCTCTCTCCCTTTCTTTCACACACACACACACACACACACACACACACACACACACACAATCACACACAGAGACACATATTGTGGAGTAAGGAGGTAAATAAAATAATGTGGTAGGTATCCAAAATGAGTGGTACACATAAAATATTTTTTACTACCTACTCTTGCATAGTGCAGAAATGTCTAAATGGATTTTCAACAAATTTCAAGAGTATGTTTGTGCCTTAAAGGGCAGACTGTGTAGCATTCATAGAATTTGCTTAGGATGGATGTTAACTGAAAGGGATCTTCCATACTGATTGAAGAAGTTGCATAGAGAAAACACTATTTCCAAACCCAAACCATTATATGATACCAAAATAAGAAGGCATGAGGGCAGGGGCTTCGATTTGTGGGTTTTGACTTAGAATTGAGCTCCTTCCTAAATAGGGAACTCTATGAAGCATGCTCCAAAGTAAAGAGTGACAGAGATTAACTTATAACGGGTTCATGAATTTTAAAACAATATTGTGGAAATCAGCCTCGTTGTAAGTGTAATGGATTCAGCAGAAGAAGAAATTGCTGTTTGTTAGGGAGTTCCCGTCATGGCTCAGTGGTTAACAAATCCGACTGGGAACCATGAGGTTGGGGGTTCGATCCCTGGCCTTGCTCAGTGGGTTAAGGATCCGGCTTTGCCGTGAGCTGTGGTGTAGGTTGCAAACGCGGCTTGGATCCCGCGTTGCTGTGGCTGTGGCGAAGGCCGGCGGCTACAGCTCCTGTTAGACCCCTAGCCTGGGAACCTCCATATGCCACAGGAGCAGCCTTAGATAAGGCAAAAAGACAAAAAAAAAAAAGGAAATTGCTGTTTGTTAATACTATAGGAGGGAAGCATTAGAATGTGAGTTTAATTTGAGTCTTTAAAAATGTCTATATTTTGGATTAAAAAAACATGGAGTAGAGTTACCGTCGTAGTTCAGTGGTAACAAACCCAGCTAGCAACCATGAGGATTCGGTTCGATCCCTGGCCTCAGTGAATGGGTTAAGGATCTAGCCTTGCCCTGAGCTGTGGTGTAGGTCGAAGACGCAGCTCTGATCTGATATTGCTTTGGCTGTGGCATAGGTCAGCAGCTGCAGCTCTGATTTGACCCCTAGCCTGGGAACTTCCATAAGCTGTGTGTGCGGCCCTAAAAAAAATAAAAAATAAAAAATAAAAAAGACAGGAGTAGCTTTTTAGGACAAGGAAAGACATACGGGGAAATCACCTGTTTTAAGGGCTGAGATCTAGATCATTTTGTTCAGTTAGTATACTGATGCATTTGGAGTGGCTTAGTCCCGACTTCAGTTCCTTTCACCTCCCAAATTCCCAAACGGCAATCGAGCAGTTCCTTAAAGTTCACTTCTCAGTGAATTCTGCTTAAAAAGAGGGACGCATTGCCTTTCATTGTATAACTTTTAAGTATAAAATTCATAAACTTCTCCAATCTCTTGTGATGGAACATGACGGATGATAACACAAGAAAAGAATGTATCTATATGTATGACTGGGTCACTTTGCTGTACGGCAGAAATTGGCACAACATTGCAAATCAACTGTATTTAACAGTAACAACAGCAAAATCACCAAACTTCAGTTCCATTGAAAAATCCTGTTACCCATTCCTTTTTGTTTATTTAACAATTTTTATTTTTTTCCATTATAGCTGGCTTATAGTGTGCTGTCAATTTTCCACTGTACAGCAAGGTGACACAGTCACACATACATATATACATTCTATTTTCTCTTAGGATATATCCAGGCAAAACTTTCCTTGAAAAAGACACATGCACCCGTATGTTCATTGCAGCACTATTTACAATAATCAAAACATGGAAACAACCTAAATGTCCATCAATAGATGAATGGATTAAGAAGATGTGGTATATATACATAGTGGAATACTATTCAGCCATAAAAAATGAACACAATAATGCCATTTGCAGCAGCATGGATGGAACTAGAGACTCTCATACTAAGTGAAGTAAGTCAGAAAGAGAAAGACAAATAGCATATGATATCACTTAAATCTGGAATCTAATACATGGCACAAATGAACCCATTCCTTTTCAAAAATCACATGGGATCCATCCCTCCTACAGCTTTTTTTTTCTAGTAAAAAAAATACAAAATTAGAAGTCTCATTTTAGTCACTTTTATTGCCCTCTGGCCAGAGATTTCTTTCACTTTCACTATTTCAGAGGCTTTCCCAAACACACAGAAACTAACCCCTTTCTCCTACGTTCCTTTTCTGGGCAACTACTCAGTTTTATTTTTTTTCAGTTCACATCAGTTAGAGAGCCTTCCTTTACCTATGAGGAGAATATTCTACATTCTTCTGCTACGGTGTTCCTCTTACATGTGCAGGATTTCCTCATCCTAAAATTACTTGTGTTTGTGTGATATTAGTTTTGGCTGCTGTGTGTTCAAATACCTAAAGCAAAAAACTAATTATAGCTTTACAGTAAGTCTCATTTAGAGACACACAGGAAACACTTTCTTTATTTCTTGTTTTGTAATGTTCTTATGGCCTCAATTTGAGACTAAGGTATTTAAAAAATGGTGTCTGTGTAATTTCTGCCCTTGACTGTACTAACTTTTTATATCAGACTAATTTTTAGCATCATAATGCAAATATTCTAGAAAGTATGTTATATTAGCCTGCTAAAATATAACATTTTGTTTAAAGTTTTCACATAGACATCATAATGTGTAACAGTTAAATTATAAAACCTGTGTTTTCTCTCTTTCTTTTTCTTTCTTTTTTAATGTTTTTGCTTTTTAGGGCCACACTCATGGCATGTGGAAGTGTCCAGGCTAGGGGCTGAATCAGAGCTAGATGCTGGCCTTTGCCACAGCCACAGCAACTCAGGATCTGAGCTGTGTCTACAACCTGCACCAAAGAACATGGCAGTGCTGGATCGCAACCCACTAGGTGAGGCCAGGAATTGAACCCACATCCTCATGCATACAAGTCAGATTCGTTTCCACGGTGCCACAACAGGAACTCCTATGTTATTTTTCAATGATTGGATTGAGATGTGATTAAAAATGTTTCTTCTAATCGAGGGTGGAAATATTTTTCTATTTTGATAAATGAGCATCTTATTTAAAAACTGTAGATCTGCTTGTTTTATAAAATTCTGAGCAGTTATATACTAATTACAATGTTAGCATCAATAATTTTACACTCTAATGACTATGCTTCTTTAATATTCTAATATTATCACTGTTTGCAAGTACCGTGTAAGTTCAATTTTTCCTTAGCATGTCCATGGTTCTTTCTTAGAAAAATTCCACTCAAAGAAGTGATTCATGAAACCTACTGATTTTAAGTTGGCTCTATATTGCTACTCTCAGGCTGCATTTAAACCGACTATCAGTATCATTATAAACTCAAAGAATATGCTGCCTTTTTGAAGAGATGCGGAGATAGGCAGTGGCAAAGAAAGGAATACATGAATAGCAATGAAGTTCACTATAACTTAGTTCCCTCTTTCGGAATTCAGCAGGAATAGAGTAATGAGCATTTAAAACAAAACATACGAAGACCTTACTCATAGCTCATCATTATTTTAAATTTACAGAAAAAAAATCTTATTTTTTCTAATTAGCCATATTTGAAATGTTCTATCATTTTTAAATTTTGATAATCTTACTATGGTTTTCATTTATAATTAACTTGTGATTATCCTTGGTAATGGGAAATTAATATAAAACAGAGAGAAAATAAATTGGTAAAGTTCAAATATCCATTTTTATTCTTTTCTTTTTTCTTTTGTTTGTTTCTTTTTTATTTATTTATTTATTTATTTATTTATTTATTTATTTATTTATTTATTTAATTTTGGCTGCCCTGTGACACATGGAGTTCCCAGACCAGGAATCAGATCCAAGCCATAGCTGTGGCCTACAGTTGTGACCTATGAGGCAATGCCAGGTCCTTAACTCACTGAGCCGGGCCAGGGATCGAACCTGACTCCCAGAACTCCAAAGATGCTGCCAACCTCATTGTCCCATAGCAGGAACCCCTATTCATCTTACTTCGTGTTTTGACCAAAAAAATTCCTTTAGCCATTTTGCTGTATTCTTTCCCCCAATTTTCTGCAACTTTCAGATCATTTCTTTATTGAATAAGCAAGTATTATTACTAAGATTGCAGTTTCTGTGCTATGCACCCATGAATCGAGTTTAAAATTCTAAAAGACACAGAACCCCTGTTCTTTTTCAGTATCAGGTAACACATTTGTATATTTACAAGCACTAGGATTACCTTAATAATACCGATTCTCCTCTTCTTTGTTAGCAAACACTGATTTTCTTAAAGTGCTAAACATAGTCACCTTCCTGGCATTCCTTAACTTTTTCCCTTTTGAATTTCTCTTCTTCCTTCTGACTGGAAGGCAGATGATGCCTGGAGTAGGAGTGGCCATTTTGTTACCAGAATTTTAAAAGGACCACAGTCTTGGCATAGCAGAAAAGACCCATAGAAGGTGCTGGGTCCTTGAGGACTTCTTGAGACAATGCCTCAGCCCTGGAAAACTGGGTGGTGAAGCAGGACAAGGTGAGAGGGAGGTGACAGCAATCATACCCGTAAATCATTCTATGATACTTTTGACTGAATCCAGATACAAAATAACTTCTTTTTTGATAGAGATTCTGAAAGTTTGGTTAAAATATTTTTTTAGGTCGGAGTTCCCTTCGTGGCTCAGTGGTTAACAAATCCGACTGAGAACCATGAGGTTGTGGGTTCGATCCCTGGCCTTGCTCAGTGGGTTAAGGATCCAGCGTTGCCGTGAGCTGTGGTGTAGGTTGCAGACACGGCTCGGATCCCGCGTTGCTGTGGCTGTGGCGAAGGCCGGCGGCTACAGCTCCTGTTAGACCCCTAGCCTGGGAACCTCCATATGCCGCGGGTGTAACTCTATATAAAAGGCAAAAAGACAAAAAAAATTTTTTTTCTTAGGTGACGTCTATTTATTTATATATTTATTTACTTGCTTTTTATGGCTGCACCCGCAGCATATGGCAGTTCCCAGGCTAGGGGTTGAATCAGAGCTACAGCTGCCCGCCTGCACAGCAGTCACAGCAACCAGGGCTTGAACGGTGAGGCTGGGGACTGAACCTGCATCCTCACAGATACTAGTCGGATCCGTTTCCACTGTGCCACAACGGAAACTCCCAGGTAATTTCTCTTTGAGTTTGGAACAAACACTCATTAAGGCTCTTAAGTGTTAATTTGGGTTGCTGACTATATAGGCAAAGGCATACTGAAAATAAAAAAATCTTTAAAGTTCACTTTCATATTACAACCGAAAAATATGACCTATCAGATTATGTCACCTGCAAACTTTCACAAACTAAGTTCATTTTCTGGTTAGAAAGCCTTAGCCTCTGCGTATTTAATAATTCCTTTCTTATTTTAATTGAACAGTGTTGATCAATTGAAATAAAATTTAGCTTTTCAAAAATGCATTTGAAGTTATTTTCCCTGCCTGCCCCCACCACTTTCCAAGAAAGATAGCACAGGCCTTGTTATTCATGCCAGCTTTGGTACTGTTTCAATTATCTCATGGTTCAGGGAGTTGTTGGGTTTTAAATGGATACTCCCGCTATGGGAAATGGCTGCTGTTTTTCACCATATTTTCTCTTATCATCCACAGATAATTAGTTCTGCCTGACAAAGCACATCACAAGGGACAACTCCATAGCTTTCATAAGCATCTCAGCAGTATCTTCCTTATGGCTAATTCTTCCTGAAACTGTTTAAAACTGCTTCATTATAATTATTATTCCTCATCACTTGTCCACACTATAAATGTGGGCAGTATTAACGATATATGTAGCAGATATCTGCATGTCATCTTTTTAATGCTCCTAGATATTTGCATAGTAGGAAACTGGGGCACTTAAAAAACAAGTTTATTCCTCTGGCCTTTAGCATGTATACTCATAATAGTGCATCTTAAATTCCGATTATGTCTTCCTACTTGTCACATAAACTGAGTTAACATGAAAGATAACAAATAGTCTCTCTCCTTTACAGTAATAATATATCTACAAATCATAAGTGAGCATCTATGAGTACCAGAAAAATAAATTTTTAAATTCTAAAATACTATAAATATAAAAGATGCAACATCTTCTTATTAAAAGATTCTCAAGAATGAAACAAAACTCTATATTAAGTCTATAAATCTATTGTAAGGTATAAACCACTTAAACTATGTTAATATGTGAAAAATGTGCTTCTCTTATTTTATTTATTTTAATTTAATTTAATTTATTTATTTTTTGCTTTTTAGAGCCTCTCCTGCCGCATATGGAAGTTCCCAGGCTAGGGGCTGAATCGGAGCTACAGCTGCTGTTCTAAGCCACAGACACAGCAATCTGGGATCTGAGCCTACGCCACAGCTCACAGAAACGTGGGCTCTCTGACCCACTGAGCGAGGCCAGGGATTGAACCCACATCCTCAGGGAAACTAGTTGTTTCTGCTAAACCACAATGGGAACTCCAAAATGTGCTTCTTTTAATGAAATAAATATGGTAATAATATCATTAGGCTGAGTTGATGGTCACATTTGCAAAAAAAAAAAAATAAAAATTGACATATCCTTGCTCTCTACTCAAACTCTAACACCTCCTTTTCCCTTTGCTCCTTTCTTTTACTTAGGTCTTTAACTCTAGAGTCAGGAAACATCAGTCCCTCTGATCTCTCTGGGTATTTCCTTTGGAGGCTCATCCATTCAAAGAGGTTCAGCTCTTAAAATCCATGGTAATTGCTCTTAAGACTCTGAAGAGACAGCTGGGAAATTTAGGTGATAAAAAGCACATTTTTTTTACTGCCTACTTAGTGGTCCCATGTGTGTACCTTGCTGTCATTTCTAGCATAGTAGGTCCCCAAACTAACTTAACTTTTTCCAGTACACGTCCTAGCACCAGCTTACACCCTGTCTTTTTTTTTTTTTTTTTTGCCTTTTGTCATTTTTAGGGCCGCACTCGCAGCATGTGAAGGTTCCCAGGCTAGGGGTCTAACAGGAGCTGTAGCTGCCGGCCTACACCGCAGCCACAGCAACGCAATGCGAGCTGCATCTGCAACCTACACCACTGCTCACGGCAACGCAACCTACACCACTGCTCACGGCAACGCCGGATCCTTAACCCACTGAGCAAGGCCAGGGATCGAACCCGCAACCTCATGGTTCCTAGTCGGATTCGTTAACCACTGCGCCACAACGGAAACTCTTACACCCTGTCTTTAAAAACAACGACAACAAACATAGTCTCTGTTCTTCCAAGAAATACGTGGCATGAAATTATCTTTTCTCTTTTCCATGGCCCAAAATCTGGTAGTGACTCAGCAGGTAAAATACTGACCAGATTCAACTGGTTTTGTCTCCTTAAAAAGGTTGTTGCTGAATCAAGCCTTGAGTTATTTTACAGAGATACCATTCCGGGCACGTTTCAAAGTGGAATTCATGTGTCCAGGATGGCCCCAGAGCCAAGAATCTTCAGTTTACAGAACTCAATCAGAAATGTAGCTATTGGAGCCCTTTAGGAAAAAGTCTTTCAATATGAAAAATCTGGCTTCCAGCAGCCTAAGCAGCTTGATCACTGAGTCTAGATCACCAATCAGCTTTTACCTCTAACTCTTTAAATTTCGCCCTGAACCCCGGATGGAAGAGATAGATTTGAGAACCTTAGCCTGCCTCCCGTCTCCTCGAAATAAAGCTCTTTCTTTTCTCAAAAGAGGGAGGCGAAGCACTGGCTTCTGCGCGAGCTGGGCAGTGAGCCCTTGCTTAGTGACAGGAGCAAAGTCATCGCAACTCACCTCTCCTCACCCCTCTAGTGACCTTCTCGCCACATTTGTTGGTTCCCAAACTCTGGAGTCTCCTGGGTGAAATTCAAAACTCCCCCTGCCCCCACCCCAGCGGGTGAAGGTTAAGGGCATGTAGAGTCCAAAGAAAGCCCAGGGGCGGCTGCAGACCTGGTAGGTTTCTGCACCTGGAAGTCAGAATATTAAATGTTTACATAGAATCCTTAATGGGGTTCCCTCGGGTACAACATACAGATTGTTCTCTCAGGGCTCCCTCCTTGAAAGGGCTTTTGATGTTGGAACGGCCGGTGGAAATGTGCACTAAAGAGGACTGGAGGAGAGGACTGTCTAAATGCTGTCGTCCAGCCTGTGTGTAGTTTGGTGGGCTTGTCCCATTGAAGACCTCCTCCGTCAACACGAGTGAGGTTGTCTCTCAAACATGGATAGCAGCAGCATATTCCTCTGCAGCTTGGATGTGCAGGTTACGTGGTTCCCACCACGACATTTTTTTTTTTTTTAGAATCTTTCTAATGCTTTTCTTCCTATCACCTGCCAGTACAAAAATCACTTCTCTCCCTTGACCACTCAGCGACATCTGCCTCTCTTGACCACTCCTGCCGTCTTGAAACTCTCCAAGTTTCCACTGCATCTTTGACAGCTCCTTTGCATCCTTAAAGGGTGGTTCCTGGGGAGTTTGCTAAGAGTGACACTCATACTGTCTGAGTGTCAATTCTGGATCTGCAGAATGATGTGTTACTCTGGGCAAAACCCTTCACCTCTCTGTGTATCATTTTCCTTACCAGTAAAAGGAGGATACCAATAATACCTATGCCATATGTTTATTATAACTTTAACTGATTTTATCCATATTTATTTATTTTTTGGCTGCACTCCCACGGGATTCGGAAGTTCCTGGGGCCCAAGATTGAAACTGAGCCACAGCGGCTGCCAGAGCCACAGCGGTGACTGCACCAGATCCTTAATATCCTGTGCCACGAGGGAACTCCTATCCATATTTATTAGCTCGGGTATAGATTACTCTCTTGAGCTCCAAATAAATATGGATAGGCATTTCCCTAGCATTCAAGATTCACTTGAATCTTTCACAGATGTTTTCTCCCCTTCACTCTTTATTCCCTCCCATCTCATCAGCCCTCACCTGCTTTCTCTGTACTTCCTCTTACCTTTTAAAACTCCAGAATATCCTACGAGCTTCAGCCTGGCTGCAACCAATGTAGGAGATAAGATTACATGCTAAGAAGAGAGCAGTGGAGGTGTAAAGGAAAACGGACCCCAGGCAGAAAGAAATAGAGAAAGGGATCAAGCACAGGCAGAATTTGTAACAGGCCATCCAGCAGCAATCGGAGATCCTTCACCTAGAGGCATGCAGTGGATATGGCTACTTGCTTTCTCTTTCTTTGTCACCCTAGCATCAAACACAGTGTAGAGAGCATTGCGTGTCTGAAGTGATGCTCATGTCCATGAGTGAAGGAAAGTCATGGATGAGCAAAGAAAGAAATGAATATATATAAAGAAACAGTAGTACGCTTGCCTCTGAAGATTTTTGCTCCCTGGCATAGGCATAAATCAGCAGCATCTATAAAAGTGATCTAGTCTTGGGCAATTATGACCAGAAAAGAAAGATTTCATAATATTATTGACTTGCTCTTTGGAACAGGCATCATGCATTGTTAAAAGGATAATGATAAGTAATCTCATTCAATAGGCACAAGGATTTGGTACTTCTGGGAATGCATTTAAGCTCAATATCCTGGCAGATCCCTAAGACTGAAGTTCTACTCAAAATCAGAGTTTTTTGTGGTTGTTTTATTCAGGCTGTATATTGAAATAATTGACCTCAAAAAAGTTCAGGCCCTTGTTGCCCTTCTTTTTTTTTTTTTTCTTTTTGGCAGGATTCTGGATCTTCATAGAATGCACAGCCAAATTAGCCAATGTTTTTTTAAAAGGAAAAAATGGTTTTACATACCTGCAGGAAGCTCCTCTTCATTTCACCACTTTGGAGAAACGGCCCGGCTCTCCACCTGAGTGATATCTACGTATCAGGGCCTGGATTTTCACAGAGAATATCATTTTTGCTGCCTGAATGCCTGGTGTCCAAAGCATATGGATATCTGTTCAGCAACACCCTCTATCAGCACTTCAGGCACTTGTCAAAGAATTCAACCATGATCTGACTGTGATCTAGTACTTGGGAAAAGCTTGCTTGAAAATCTGATATTTGAGAATGTGTAGGGAACACATTAACTGTCCATTACTCCATGTTCTCAAAAACCCGACCCTGCATGGTTAGGGTATAGAAATAAAATAGAATCCCGCAAAGATGCTTTCACTGAGCTGAGAATTAATGTTATGGCCTTAATTTTTATGGAAAGACAATATAAAATATTTATTTGAAAATGATTGTATATTTATTACAAAAGAATCATTACAAAGATATAAGAAATAAACTCCTTTGAGATACCAGCATTAAAATAAAGTTAATCCTTCCTGGTGAATTTACGTATTTCCTTGATTAGAAACAAAGAGAACAAAGGTTCAGAGGCAAATGTGGTCCCTTGCCTCTGGTGACTAGACATTGATTTCTCTGCAACTTTTAAAGAAATTTTGTTTTATTTAAAAATTCCAACCTTGAAACAAATCCTGCTTTTTAAATAGATGAAAAAGAACAAAATAGAATCAATTAATATTTTATTAAATTTAAATATTTTAGTATGAATTATTTGAGAATCTTTACACATGACATACTTTGATTCTGTTTTAAATTTGAGACTTGAATAAGGAAATCCAATCCTGAATTTTTGAACATATTTTTGGATCTATATTGTCAGTTTCCTGGAGAAGCAAACTGAAGGCACAGGTTTCTTTGAGTTCGTTTTCAGAGTAACACTTGCAAAGCTTCAGCTACGAGATTATTCATCAGTTTTTACCCATTATGCAACCTCAATCTTGCTTAAATAGGTTAAAAAGTAATTATATGTATTGATGGATAATTGGCAAATATTTATGTATTTTAGGGTACCAAAGGAGCATTCCTCTAACAGAATAAATTTATTTCGTAATAACAAGTGAATGTCTTTATAACTGTTATTTAAAATATAATATAAAATTATAAAATAGCAGCTTATAACATAGGAGTGAACTGATTGTATATGTTTTAGTATTCTATCTAGCTGCCTAATCTGTTTATCTACTTAAGTGGTAATGCTTGCCAATTTGTTGTCATAGCCACTGGATTTTCCTGATGATGTAAAAGAAACCATTATAACTAGCACTTAAATTAGCATATAATTACGAGGTGTTATGTTTCAGAATTTGAATAAATGTCCTTATCCCGAATACAAAGGATTCTCGCTTTATTGGTAACTATAGTCAATTCCAGGAACATTTCATTTAACAACAGAGTTTTGTCATTCCCAGCAAGTTGCATATTTTTTGAAAAAATTTTGTCTATCGAATCTCTCCTCCCCTACAAAAAGAAGTATATTCTTAATGGAGAATTAAGATTTTAATTTCCTATCTTTGTTTTCTCTTATAAACTTTCATTTTGTGTACTATAATATTTTCATAATAGTCTTTAAAATTAATTGTGCCTCCAGGAAATGCCTAAAGAATGTTCTTTGATTTCTTCTTATAAGCCTTAAAACATGTTATATCTTTTGTTGAACAAATGACAAAAAAATTACAGACTACCTTTGTAAGAAAAATAAGTATTAAAATTTTTCTGGATATTACATGTTTTTGTTATCTCCTGGGGTTTGAACAGAGTTGATTTAGGGACTACTAATAAAACATGTTGTTTGAGTTTTTTTAAAATAAGTTAGTTACCAATTCTTCTTGAAAACATGCAAAAAAAAATGACGTGTATCATATTTTAATGAAATCTTTTTATAGTTATGTGATAATAGAGAGAAGTCCTACTTTTGATTTTCTGTAGTTTGTAAAGATAAACACATCTGAAATTGGCACTTATGCAAGAGCATGTGACAATTTATAATGAATGGTGTGCCACTTCCCTGTTATGGGAAACTTAACTGGGAGGTTTGTGTATTTATAAGTTTGTAGTCTGAAATATTCATATTTTGCCCAATGGCCTACTAGCAGTTCATTATACTTTTATTTGGAAAGCCTGTTTGATCCTTGTTCTTCCTTTCTCTGGAGATTTAGGTGAATAAATTAACAAATAATTTACTACCCGGAAGCCAAAGAGCCAAGAGCTGTGATCTTTTCAGATCTTAACATGTTTGACCCCTCTTTATTCCAAGGAAGAGAAATTCATAGGGGAGAAAAAGGAATCTGGAGAATAGAGCCATATACATACTACATACATAATTGACTATTCCCTAAAATCTTTTTTTTTAGCAAATGTGTATTCACACATTAGAGTATAAAATATTTCTATCAATTAAATAAAAGTCAAGGAATTAATGTATTAATACATCACATCCCCAACCCACATATACACTCTGAATATGTATAGGAAGGTATAATAGATCTGAGTTCTGAGTTGGAAAAAAGAGAGTAGAGAATATTAGAAGAAATTAAGAATATAAGACAGAAAAGTTATGTCAAAACAAGCTGTTTGTTGTTTCAATGAAACTGAAAAAGGAATTTGGAAAATATAGACAGATCTATACATGACACAAATTAGATTTAGTTATTCTGGTAATTTTTTTTTTAACCAAAGGTCTATTCACACATTTATTAGTACAAAAAATGTATGTGAGCAAATATTGAGTATTTAAGTGTTCAGCTCTGTAGTAAGAGGCTTGCAGTGTATATTCACATAATTTATCAGCATAAAATTATTTTACAGCACTTATCTGGCTGGAAAATCTCAATCTTATTTCCAGAAAGACTTTGTTTTCAAATGTAAGCCTCATATTAATAGAAATAACTTACTAGATTTCATGGAAATTAAAAGTGGCAGGAACCCAAGACTTAATAATAACCAATTAAGCTCATGCATTCATCTCTTGAATGCGATAATCCTTAAACCAACAGCAAATGAATAATCCACACCTCAAAAAAAAATGTTCAGAAGCTAATTAAGTGAATATTGAAACTTAAAATCCAGATCATCTTTAAGCCCCAGGTTTTAAAAATTAAAACAAGTAAACAAAGACTTAAAAAATCAACAGGAGGGAGCTCATGACTCAGTGTTTAGTGAGCCCGACTCATATCCATGAGGACACGGGTTTGATCCCTGGCCTCGCTCAGTGAGTTAGGGATCCAGCGTTGCCATGTAGGTCACAGATGCAGCTGGGATCCAGTGTTGCTGTGGCTCTGGTGTAGGGCGGCCGCTACAGCTCTGATTGGACCCCTAGCCTGGGAACCTCCACATGCCCCAGGTGTGGCCCTAAAAAGACCAAAAGACTAAAAAATCAACAGGAGACTCATAACTATAACTATACAACGATATCACTGTGCATAAAGTAGCTACATCATGCCTCTGAATTTAAGATCTTGTGAACAGATAATAAAATGACCATTTTTTTTTCTTGTACATCTTCAAGATTCTTCTCCTTAGGCAAAATTAATTTTCCATTCTGGGTCGTAGGATAAGCAAATCTTTTGATTTTTAAACACAAATAAAGCTGGCTCTCTCTGCTTTTTCTCTCTGTTAAAAAAAAAAAAGGTTAGTTCTTCTGGTACAGAGTTTTGTTAACCTCAGCAAGATTGCTTTCTGGATATTTCAGGCAATTTTTGTTTCACCAAAGAAACATATTGTAAAGTCTGCAATATGTTTCTAATGCATTTTTTTGTCACATGTCTTTTAGAACTCATCTGTGTGACCCAAATCTGTCCAGTGTTTGCACTTGTCTTTCATTTCGCATGTATATGGTGGGAGTTTTTCCAGGTTCCCCATCCGTGCTCTTGCTCTCACAATTTACCTCCCTCTTCTTTCTTTCCCCTGTCTTTGCTTCCTCTCTTCCTTTCTTTCTATTCGTATCTCTCCCCAGCCTTTTTTCTCCTCTGTTTTCTCTTCTCCTCCTGCCCTCCACCCACAGTCATTTTCTCAGTTTCTTATCTGTAGTGATAGAACTTTGTCATTAAAGTCACTTTTCCCCTTGCGTGGTCTTTAGCTAGCTCGCTAAATATGAAAGCTCTTCTGTTCCGTTTTTTACTTCCGTGTCCCTGAGCAGAGTCTTTTAGAATCTCAGTTTCTAATTATGAGGATTTTATGACAGTGCATATGTCAAGCTACTAAAACATAGTAAGCAGTTATTAAATGGTGCATCTTTTCCCTTTATGATGTTTCTCATTTGCATTTTGTTTTGTTTTGCAAAACTCCCCTTCTTTTTTGTTCCTTTCAGGCTCCTTGTATGCTTAGATTAATAAAAGGTTCATTTAATTATATATAGTGTAGTATATATGGTACATGATGTATATTACATATTACATACTTATATATTGTGTATAACTATGTATAATATAATAAACTATTTTAAAATTATCTTAATATTTTTAATCTTTAGTATCTGTTCAGAGGTCTATTTCTGGCTCTAGGATTGTCACATTTTCATCTCTAACTTTTCAAATCTAAAGAGATACTATAGATAAATTTGCAGTTTCTACATTTATAAACTGACATATTTTATATCCTCTTAAGAGTGAGTGATTGTCAGATCAGTAATCAATGAATTATAACAAATGGTGCAGAACACTGAACATGTCATGTGCTGCTCTTTTTCCTCTTTGTGCCTACATGTATTAATCATGCACCTAATCAGGGCTTTCTTGTGTACACACTCTGTCACTTTTGCTGGAGGTTACTTTATCATAGACCTACACTCAAACTATTTAATGGAAAATAAACACATTCAGTGTAAGAATATTAATTGACATATTAATTTGTTTTGAATTATAATTTTATATGTAAATAATTATGGATGTATATAAATCATGACACTTTGAGATGTATTTTATTCTATAGATCTGAAATTTTTGGATTCCATAATATATGTGAAGAATGAAATAAACATTAAAAATTAAGTTATGTAGAAATTTTGATAGTCCTTTATTTTACTCATGCCATAGTCTTTTGTTACTATATATTTTGCTCTCTTTTAATCACTGATAACTTGATGAGTTTTGGTATAAGAACTTCCTGCAACACAAGTATTGGAAAAAAAAGGAAATCATCTAAATTTGAATGAGATGCATACGTGGATATGTTCTTGGGCAGGATCTAGATATACAATGAAAGAAAAGTAAAATTACTCAAAAATTAAAATCACTCAGGTGTGAAAAAATTTATTAAGCAAAAAAGGAGAAAATGATTCTAGGGCATTGGTTAAAGAGAACACTGCAACCATGATAATTTAATACATAATTTCTAAGTGTATATTCGTATGTCAAATATATGTATGCATGTATAATTCATGTGAGTTCAATATTGTCTAACGGGAAAACATTGAAATTATGTAGCATAGACTTCAAAATAGATTTTTCTTTAATCATTATTTGTCTTATCATAAATTTAGCATAGGTTTTGGTATACATTTCAATCATGAATCCTCCAGAAAGGCTATCAGGGGTTCCTTTCATGGCTCAGCGGTTAATGAACGCAACTAGTACCCACGAAGATGTGGGTTCGATACCTGGTTCTTTCTCAGTGGGTTAAGTATCCCACGTTGCTGTGACTGTGGTGTAGGCCAGGGGCTATCATTCTGATTGGATCCTAGCCTGAGAATCTCCTTATGCTTCTGGTGAAGCCCTAAAAAGACCAAAAAAAAAAAAAAAAAAGAGAGAGAGAGAGAGAGAGAGAGAGAGAGAGAGGGAAAGGATATCAAAGGGCACAGTTCACAATTGCAATGTTGCTTTTAAAAGCCTACAGTTAACTCCTAAGGATGTGACCAGGGAGTACCTGACCACATTTTTCTGTACAGATTTTTGTTAAAGAATAAATTAAACCCTTCATTCCTGCTTTTGAAGTTTTGTGTCCTTCTCCATGTGTTTTATGAAATAAAAAAAGTAAATGAAAATGTGTACTACTAACTGGGGAAATACATAGCCACAACTTTATGTGATCTACTTACTTAATTTAGAATATTGTGCACGTATTAACTGACATCGGCAGCGATATTTGAAAATACTTTGTATCTTTCATGTATTTTGAGGGAAGTATTTTATTCTATCTGTAAAGCCAGATAAAATTTTGGTCCAGTCCAGCCTCTAATACTAAGAGTGGAAAACTTGGCAAATTACTCAAATCCTCTGACTTTATTTTCCTGATCTGTAAAATGAGTATAAGAGTCTCAGTGTCACAGAGCAGCAACAAGAACTAAATGAGAGGCTACACTCAATAAGTACTAGTTCTCTTGGTCTAACTTTGTTTACTTTGGGTTTTCATATTGTTGATGCAACTGAAAAGAGAAAAAGGGCATATTGGAAATAAAATAAATGGAATAACTTGAGCACCTTATTGTAATTACATAAGTAAATGGGAAAAGGCAGGCAGGATATTGATGTCTTGCTTTTTCTTCAGCAGCACTGCATTTTACATAAAGTGGAGTCATTTTATTGAATAATAAAAGCCTGACAATCACTGTGACTGGCTGACAGCCATTACTGCAGTGTAATTCTAAACAGCTTGTTTTTCAAAGTTCTTCTTGAATAACTCTTTAAAACCTAGGCATTGCCCAGCCTAGATGAAGGCTTCAAAAACTCACTTTTAAAGTGGAGTTTCTCACATTTGACTAGTGCTGTAAAAGTAACATTCACTAAAATAATATTTTCTTACTAAATTGTTAGAATCGTGTATTTTTTGACCTGGGAGAAAAATTCTGGAAAATTCAGCAAACTAAGAGTTTAATGGCAGAAAAAAATTAATTCATAACTCAGAGATGAAAAAGACCATATCTGGAGAGATCTAATTTTTTTTAAAGACACCCAATGTATTTTACGAGTGAAAGCACACCATATGATTTATATTATCCAGCTTAAAATCCTGTCATTTTGGAATAGAGCTCAACAAGCCTTCTAAAATTACCAAATCCTCTTTGATGCATTCATTCTTTTCAGATTTCTAATCAGCAACCCTCACTTTAAAGTATGTGTAATAAGTGGGTGTAGAGTTGGAAACTCATCAAAATAAATATTTAATGATATTTTAATGGTTATTTTAAATCTCTTTTATTTATATTGTGGATTAATACTTTATTTGGTCAATGAATGCTGGCCGGAATGCTTGAGAAACATCTTTGCTGTTGAAGCTCTCTATAATGGATGTGTACTTAGTTTTCAGAAATGTCCAGGTGAGATCATCTCCGATAGAGGCATTTTATCTTAAATGTCAACACTGGAAACAGTGATCTAAAGATCAGGGGCAGCAATCTGTTAACTGCAGAACTGTGTTAATTGCTCACTCAAACACAGAGATGCCAGTTAATTCCACACAACCCAGATTCAAAGCAGCAGAGGGAAATGGTCCTGATATTAGTATTGCACAAAAATGAAGAAAAATAGATGTCTTCCAGCGCCCAGAAAATCGATTCTTGAACAGGCAGCAAGAGAAGAATCCCACTGCAGCCAGAGATCCGTTTATGGAATCTTTATTCAGGCGCTAGGCATCCTAAACCAGATGCCAGGAGGAGAAATCCCTCTCACCCTCACCTTCAGAATCCACAGCTCAGCCACCTGGGCTCTCGCGGGCTGCGCCGCCGCCTTACTCTCGGTACACGTCTCCCCCTTTCGACCGCCAAGTGCTCCCGCCCTCGCAGGGAGCACTTACACAATGGACTGACTTGCTTCCCTTGCACCTCTCTTTTGACTTCCAGCCCCAGCCCACAACTTGGGCAAGAGTCAGGCAGGAGCCTCTGCAAGGGAGCAGGGACTCTCGCGGAGTCTTCCAGAGGAGCTCGGAAGCACGCGCGCACACGCAGACAAAACAAACAATGCCTGGTCCACCAATGAATAAATTAACGACCCGCACGCCCCCACCCATCGCTCTGCAACCCGCAGAAAGAAACCCGGGACAGGGTTGCATAAATGAGAGATGTTTCGTCTTTCAAACTGCAAACATTCCTGTCTGATGACATCAAGAGAGGCTGTGTATTCTGTTGGCGGTAAAGATTGACAGCGGCTCCGCCGGTGACAACGCCCCCCGTAGCGCGCTGAGCCAGGTTAGCGGAGAACCGAGAGGGGGAAGCGCAGGTCTTGGGGGAGGGAGCGGCAGAGCCCAAGGCAGTTTAAGAGGGATGAGAAATGGGAAATCGGAAGGAAAAAGGAATGAGTTCAACCGGGCTTTAACAGTGAAACTTCAGGAAAGAAAGGGATGGGATCTCTTCCCAGGTAACTACCCTGAGATGAAAAATAGATGAATGCATAAAGAAGTGGCCAGCAACAACAAGTTTGAGGTGAGCAGCAAGTTGTTCACCTCCTCCCAGGCGTTTGATCAGCATCCCCCCAGTTGCCCCACAACACGCGCTCCGCATCGGAGGCGACTGCCGCTGTAGCACCAGCAGCAGCAGCAGCAGCAGCAGCAGCAACAGCAGCAGTACCAGCAACAGCAGCAGTACCAACGGCAGCTGCGCGCCTCCGGCCCAGCCCTGCTCCGCTCCCCCTCTCGCCGGCGCCCTGCCTATCTTGCGTGTGCGTGTGCGTGTGCTCAGCCTCAGCGTGAGGGGCACCTGCTCGTCTAGGCTCACAGTAGAGGCAGCGTCTCCGGAAGCTGGCGCTGCTGCCGCCCCTGGTGCTGCCGCTTGCAGGCGCCTGGGCTCCCCGTCGCCGCCGCCGTCGCCGTCGCCGCCTTGCCAGCCTGAGTTGGGCTCCGTGGGGTTTCCCCCCTCTCAGCCTCGGTCCTTCCCGGCTGCCCGCAAGTCAGCTTTGCTCCGAGTCACGTGTCAGTGCCTGAGGCAGAGACTGAGAGAAAAAAACGCGCTTCATTCCTTCTTCCACCGCCATACTGTATTTTATCCTAAATCTCATTTTTATTCCAACATTTTACTCCCGCTCGGTGAGTACCTTCTCAGTGGCATTCTTGTCCTCTTCTTCTTTTTTTTGTCCTTTTTTGTTTTTGTTTTTGTTTTTTTTCTTCTTTTTTTTCCACTTCTTTGATTATTGTTTATATTTGGGAAAGCTGGAGGAGCATGGTTTTGAGCCTTTTCCTGAATCCAAGTTTTTCTAGCATGCGATGGTTCTGTAGACAAGGCGCTGTGTCTGGGAGTCCGCGGCGACCGTGCCCGCTGGGAGCGACTCCCAAGTCCAGCAAAATATGCAACTGGTTTTAAGGAAAAAGCGATGTGAAGTATGGTGCCTATTTTTTTCCTTTGTAAAAATAAAAAGCATGTTTCTAACTCTTTTTTTTTTGGCATACTCTTTTTCTGATAAGATTTTTTTGTATAGGTGGGATTTTACGGCAGTGTTTACAAGTTTGTGGTTTTGCAATACTGGTACTTGGTACAAACCACTGAGCAAAGACATTAATTTTCTATTTTTTGTGCCCTTTTTGGAAGCCGGTGAGAACAAATTCGTTTTTTTTCCCTCCTGTTTTTGCTACCCATTGATAACATGAAACTTTTCTTGCAGCTGGTGACTGGGATGATTTTTAAGCAAATACTTTTTTCCTCCTTTAAATTAACTGTGACTTTTGCACGTCTGACTTTTTTAAAAAGACCGAGATAATTTTATGATAGATATCCTGATATCTATATCTATATTATCCCTTCTTCCTCCCCCCTCCCCTCCCCGTAAATCAATTTTCAAATGATGGCAGTGGAAGGTTTTTCTGGAAAAAAAAAAATGAAGTGCGGTTTGGTTTCCTTGTCAACGGAGGATGAAGTGAACAGCTGAGCAGCTCGCAGAGAGCAGGTACTTGGTCCCCTTGGAGGCGTTTCCCGGGTTTGCAATGGCAACATTGGTCTTGGCAAAGAAATCTGTGCGTGCGTGTGTGTGTGTGTGTGTGTTTTGTGTGTTCATGCGCGTGTGTGCGCGCGCGCGGCTCCGGGCAGGGTCCGAGCCCGCGGTGGGGAAAGCCGTGCGGTGAGCTAGGGGAAACCAAAGTCCGTCCCCGGCCTGGGGCTGGTTTTTGTATGTGCGCAAAATACTGTCCCTCTTTCGGCTGCGCCCTGGTCGTCTCCGCAGCGGCCGGCGTCTGCGCCCGGGGCGGCGCCTGCCGGGGACACGGCAGCCGCCCGGCCCTGTAAGTTCTCCGAGGGCCACTTGCAGAGCAGGCGGGGTGAGGGCCAAGGATGAGGCGCGGGCCGGCTGGGGCGGTCCAGCGGAGCGCTGGGGAGACGGGGGGAGAAGCGGCAGGGGCAGTTCTTCCGAAGGGGCTGGGTCCTGGCCAGGGGACCTGGGTTGCTCGAGACCTTTCCAGATCCCTGAGGATGGCTCTAGCCCCCTGACACTCAACTCCCGCACCTCTTCTTTGCCTTGAGTAAACAACGCAGTAGGTCTTTCCCAGCCTGTTTTTCTCGTTCGGAAGGGTTTTTTGCCTTCTTAATGGTGCTGTCTTTGGATCTTTTCTTGCCCTGTTGTGTTGCTTTGGTTTTAAGTGCCTGGCGTCTTCCGGGGTGGGGGAAGATAGCTACTTTCTGTGATGGTCAGTTGGATTTAATGTTGAGCACGAAACAGTTTGCACTGATGAGACTACACCCGTAAGGTTGAGTGTTAAAGGGACGCTGCGTTTTCCCTCTTTTTAACCACCTGATGGTGGCTGCAAAGCTTTTCCCCTGAGACAGGGCACAGGACCGGGGCAGGAGTTGGTGATGGTGGTGATAGATTTCCGCGCGTTGATAGCATAACATAGTAAATGTTGAATGCTTTCTATGGAGTTTAGGGCATTGTATGATCGTCCTGTTAACGTTTCCAGTATAATCTGGTTTTACTTTTCGGAGGTAAAATAATCTGGTACTACTTTTTTGGTAACAAAAAGCCGTTTATGTACTTAACACAGTGACAGAATCTGCCGGCAAACTTACTGTCCAGATAAATTTTTGTGTTACTTTAAATCTTAAATCTGGAGGCAGTTATTTAAATGCTTTGATTCTGAAGCTTTCTATAATTTGAATTGTGTTACATAAGGCAAGTGAAATAACTTTTACTTCTCAGATCAAGTTTTTTTTCTAGGTTATGTTATAGACATAAAATACTAAATACAACATAGAGAAGGGCCCATGACAAACATGTTAATAATATACACTGTGTCTTTCTCAGGCAAATATTTGTAAGCTCAGTTTGTGAAGTTTCATGCCTGTATTTCTTTACTCTTTGTGATGAAAGACGGGGTACAAGTGATAATTTATCTGTAGATTATAATTCATTGCTACATCTAGAAGACTATATATATATATATTTATATATATATATATTTTTTTTTAAATTCACAAAACACTCATCTCAGAGGTATTTGGAATGAGCAATGTGATTTACTTTCCTGCTCAGGGTGGCTTTTCTCTGTTAAGAAAGTCCTGTTGCATTTATATAAGGACGATAGTTTATGTCCTGTGTGTGGATCACCAGACTTGATATCCTGAAGGGCATAGTTCTAAGATTTAATGCATATATTATGTAAGTAAGCTTTAAATTTTGATTTTTTGTTGTGGTGGTGAGCACTCTAGTAAAATCTAGTTTTTCCTATGGTCTAAACAGCTAGCGAAAACATTTAAGAAGCCACTTGCCACGTTCTGTGTTTTTTTTTAAGTCATTCTTAGAATAACGTATGTAAAGAGAAATGGTCATTTATTAAAAATGCAAGACTATACACGTGTCTAGTATTTCTTTGAAGGCTATATGCACTGTCAGTCCTTTAGTTCTTTTAAAAGAGACACAGTGAGTGAGAAAGAAACCGCAATTTTCATGAAGAGGCTCTCTTGCTGCCCTAAAATGTGGGTAGTTGTGTGTTAAGACTGGTAAGAGCACAGACAATACTTACTGTATGTTTCCAAATGGGCTTGAAACCATAGCAGGGTGGAAGAAGAGGTCCACAGGATTTCAAGTGGGAGCAGATATGTAGTTGCGCCTTAAATTTTGTGAATAAAGATCATGTTGAAAACCTTTAATTATATTAGGTTTTCATTTTATATTGATCATTATATTACATACTTCTGTTAAATTTTTATGTTACATTGAAATCTTGAAATTTCCTCCTGCTCGAATTATATTGAGAATTCTACAGCTCTTTAAATCGGTCACCTATTCTATGAGTGTTTTGGTTTAAAATCTTTGAAAGTAGTATCCTAGAGTTAGCACCGCCTACTGGTTTATCATGGGAAAATAGTATTGTTAAATTCTACAAGCCACCTACTCTGATTCTGATCAACTTAATCATGCAGATTACTTTTAATCGCTTACTGAGGGGAAATAAGATTTGCTGGAAGAGAGGGTTTGGAGTGAAAGTAGAAGCTGAAGGAAAGAAGACATGTGAATTAAATTGGTTCCTAGGCTACTAGCTGACCTTAAGTGTTTTATAATCTGAATGCAATGAGGAAATAGTCTCAAATTTAAAACAGCCTGTTAAATTTACTGCAGCTTTTCTATGGGATGCCAAAATTTGGACATTTTGAAAAATTCTGGATCGCTAATTAATTTTACATTTTCTGTTCCAATCTTGAACATGGTAGAGAAAGAAAACCCTAGTTGGAGTTCTGTCTTGAGTGTATGGTCTGTCCAAGAATTTTTAAATGAAGAAATTTTAAACATGGAAAATCAACACTGGTTATTTCATATATTTATACACACGATTATTAGCAAGCAAGTAGCACACTAATTTTTTTCTTAGTCTGTAGCAAGCAGCCATTCCGTGGTGGTGTTATGCATAAAGGGGAGAAGTTTCAAACACATACTTATAAAGGCACTTTTTATAATTCTTAACTACAAATGATATATTACCTTTTTAAAAAGCCCCAATAGTTTATTTTCTTTAATTTCTATGAAACAGTAATGGTTAAAGGAGCTACCAAATTTATGCAACCCAGTGATGCCATTATAATTTGAAAATATGGAATAGAAAATCAATGCACATACATTCGTTATACCAAAAATTATATTTTCCTAGTTAGGAGAATCATGTGCTGTATGGACCATTTTTTCTTAAATAAAATAGCTTTTTTAAAATTAAAAGGCACCTAGTAAAAAAAAAAAAGCACCTAGTAAGAGGTATGTGGAAAAGCTCCTAGGTCTGTTGCATTCTTGAAAACATTTGATTTGAGGAAGAGTGTGGTCATGCTTTGGTTACTGTTTACTGATATCGTAAGTAGCCAATTAGGCGATACATCAAATCAAATAAAACTTCATTGGAAGTAGAACAGAAATGAAGTGGATATTTAGAATTGTTTGCATAATGAAATGGAAGTTGAAAATATTTTTATTAAAATGTTATTGATTTATTCTCTCTGACTTTTGAAAATTTTATTTTTAAGTAATTAGCCATAACCTTAAAAAATACAGCTATTTTCTTCACTTCTTTTATAACATTGCCCTTAAGAAAATTCTGTTTTGTGTATAAAAAACTAAGGTAATGATGAAGTTTCTTCTTCAAGTTGTTTATATAGCTCTGGAAAGAAATTAAAACGTAATTTTAAAAAATTCCTCACTAGTCTGAAGTTGTTACTAATTTCTGATTATTTCACTGTTATTATTATGATTTGCTACATCTAGTGACATGTGCAAATGCCTTTATAATCCCATATTCATAATTCAGTATGACTTTTTAATAATGAATTTCAGTAACTGACAGTGGCAACAAACTTTCACATTAGTGACAGTGAGCACAATCAGTTTTGCTACACTCTGGTTTTGAAAACAATAATTATTAAATAAAATTTAAGTAATAGTTTCATTTCTGAAGTTACCAAAAACTAGTCACACATTTAGCAAGTGTTGTGTAAATATTTGCCATCACTCTTCTTTTTTTACTATTACCTTTTGAAGTGTGGAATACATATATCTAACCCAGCCCTTGTGAACTTTTAGTAATTTTGCTTTTTCATGTAGTGTTTTAGATTTTCAAGAAAATATTGGGGAATTTTTTGTTGTTGTTGTATGTTAGACTGACATCTAATAGCAAACTTAGAGTGTGCAAAATTGATTTTGTTTTTTAATTCTCCCATAAATGTAAAGGTTTTTTGTTATGTATTAATGCAGTTGTTTTGAGACTGCATTCTAGAAAACAGAGAGGTGTCGATTTCCTTTTTCTGTCCATTCTCAGCCACAAGGAGGGCTGTGGGAGAACTTCAGTTAGTGTTTAGGATAAATGTCTTCTGGAGTGTCCTTGGAGACTCCTCAGCTGGGGTCAGGACTGTGAGATTTATTTTCTTGAGCCGTGTATAAATCTAAATGGAGAGGAGAATTATAATGGAGATCACGGGAACTCTATCCTGCTTTTCTGAAAGATGCAGTGGAATGCATCAATGTGCACCTTCATACTAAAGAAAAACTAGAGATTCTGTGTGCATTAATGTGTCGTGAAATTACAGTTGACTCCTCGAAATGTAGTATATATATTTTGCTTAAATAATATAGTTGGACGTTTTGTCTCAACTTTAACAGTGGCAATTAATTGCATTCATACATAATCCATGTGTTTAGAGAAAATATTTATACACATTTTGGTAGCCATATGCTAAATTGTAACAGAGCAACATATTTTTGAGTTAGTTTGGAAATGGTTCACAGGAGTAGGGAAAGGCTGTTTTTTCCCCATTAAATCATGAGGAAAAGGAAAGACAAGTAGGAGTAACATTTATTGATGTGTCAGGTGAACGCACTTCCGTTTGTCCTTCCCCTCCATGAGTAGGTGATATCATTATGATTTTATATGTTAGGGGAATCTGAGACTTGGAGAGAGACCTGTAATTTGTCAAGGTTCCACATGTAGTAAAGGGACAAATGATAGGCATATCTGAGTTGATACCTCATGTCCCTCTTTCCATTCATGTAGCTGAAATTTTGTTTGTTTTCTTTTACCTAGTATAAAACAACCACTCTGTATTTATTCTTGGTACGTTATTTCACATGACTGTATTTTGGAAAGTTTTTACTCTTGAGTGCTGTGGCCAGAACAGAAAATGGTATCATTTATGCAGAGACCCTTACTCGTGCTGAAAGGGTCTGCAGGTAACCATGTCATCACAAAAGGACCATAGGCTTTTCTGAAGAGACCCAATACACGGAAATTTGAGAGGGGCCACCAGTGCTTTGTGGTCAGGGCAAAATTGATGGTTCTCTGTCCACAGTGGCTTTGCAGAGGCTGCAGGAAAAACACTCAACAAATATTTACTTCTTAACAAAATATGATGTCTACTCTTGAAGCCTTTGCAGAAGTGTGATGTGGAAAATTATCCTGTTGCACAGAGAAATCTGAATGCCCGATTCCTTCATAACATAGCAAATCTATAAATATAGGTGTCTCTTCTGTCTACCAACTTCACACTATCAGCATCATCCTTCCCGCAGAATTTCACTGTTACACATATTGAGATGTGACATTTTTCAAGCTCATCTTTGTCTGTTAATAACAGAAAACACATATAACTACAAGATGTTATATTAGGATGCTGTCTTTAATTGCATCTTCAGATGTGTGGAAAAAAGGTATTCCATTATTAAATAGTTTCCTTGGAACTTGAAAAAAATGAGTATTTTTCAGTAAAGAGTGAGAAACAAAATACAGTAGAGGCAGTGTGAATAAACATGATAAAATAGATTTCAAAGATGATGATAAATCTACATGTCCATAAACTAATTTGATTTGGAGGCCAAGGTGGAGAGACTATTAAAAACTGTTTTGGAGTTTTGAAAATCAAGGATCTGAAACAAAAACGGAGGAAATAAAAATAACCAGAAGAGGGCCTGGTTTGGTTGGGTGTGGGAGCATGGTTCAGTTTTGGACATACCACTAATTTGAAGTCCCAACATTAATCTGGATAAAATGACCAGTGTGCAATTGAAATTCAGGTGTAGAGCTGGAAAGCACACTGAAAACCTCAAAAAGATGTAACAAAATTATCTACGTTAAAAATTTGGGAGGCACACTTTTGGGGAACACCTAGATGTTGCTGAGTGGATGTTAAAGGATCTGGTTAAAGGCAGGAAAGAGAAAAAGGAAGATAGTCATTGGAGCCTAGGAAAGTGTGTGCATGAGAGAAGAGTGTTGCTCAGCAAGACTCATACTTCATAGGCTTGAAGGAAGGTGGCTCCTGAGAAAAAAGTCCTTGAATCTGTGATTAAAATCCATTAATTTTAAGAGGAAACTAATGAATGAGACATATTAGACTTGAAAATGAAGAAGCATTCCATGATTCCGGACATGGTGTTATAGCATCATAAAGAAGTCAGTTTCCGTAGTCCCTGTTGTGGTGCAGTGGAAATGAATCCCACTGGGAACCAAGAAGTTGTGGGTTCGATCCCTGGCCTCACTCAGTGGGTTAAGGATCTGGTGTTGCTGGGAGCTGTGGTGTAGGTCACAGATGCGGCTTGAGTCCTGTGTTATTGTGGCTGTGGTTTAGGCCAGTGGCTACAGCTCTGATTTGACCCCTAGCCTGGGAACCTATGTATGCTGCTGGTGCGGCCCTAAAAAAAAAAAAAAGAAGGAAAAGGAAAAAGAAGAAATCAGTTTCCAAGATTGTGTGTGCCACATCCCTGTGTGTGTGTGTGTGTGTGCGTGTGTGTGTGTGTGTGCATGCACTCACACGTGCTTATGCATGCTTGTGCACCTGTAACATGATCTAAATAGAAAGACCAGTAAAAAGTTTTTCTGAAACAAGTTGAATTGATTTTAAATTGCCTCTAGGAGGAAAAAAAAAGAATAGCTAGGATAACCAGAAAAAGACAGACAAAGAGGGAGCTAAGCCATCAGATATTAACATATACTATGTATCTTTTAAAAATATATTTATCAGCTCTGTCTCTTTAAAAGGCTTCCATGCAATGTCTTTCGAGCAGCAATGAGCACATCTATTGCTCAAATCATGGTTTCTAAATACCGTGTCCCATTCAAGGGGACCAAACTCTCTGTAGAATTTGCTGATTCTAACTCTGGGCAGGAAAAGTACTAGATGAGCCTGTGATCTCTCATCGTGCTGCCAGGAAGTGAAAAATTGCCCTCAGACAAATAAGGTTGTATAAACTCTATTTGCGAACTGTAACTATAAAGGGGAGCTAGCTTCAAGGGTCTCCCAGCGGGGAAATTGAGATAAATTTGAACATCCATGCTTGTTGGTTTGAGACCTCAGATGAAATTTGAAACTGGTCCCTGTACAGGAAGAGCCAGCAGAGACCAGAGAAAGAGGCGCACTACTCCAGCTTGGTAGGTGGCAGTTTTAATAATCAAGGTAGTTTATACACAAGTCTTGTCTTGGGTGGCTCTGAGACCAGCAGGTTTCTGTGACCACCCACTGAAATTATAAAAAGCTTATTCGGGTTCCCCCTGTTGTCTGAAAACAGAGCGTTCCTGTGAAACCTTTCATAAAACGAAATGACGTAAAGTGAAGAAGCAATTACCGAGGACATATCTTGTTAACAGATGCATGAAATAAATCAAGACAAATCACAGATGCTCCCAGGCAGAGTTGAAGGTATAGTGGCTTTGTGCTCAGATGCTGAGTGTAGTTCCCAGGCAGGAGCTTGGTAGTGCCACTGCTGATGATTTGTTGAGTTCCGCCTCTGCAAAGGCTGGATGCAAAACAGTGAATGCCGTTTTCACTTCCTGCTTTTATTCATGAGACAGAAATCCTCTTTGGATTTCTTTCAATTAGTGAAAGCAGGTACTTATGTCGGTCTTTAGTAAAAGTAAGGAGGAGGATCCTTGTAGAGAGGCCTTCATGGGGTTCAGTGACATATCCAATCCAGACGCTCTCAATAAGGCATTGCTCTCTCAAGGCTGAGTCTTGGAAGTGGCTGAATATATATTCCAGGTAGGAAGCCTCCGATTGTCTGGATTTAGCTTGAGGTTCAACCAGTGGTCATATCCCTTCACTGACTTGCTCCAACAAGAGTGGCTGTAACAGATGGTTGAACATTGAATAAAGTAATGTTTATGGATCCGTAGTGATACTCTGAATAAAAACCATTAATGAAAGAAAACGATTCTGGCAATACTTAAGCTGAAAGAAATGGTTAGCCTGCCTTTTAGGAAGAACTCTTGTCTAGTTGGTGAAGGACAGCTCTTCTTTACAAAACCTGTAAGTTAGTAAATGTAGGAGACGCTAGAATGAGAAAATCACTGTTTGCAACTTCCCTTGAAATACACGTTTCAGGTGAAAATCATCCATTGGGTGCTAAAACCATTAGCTACAAATATTTTGGGGAGTAACCTGTTCCCCTGGGGCTCAAAGATTACTTCTTAATTGCATTTGGTGTTTGCCTTCTTAAATAGCTGAGTGATCAAACCTGGCATCAGTTATAGGCAGCCTGATGCCATGAGCCTCCTGATGCAGCGTGCAGTCTCCAGCGCCTCTTGTGAAATATTGTTGCAGAATGTTTAAGCTGAAACTAAAATCTCTTTAGGCCTAACTTCTAATTGACAGAAAAATACAGAGGAAGTGGAACCTGTTAAACTGAACCACGAGGACCTAATGATAGGGATTCAGAGGACTTAGTGTTCTTCATGGAAGATACCAGCCATGTGGCCTCTTCAAAAGTCATTGCACTGGGAACTATGTCTAACCACCTGTGATGAATCCATGTATGTATGTGTAACCCTGTCACCACGCTGTGCAGCTGGGTATAATGGAAAAAAAAAATAAATTAAAAAAAAAGTCATTGCAACTGAGGGGAGACTATTCTAGATTAAAAGAGACGAAAGACAACCAAATACAGTGTCTGGAGCTTTATTTGCTCTTAGTTGTTTTTTTTTTATCTTTTTAAAAGATCAAATTTTGGTAGGATTGGAGAAATTTGCATATGGACTAGCTAATGAATACTACTTGGAGATGCCTGCTGAGTTATTTAGGGATAAATGCCATGAGGCCTGCCGTGTAATTTCATACGAGTCATGGCAAAATAATATATGTGTGTGCAAAGCAAATCATTTGTTAATAATTTTTTAAAAATTTTATAATGATTTTTATGTTTTCCATCATAGCTGGTTTACAGTGTTCTGTCAGTTTTCTGCTGTACAGCAGGGTGACCCAGTTACACATACATGTGTACATTCTTAATTTGTGAATCCAGGGAGTGATTGTATAGATTTTATTGTATTATTTTTCCAAATTATCCGTTTGTGGAGTTCCCTGCTGTGGCATAATGGGATCATGGGCATCTCTGGAGTTCTGTCCTACAGGTTCAGTCTCCTGATCGGCACAGTAGGTTGGGGATCTGGCATCGCCACATGTGGCATGGGTTGCAGCTGCAGCTTGTATCTGATCCCTGGCCCAGGAACTCCATAGGCCAGGAGGCGGCCAAAAAAGAAAAAAAAATTATGTTTGAATTTTTTTAGTAAAAGTGTTGAAGTGTGTGTTAGTTGTCATTAAGGGGGAAAAATGTGTATATTAAGGTTAAATAGAAGCAGAAATCCAGGTTTTCATGTTTAAGGTCATATGGCATCTTCAAAAATATGAAGACAAAAAAATAAATGCAGTTCAAAGGGTAGTTGTAGGAATAAAATGCTACCCAAAGGAGTAATATTATTGAGGGAAGGATGTATTTTTAAGCCACGATAAAGAAAATATGAATGTATGTTTAATTTTTTCCAGGATGGAATCTCCTTAGCAAGAAGAGGTAGGGATATGGGGAGGAAGGTGATTTTCCAGAGCTAGTTTTAGAATTTTCTAAGATGGGGGGGTATGATCAGTAGTAGCATGAGAAAAGGCTAGTCGCATCTTAGGAGAGGAAGGGAATTGAATCAGTTCACGAATTAACCAAATTGATTATTTGTTCAGCCCTGTACTGGAGGATGGGGACTCAGTGATGAATAAGACTGATTAAGGACCCCCCCTGCAAGGAGTTTGCCATCTACTGATTACTGTAGTTTTCTTAGCTATAACTCAAGGGCATAGGTTGGCATTAACTGATATGGGGAAAGGAGTTTGGGGAATGTAGCAGAGGTCTATAAAAAGACTCAACACCCATAAGGAGGAACGTGGCGAAATTAAAAGCCATTTGTTGTCACTTCAGTTGACACAATTGCATTACTTTCTCTAGCAACACTTAAGTAATCTGAATGTGTTGAACAAACAAGTAACTCAAGTTACTTATTGATGAGCAAGACATGCATAATGTGAAATGAAGAGCTGGACTTTCTACAGGTAGTACATATATTTTAGAAGATTGACCATAAATCTGGGCTGGGGAAGGAGGCAAGGGCAGCTTACAGGAGATGAACAGACTAAGAGCAGAGAAGATTTGAGAGCCCGAAGGTCAAGATGAAAACTAATAGTAGGTTCATGGTTTTTAATAGGATGAAAGAGGTTCGAGGATGGCTTTTTTTTTTTTTTCAGATTATTTTCCAATATAGGATGGATGGTTTTAATCGGAGGAGAGTATTGTATTTCTAGATTTTGAAAGTGGAGCAGAGGCAAATGATGAACAAATTTTAGAGTTTGGGGAGGTGTGTAGCTAACTGAGGCAGATACTGCTGATAGTTGGGAAGCTGAAAAGAGTTGTGAGGTGAAGCTGAGTGTTAAAGGGGTGATTTTTAACACTGTTTTAAAAATTCATGAGGGGTGACAGGGAAAAAGGCGGAGAGGAAAACTTTGAAACGTGTAGTAAGTGTTTCGGTGACATTCCTGGAGTTTTATAAATAACTGATGCCATAAAGGATTTTTTTCCCTTTTGTGACTTCTGGGGTTTTAAGCCCTTCTTCTTATAAGAAGAGCTGTAGATAAATAGTACATATATTTATCTTGTTTGTTTTTGATTAGAAGTTTTTAGGTAATACAGAAATAAATTCTGTAGTTGAATACTGCAACCCAAAGTTGAGTTTTATAAGGATGTCAGAGCAAAAGCAGGGAAACAAATGTAGAATACTACAATATTTTCTAGAGCAGTAAATTATTCATATTTAAAAGAATGTTAGAGTGTGTTTTTTATTGCATGTTGGAGTCAAGAGTTCAGACTTGTCTTTTTAAATCAGAAGCCCAGTTAACAGGTAGACAGACAGCAGCTCTTGTCACCCCCAGTTCTGTTGCTGCAGCTGCTACTGGCTCATTCCATTTCTAAATCGCTCCTAGACCAGACTGATTGCTAAATGCTTAGTCATATTGTGCCTCATCTTTGTAGCGTTCAGGAGGAGTGCTATTGTTGTTATTCCAGAGAGTAATATCAGGAGGAAATTGGGGACCCGACGAGTAACTTGTCAAATATCTTAGTGTCCTCCAATGGCTGAGTAAAGACCTGAGCGCAAGACTTTTTGGCCCCACAGACTGAATTACAACACCGTGCCTTGTTTAGAAGATGGAAGTTCCTGTGTGGCTCAGTGGGTTACCGATTTGGCCTTGCCATAGCTGTGGTGCAGGCTACAACTGTGGCAGGGGTTTGACTCCTGGCCCGGGACCATTCACATGCCACCCATTTGACCAAAAAAAAAAAAAAAAAAGGACAAAAAAAAGAGATCACTTTGATACGTACGTCAATAGGTCAGTGGCATTTGTCTAACAAAATAGACACACAACAGCTTCCTACGTAGGAAAGATTTAAAAACAGATGATGGGGAGTTCCCATCGTGGCTCAGTGGTTAACAAATCCGACTAGGAACCATGAGGTTGCGGGTTCGATCCCTGGCCTTGCTCAGTGGGTTAACGATCTGGCATTGCCGTCAGCGGTGGTGTAGGTCGCAGACACGGTTCAGATGCAGGCTGGTGGCTACAGCTCCTGTTAGACCCCTAGCCTGGGAACCTCCACAAGCCGCGGGTGCGGCCCTAAAGAATGACAAAAGGCAAAAAAAAAAAAAAAATGATGCTTTCAGTTAGAACTGTGCTCTGTGAATTTCAGTTCTTATCTTCTTGGTGTCTTCTGTAGTATTTCTGCTCAGGACATAATTAGTGAGACCTTAGACACTTGTTCATTCATTCAGCCAGTATTTGTTGGGAATCTACCATATCTAAGTATGGTATTTTAGGAGATTTTAAAAAGTTTAAAAAGAAAACCAAGCACTGGACCATATACTTAGGGAAGGAAATGGGACCTGTGAAAAGCGGCAATACATAAAGTTATCAGAACTAAGAAAATTAGGGATAGGAAGTTTCTGCATGGTGCAGTGGGTTAATGATCCTGCTTGTCTCTGCGGAGGTGTTTGTTTAATCCCTGGCTCAGTGCACTGGAATAGCGATCCAGCACTCCTGCAGCTGTGGTGTAGGCTGCAGCTCAGGTTTGGATGAGATCCCTGGCCAGAGAACTCCTGTATGCTATGGGGGCCGTGGGGGGTGGGGGTGGGGTAGGAAAGAGGAAGAAAAGCAGTGATGGTTATTTAGGTCATTAAGGTACTTGAAAATTTGGGGGTGGAGTGCCTTCCTCTGTACTCCATTGACTTGGCTAGGTCCTCAGGATGGGCAAATGGACAGTGCTCTCTTGACACTGTATTGAAAGTCGGGGATGTAACGGGACCATACAGGGGAAATGTCTAGCGGGAAAAGTAAAAAGACCAAGGAAGACAACAGAAACAAGAAAAAGATTTAGAGAGGGCCATTGGGAAAGAAAATGGGGAAATGACAGGAATGATAGATTTTTGAGAAGGAAAAGAGATGGGCAGTAAATCAATACATGTGGGACTTTGTATTCATACACATTGTATGCCTAAATTAGAGTCTATTTTTTTAAGAAATTGAATTTTATTCTGGGATATCTTGAGAGATTTCAAATTTTCAAATAAAAATATCTTATGGAAACTCTGAAATGCTCTAAAAACTATGAAACAAATTCAGAAATATCTATGCTTCAGATTGTTCAGATAGACAACAGTATAGTTTTATTAATCACGTAAGTTAGTGAACCAATAATATGAGGATATTTTGTTTCATTTAGTATCTGAACCCATTCCATCATGTTTGCAGTTTTTTGTTTCAGAATCTCTAGATCTTCCTTCCCTATTCCAGACCTCTCTCCTGACGTGGTTGCAATTCTCGAGAAGAAAAACCAAGAAGGGAAAAAGAAAGGATAGAAGAGGGATGGGGGGAAACAGAGGAAGAGGCCAGCTAGGGCAGTGGCAAGACTCTCCAGATAGACACTGTCCTGGAAAAATTTAATTCAAGCCGTGAAAGCAGGCCTCCGTACATAATTTTGTTTTTTTTTAATTTTATTTATTTATTTAGTCTTTTTAGGGCTGCACCCACTGCATATGGAGGTTCCCAGGCTAGGGGTCCAAAGGGAGCTACAGCTGCCTGGCTACACCACAGCCATGGCAGATGTGAGCCCTGTCTGCAACCTACACCATAGCTCATGGCAACACTGAATCCTTAACCCACTGAGCGAGGCCAGGGATCAAACCTGCGTCCTCATGGATACTAGTCAGATTTGTTTCCTCTGAGTCACGATGGGAACTTCAGATTTCTGGTTTTTAAAAGACATAAAGAAACCAAAAGAAGCTTAAGACACTAATTTTTGTAATACGTTTTATGCAACTGAATATATCAAAATGATCCTTTCAATTTGTTGATATAAAATTATGTTTCAAATATTTGACATTTTTTGGTACTAAGTTTTTGAAATCCAGTTTGTTTTATGCTTACGGCCTATGACTAGACAAGGTTAAATTGTGGAGAGATGCCATATGTGTGAGGGGCTTCTACGTAGGATAATGCAGATCCACGAGGGTCAGAAGATCTCAGGACTCTGTCATGTTTTTAAATTCCTTTTGGCATTGTGCTCCTTCCCAGAGATTAGCCAAGAAATATTTCAAAATACTCTCAGATTGTCTCAATTTTAGCTTTCACATTTTATTAAGAATCTAAACTTAAATTCATTGAAGTTCATTTTTGCTAAAAAGTGATCCCAATATATGGTCAGCTGGCAAGGAATATTAATAGTGATCCAATAAATATTTCTTGAAAATTTGCTTTTAAATTATTTTATGTGTCATGAGGTATCACCTGATGTATGAGAATGGAAAGGGAAGACGGTGACAGATTCTGTAAGAGGCAAAAATAAAAGTTCAGGCTTAAAATAGTATCTTATTTTATATCAAATCAGGGGATTCGTTTCCGTGTGTAATTCTGTTCTCACGTTATGATGCATAGTACAGGGAATAATGTCAAACCAGGTTTTGTTGACTGCAGAATGACACATTAATTGAAACTCATCAAGTTTATAGAGTATTAAACAATTTGTGTTGTCTCCAAGATACAAAGTGATTTAGTATCTTCAGCTGAAACTTGTGAATCACCAAGAATTTTGTGGGGAAATATGAGCATTGGATCTTGAATTATGATCTCTCATTGTTTGTTTGTTTCAGAGGAAAGTGTATGTCCATACTGCCTTTACAGGTCTTTCAAGGTGTTTTGTGTCCTTGTGTGAGGGTAGATATGACTGTGCCAGGATGAGGAAGGCATCAATTGCTTATAAATTCCTTTAGAATATGGTGTTAAGCTGGGGAGTAGTTCTGATTATTTTTGCTCATTTCTTAAAAAAGAAATTATCCGAGTATAGTTGATTTACAATGTTGTATTAGTTTCAGGTTTACAGCAAAGTGTATCAGTTATACATAAACATGTATCATTCTTTTTTCCTGTATAGAACATTGAGTAGACCTCCTTGTGCTCTATAGTAGGTCCTTGTTAGTTGTCTACTTTATATATAGTAATGTGCATGTGTTAATTCCATCTTTTCCTAAATTTATCCCTCCTCCCCATGGTTTCCCTTTGGTAACCCTAAGTTGAATTTCAAAATCTGTGAGTTTGTATTTTATAAATAAGTTCTTTTATATCAGTTTTTATTAGATTCTGCATATAAGTGATAACATATGATATTTGCCTTAGACTTACTTCACTTAATATGATAGTCTTCAGGTC
Organism: Catagonus wagneri; assembly: GCA_004024745.2. Lineage (NCBI taxonomy): Eukaryota > Metazoa > Chordata > Mammalia > Artiodactyla > Tayassuidae > Catagonus > Catagonus wagneri. The sequence goes on from PVHT021183585.1 coordinate 4,597,200, forward strand.
CATCGCTGTTGCTGCAAATGGCATTATTTCTTTCTTTTTTATGGCTGAGTAATATTCCTTTATACATATGCATATACATATGTGTGTATGTATATATATGTGTGTGTGTGTGTATAGATATATAACATCTTTGTTGCTTTCTTTCTTTTTTGTCTTTTTAGGGCTGTACCTGCGGCATATGGAGGTTCCTAGGTTAGGGGTCCATCGGACCTGTAGCTGCCGGCCTACACACAGTCACAGCCACGCCAGATCCGAGCCCCCTCTGTGACCTACACCACAGCTCACAGCAACTCCAGATCCCTGTCCCACTGAGTGAGGCCAGGGATTGCACCCGCAACCTCATGGTTCCTAGTCAGATTCATTTCTGCTGCACCATGATGGGAACTCCCATTGTTTCCATTTTTAAAAGTTTCATTGAAGTATGGTTTACAATTTTATGATAACTTTCTACTGTATAACAAAGTGATTCAGTTACACATATTACACAAATCCATTCTTTTTCAGATTCTTTTCCCATATAGGTTATCACAGAATATTGGGCAGAGTTCCCTGTGCTTACAGCAGGTCCCTGTTGTACCACATATTCTTTATCCATTCTTCTGTTGATGGACATTTAGGTTATTTCCCTGTCTTGACTATTGTAAATAGCGCTTCAGTGAACAGTGGGGTTCATGTGTCTTTTCAAATTATGGCATTTATTTGATACCATCTCTCTTTGTATCTAAAAGATGCCTGACATTAATAAGGTTAAATAAATTTTAATGGAGATAAATTTCCTGGTTTTGATGCCATGAAAGGAATTGGAAATACTGAAAACATTTTAATGCCAGATTTTGGATTCTTAGTTTTTGATTGAATGTGCCATGGTTTTGATTCATAAACATATATTAGATCTGTAACTACAAAACTAATTAATTTCAAGATATTATTAAACCATTATACTTTTTCCCCTTCATGTCAAAAATATTATTGGGAACTTAGTATCTTTACTTACCTAGCTAGTGAGCATTAGATTTTTCTACCTATCAGTCTTCAATCATGGGAGATCTTTGATGAAGAGAAACAGTTTAATATGTATGGCAGGTACTGAAATTCCATAATCTCAGGTAAGGTTTACCTGGGAGAAAAGATAACTTCAGATTTATTACAAGTGAAAATAAATCATTTGACCTTATAATTTACTTTAATATTAGGATTAAGAAGTTTGATATAGAGGAGTTCCCATTGTGGTTCAGCAGTAATGAACCCAACTATGATCCATGAGGACGCAGGTTCGATCCCTGGCCCCGCTCGGTGGGTTAAGGATCTGGTGTTGCCGTGACCTGCAGTGTAGGCTGCAGACGTGGCTCAGATCTGGGGTTGCCGTGGCTGTGGTGCAGGCCGGCAGCTGCAGGTCTGATTCAACCCTTAGCCTAGGAACTTCCGTATGTCGAAGGTGTGGCCCTATAAAAAGCAAAAAAAAAAAAAAAAAAAAAGTTTTGATATAGAATATTATTCACTTTCAAAATTCACATTTTTCATTTTATACTTTATTAGGTGATTTTCCTCCAGATAACTAAATTGATGTGCATATTCTGAATGCACGTCTTTTAAAAAAGCAATGAAAATAAAAGCTGTTCAAAATGTCTTAAAGAGAAGCATGGTTATTAATAGTGTTGATGTTGAAATTTTAATCACATACTAGAGAGAAGATTCAAAATTATGTTTTCCTCTCTATTTATGTTATTTGGTGTATACCCTTTCAGTTCTTGTTTAAATAAGTAATGAAATCTTATAATATTCACTTGTAGTTATGTAATACATTATGTAATTTATGTTGCTTGTATATAATGATCATATAAGTGCTTATATGTATAATACATAATACTATATTTAGTCAAAACTTTTCTCCACTTGACAGTATACTTTAAACACACTGTCATTAACCATTATTTGCAGCATAAGTTTAATGCTTATATAGTATTTCACTGTAGTAATGTACTTTGCCATACTTGACTGAATATTTCAGGTGGTTACTTTTTCTTTTTCTTTTGATTGTTGCTTTAAATAATTTGTCTTCTTAAACTCTTTTGTGTTTGTTTCATTTCAGATTGTAGCATTTTATACATTTTTAATTTATGTGAACTCATACATTTTTGGTTATGTTGTTGGTGAAAATACAAGCCTAGTGCTTCAGGGTGCAGCGAAGGAATTTGTCTTCTTATCCTAAATTGGTAGAAAAACTGAGTGGGTTGCATTTACTTACAGATGAGTTAAAAAAAAACATAAATTCATGTGTGAGTAGTGTATGATCTATCAAAGGTGTTTTCAGGAGCAATTTTTACAAACTTTTCATGACAACTTCAGAACCTAACCACTAGGAAACAGGCTATGTAATTGGATTTTGTACAATTTTTTTTTGCATAGGTAATGACATTTTGAACATTTATTTATGTATTGTTAACATATAGTTGATTTACAATGTTGTGCCAATTTCTGCTGTACAGCAAAGTGAATCAGTCATGTATATATTTATATATACATATGTTTATAATATATATATATATATACACACACACATATGTTTATATATGTACATACAATTCTTTTAAAATATTGTTTTCAATCATGGTCTGTCCCAGGAGATTGGATATAGATCCCTGTGTTATACAGTAGGGCCTTATTTTTTATCCATTCTAAATGAAAGATATTTTGAACAGTAAACAGATTGCCAAATATTTTTTAAGTTTAAAATGTTACACTGATTTCTGAATATTTTCCCCAGATATATGTATATGTATTAACTTTTGAGTACTATGGTTGCTTATTAAGCACAGATAGTAACTTTTTTTAGAATATATCATTCATAGGTGAAAATTACTTAAAACATATTAGCATAAAAACAGTATTATATGGGAAAGGAGTATAGAGACATCAGTTCTTCTTGCAGTTGTAAATTATTTCCAACAACGCAGCAAAGGAATGTTTGTTATTTTCATCAGGAGACAGATTGAAATGGGAAGGATGCTTGTGGCATTTACCATTTATCACTCAGGTAAATCGGGTTTTTTACTTGCCATAAGGGGAGTGCCTGGTGCTATGAATTTATTTCTAGAGAAGAGAAGCTATACTGCATATCCTCCTCCTTTTGAATCCTGCAGAGTTGCCAAGATGAGTGGAGTTTGAAAAGAACCAGGAGACCATTTAGTGTCCTTTTTTTTTTTTTTTTGTCCGTTATATGAATAACAATAGAATTCTGGAAAGTACAGGGAGAAAATGAGCATTTTTCCAGCAAATTATTCTGAAGTAATTCTAATCGAAGTTTTCAAATGCTTTTCTTTCATTTACTTATGGGTCAACTAAGGTATTTGCCCATTACATTGTTGATGGCAGTCATAACAAATGATGCTACTCAAAATAAAGTCTGTAGCCTCTTGGTTGCTAGCTGGAGACCGGAAACTGAGACTACCTAGCAGTTTTACAGAATAATTTTATATCTCATTGTATGTCTTTTTTGTTTTTCCTTACTTTTCTAGTCATTTGTTTTTATTGTCTTTTATAAAATCTCATTTGCTTTGGTTGGAAATAAAAATGATTGCTCCCCACAAATTGCTTGAGCAGTGCTGGTACAAAGCATAGCACGCTGTGCTTATGCATTTTTAGTCCTTTCTAGATTATATGCTTCTTAAAAATAAAGACCGTAATTCAGTCATTCACTAACATTCATTCATTCATAAACACTTATCAATGGACATAGTGCTTGTTACTGCTACACAGAATAAATAAAACTTTGTCCTATTCTCAATGGGCTCATAATTTCCAGCTACTCACTCTTTGAGAATAGCTGCTTGAGTATTTATAGATTCAATAAATATTCCTAGAATTTAACTCTATTATTTGAATAAGTATATATATGTGTGTATATAGGGACATAAAATGTTTTCGTTTTTTTAAACCTATAGCATTATATGTAAATTGCCTAAAATTTCCAAAGTAATTATTATAGTCAAATCATATTGAATTATTCTTAAAATTTAACAACTTTGAATAAAACAGCAATTATAATACAGAGACTGATTTTCAGTTCACCCAAAAGATATGAGAAAATCAGAATTACCTATTGTTAGATGTACCCCAGTGAAGAAAAAAAGGAAAGAGAAGCACGAAAATAGTATTTCTCCGTTCAGGTGAAAATATCTGAAAGAATATTGATAAATTAAAATGTATACAAAATATCAAGTGATTATCTTGAAATACAAACTGGAATAACTATATTGTCTTATTTACAAAGATTATATTTTGACTCAGTTGGTTCATATTGAATGCCTATAAACTTTCATTGTAACTCCACTGTTATTACTGCCTGCAGGTTCTACCTATATATTTTTAATTTCCCTGATCAGTATCAATTTACCTCAGTTGAGTTACACCGCTTTATCTTGATCTGTATGTTACATACTTTTTAACAAAAATATTATGTCATCATACTGTATCTCTCAAATGCCTCTGAGACATTTTGCTTTTTTATAATATTTGGTGAATTCTTAAATGTATCTTTTTTGTGCATGCCGTATGTTTAACTACCATCATAAATTTCTTCATAAAGATGATGTGGCAATTTCTATAATAATTTCCAAAAATAATTTACTCTGAAGACATAATTTTAGTAAGCAAAGAGAATGTTCACTATTACTAGGTTTAAAAAATAACACATAATAGTTATTTAAATTCTTACTATGTATTAGGTAAAAAAACACACCTAGGTCTCTGAGGTTCATTATTTCTGTTCCTATTTTATAAATGCTCGACTGGGGACTGGGAGATCAAGGTGTCAGGGTGAGTAATAGAGCTAAAACTTTAGCCAGGTGAGTCTGATGAGAGGCTCTAATTCTAACCCACGATGTTACTCTCATCTCATAATATATGCTAGATTACCTAGAATTCGATTATTTCCAAATATGACCCGTTGTCTTAGTCTGTTTTGGTAGCTATAATAATACCATAAACCAGGGTGACTTAGAAACAACGTAGTTATTTCTCACAGTTCTGGTGGCTGGGAGGTCCAAGATCAAGATACTGACAGATTCAGTGTTTGATAAGACTTTCTGGTTCATAGACAGATGCCTTGTTCCTCCCATGGCAGAAGGGGGCGGGCACTCTCTGAAGTCCCCTTACTGATGTCATTCATGAGCGTTCCGCCCTTGTAACACAATCTCTTCCCAAAGGCCCCAAACCCTAGTACTTCACGTTGGAGGTTGGGATTTCAACATGTGAGTTTGGGGGGGGACGGGGAGGATACAGACATTCAGTCCATAACATTCTTTCATTGGATGTTGATTGTATTTTCTGATTCACAAAAATGGGTGTTGACTCCTTGGCATGTTCCCAAGACATATGTACAGTCTGGAGTTCCCGTCTTGGCTCAGTGGTTAACGAATCCAACTAGGAACCATGAGGTTGCGGGTTCGATCCCTGGCCTTGCTCAGTGGGTTAAAGATTCAGCGTTGCCGTGAGCTGTGGTGTAGGTTGCAGCCGCGGCTCGGATCCCGCGTTGCTGTGGCTGTGGCGAAGGCCAGCAGCTACAGCTCCTGTTAGACCCCTAGCCTGGGAACCTCCATATGCCGCGAGTGCGGCCCTAGAAAAGGCAAAAAGACAAAAAAAAAAAGACATATGTACAGTTAATGAACGGTTTCTACCTTGGTTCAAGCCAGCTAAAGTAACGACACTTATAAGGACCTCCCACTTATAGCTCTTGTCGCTCGTGTCTGGAGGAAGATAGATCAAGATGAGAAAAACCATGGGGCTGGAAATTAACTGCACGAAGCCCTTCCTTGTTCAGAAATTAAGCACCGATCTATTCAAGTTTGAATTGGAGAGAATTCTCAAAATACTGTAACCCGAAAATATTGCATGACCCCCTCCAACACCTATGCAGGGTGTTAAAAGGAGAAATTCCTGCCACTCTTTTACCTGGGTGTTCTGTCTTTTCAAGATTCCTTGGTTCCACTGAAGCATTGGTGCTTGGAGCAACAAGTAACCTAAATTCAGTATGTCTTTGGTGGGGATGATGTAAGGGCTAGACAAAACACTAAGTTAGCAATGAAAAGAACAAAGAGAAATCAAAACTTTCAAGGCCTTTATCTTTGTGAATCGGCCTTAAAGAGTGTGGTCTGAGAAGGAGAAAGAAATTACAAATTATAAGTCTGAACCAATTCAGCAAATAAATGATGAGTGTTATTTTAGTTTGCCAGGGCTGCCATAAATAGTATAGGCTGGTGGCTTAAACAGAAATTGATTGTCTATAATTCCGTAAGCCACAAGGGCACAATCAAGGTGTCAGCAGGTTTGGTTGTTTTGAGACCTTCCTCCTTGACTTGCAGCCTTCTGGCTGTGTCCTCACATGATTTTTATCTCTATCTGCTGACATCTTTAGTGTCTCAATCTCCTCTTATAAGAAAACCGGTGATACTGGATTAGGTTCAACCCATGTGATCTCGTATTACCTGAGTTACCTCTCTACAGGCCCCATCTTCATGTACAGTCAACTCTCCAGCTACTGGGGCTGAGGACTTTAACGTAGGAATTTTGGAGAGACCTGATTCAGTCCTTAACTAGTATTAAGTATTCTAAGCACTGTGGGAAACGCTAGGGGAATAGGTTACAGTTCAGGTTTTCAAGGAGTTTGCAGGTCTAGGTGGGACAGAATAAGACATCCATGTCACGGGAGTATGTGTGATCTAAGGGTAGCTCCAGCCTTTGTCGTGATATCTAAAATTAGGAAACCTCACTTGAGTAGCAAGAGAAGCGTTCCTTAACTCCGTCACTCAAAAACTTCTCATTTTAAGAGGCACTTTTCTTATTAGAAAATGTCATTATTTCATCAAGGCTGTATACATGAGAGACACTGAAGAAACAGTTCAGTGGGAGCCCATGATTAAGGGTTGAATCAGTGGTATAAACATTGAAATTAGAGGGCAAAAATGAACTTCGATTTTCAAGAGAGGTTTAAGGTATCATTTAATAGAATAGCTGATGGGCTTTAAGAATAAGGAGAACAAGTTTGGAGTTGTCTCCACAGCAACGATATGGAACAGGTGAAATGCAAATTCGTGAATCTGAGCATGAGGAATTGTAGGCAGGAAAGGGCTTCTTCTATTGCATTTATACCCAGTGGTAGTGGGTGAAAGCAAAGCAAACCAATGAGGAAGTTGGAAAGATTGTGTAGTTCTCTGGAAGCTGAGGGAGAAATTATTTAGGAAAAGAGGCCTATCAAAGTAGGGTTCACAGTTTGCTATTGAAAAAGTGTATTAATACATTTAATTTGTTAGGGTCTTATTAGGAGGGAAGACTTTAGCTGCAAAATCCTGTTATCATCTGTCAAGTGCAGACCAAATCCACCATTTTGCAGTCAACAATTTGAGTTTTCTTTGTGTGTGACGTCAGACGTATTCCATGGCACTCTCTAAGGAATGCTGAAGTTATTTTTTTTTTTCTCTAATGTATTAAATTGTGAATTCAGTAAGAAAAGTATTTGCATTAGAAAGTTGCCAGTAACACAGGAACCGGCACCTTTTAAAGTTCAAAATTATTTTTTTTCATTGTCCTTGTAAAATATTAGTGTTTTGTTTTTTTTTTAAATCAAGATTTTTGGAGTTCTCGCTGTGGCACAGTTAATGACCTGGCTGGTTTGATCCCAGGCCCAGCTCAGAGGATTAAGGATCTGGTGTTGCCGCAGCTGCGGCCTAGGTGGAAGCTGTGACTCTGATTCACTTCCTGGCCTGGGAACTTCCATGTGTCGTGGGAGTGGCCAAAAAAGAGGAGAACAAAAATCAAGATTTTTCTTTTTATCTAAGTGAATCAGACTATACTAACACATTAGAAAAGTTATCATGAATCATTCTTTACCTCTCGACTTACAGTTAGTGCATTGGTCTTTTCAGACCTGCTTTCAGAGCTGGAAGAGCTTAACTGTGCGTAGTGAGTTTTAACTAGTCAGCTTTTAGCAGCGTTGTTGTACTCGTGATGGTTCTTAATCCCTCGGGAGAAGCATGAGATCTCTAGAGGGAGGGTTCTTAGCTCCTCAAGAAGGGAGAACCTTGCAAATGGCCTTACAAGTGTGGGCAGGGTAATTCTTAACCCTTGCTGTTGCACTCACAAGGCACTTTCCTTGCCTGGGCCTTAGCTTCCTCATCTGTAGTTCCCTGTCTAATTATTGGGATGCTAGACAGAAAATCATTATTCCAATATACTATTTCTTACTTAAATATATAATTTCAAGAAATAAGGAAGTTTTAGAGCAAGGGTCACAAACAAGGCTGAAATAAGAGGGTTCTCTACCTGGACTATCTGAGAACAGCAGTCCTGGCTAAATAGGAGCTCTTGTGTACAGCATTTTGTATCCAGCAACCTGGGGTCAAAAAGATAAATAAAAAGGAAGGAGGCCATTTAAAATGTTGGGAGATTGTATGGGCTACATAAAGTTCCCATCCCTTTGAGAGTTATGCAGTGCTCTGCTTTATTTTTGAATTAGAGAAGCTTGCTGCACGCGTGCGCGTGTGCGCACACACACACACACACACACTAATAGTAACAACTAAAAGTCTTAGAAAAAAGTTAACTAAAAATACTGCAAATATACTCCCTCCCCCCAATGCTCTACATATCAGATATTGCTAGGAGACTTTTTTTTTGTCAGGAGGTATTGTCTTTCAATGCTTGCTGACATCTAAGTGATTCACAAGCAGTTTTGAAAACAACACTACCGCTGACTGGACAAAATCTAACTGCTAGCTCTTTGTGAGTTTCCTGTCACTGGGCACTTTGTGGCCCCAGTTATAAACTCCAGGAAAGCCTTTTAGTTTAAGCCTGGTGTGTTATGAAAGGCACATCTCTGGAATCAGACAGATCTAGACTCAGATACTGGCTTTGCAACCTCATCTCCCAAAGCTTCCTTTTGTCATCTGGAAAATGGGGATGATAACTTCTAGCTGAATGGCTGCTGAGAGGATCGTCTTTCATCAACAGAATCACCGCATGACAATGTTTTTAATAATGATGGCTTCTTTCTTTTAACTCAGTGGCCTTCCATCTGACTTAGAAGCATCTGGGAGTTAGAAAAAACCCTCTGTGCTCTGATTGCAGCCTTGAGGCTTAGAATCAAGAGGATTCAGGGTGGAGCTTGGCAATCTGCATGTTAGAAGTTTCCTACTTTCACTCTATGGTGCTCTTGGAATGGTAACCAGTACCGGTTTTTCCATTAGCTCAAAAACATCACAAAGTAGGTTTAGCTTCCTGGGGTAGTGTTCCTTCACCTCTCTACCCTCAACTCTGTGTGTGTGTGGTATGTGTCCATCAGCGTGTACCTGTGTATGTTATGTGTTCCAATGCAATGACTCTGAATGGACAACCAGCATTACTTGCACAATACGCTGCTGCTTTATATTCTCATCTCATTTACTTTGGGTTGACAACCTCTGTAGCGTGAGTATGAATTAATGCAGCTGCTTTTCTCCTATGGCAAAACGTACACAAAGGCAGTTATTAAAGTGGAGGATGACAACATCATCAGAATAAGTATCTATCTGTGAAGCTGCCAAATGTGGGTTGACGATACAGACATCAGGGTAGATATTCTAATGTTTTAAAAACGAATGTCACTTCTTTGTATGCTGTCTAGTTTTATAGCCTTAGAATTCTGGTCATAGATATACTTGTGTGTGTGTATACATGTACACCTATATCCTTAATTATTTTTCAAAAATTTAAAATTACAGAGCCTGTATATTGACAGCTGACAAAACCTTAAGTCTTACATTTGATGTTTTGATAACTGGTATTGAATACATGATAGATTTCTCAAAATGGGTAATTTTGAGCAACCTTCTTACACTATTGTACTACAGGGTAGGCCTCTCTGGTATTAGTGCTAGTGTGAACTGCCTCTCTTTCTCAGATAATGGGTCATGCTTAAGAACTCTATCCCCTTATTAGCCTCCAAAAAAAAAAAAAAAAACACGAGATGCTTCTAAGATGTAAGCAAAATATATACAAGCACTTTTGAAGAATCCAAGTGGAAATGAAGTGTATGTCATCTGCTCTTCGAGGTTTTTTTCCCTGACCAGTACAGAAAATGGAGAAAGGCTTATAATATAGTACTGTATTTTGTTTTATTCATTAGCAGTAGCCAAGTTGTAAGGTTATGGGCCACTGAAAGTTTATTTTGCAGTTGGCTCAACATTTCTTTGTTTTTAGCTGCACCTGTAGCATGTGGGAAGTTCCCAGGTCAGGGGCCAGGAATCGAACCCATTCCACAGCAGTGACTATGCCCAGTCCTAACCTGCTGAGCCACCAGGGAACTTGGGCACAGCATTTTTTATTACATTTTATTTTCATAATCTTAATTTTTTTAAAATGATACTCTGTATTGATCACACTTATATGAGAGACATGTGTGCATAGATTATTGATTTCACTCTGCTTTCATCAGTTGCATCATCAGCAGCAGCATCATAACCAATTTTGTGTACCTAAGGTGTACTCAGCACTGATAGATGAATGACTAGTGTAATCTCCGTATTGTTCATATAATTACAGTGAGTAATAGTGCAGTTACGGATGATGCGTAAATCTTGGTTCCTTAGGGCATTTTATAATTTCATGATGACCAGTAAAAATCAGCACCAATACCTGGATTCTGACCATGTGCCAGGTATTCTATAGTCATTGTTTCTAGTATTGACACAGTCCCTGAAAGGTAGATGTTTTATTATCCCCATTTTATATATGACAGAGCTGAAAATGTGATCAATCAGCAGGTGGCAGAGAAACATTTCTCAGTGACTCTATGTTATGACCTCTTCCTTATAAACAATACCATTTCATCTTCAGAACCTCCACTTCAGATTTGCTGTTACCCAAAGATCATAGGAATTTGAGTTCTCAGAGCCCCTTAGCTAATTCTCTAACAACTCTTGCTTTGAAATGCACAGCTACTGGCTTTCCAGTCGCAACTTGGACTGTGGCCTAAAATGGTCTATTGAGTGTTTGGTTGTATAAATGACTGCAGCAAGTTGCCCATCTTCTCCATCAAGCTACTGAATAGTAATGTAATTAGATCCAGCGCTTAGATTTTGCTTCTTCCTCTGATGTTTTTATCATTTGGTGATTAGACTACAATGTCAATGATTAGCATGCATAGTTTCCCCACTCTAAGCAATAAGAAATTCTGTGTTCTATGTTTGAAGTTGGCTACTGGGTTAATCCACTAACTGCCTGTACCTTGATCCGGAATGATATACTGATGAATGATGATGAATTCCATGAAATTCAGGAAAGTGCTCTGTTGGCTGACATCAAGATGTGTTATGATTTGATATGTCTGTCTATAAATGTTTATACTGAATCAGAACCCAGGGAAATATATTCAGAACATAGAGAGTTTGTGGAGCTGGAAACCATCCATAGGGAAAAGTCTATGGAGGCAGTATAATATTATTAATAGAAACATTCTCAAAACCTTATTTAGTACTTGTCTATTTGCCAAGCAATGTTCTAAGCGTATTGTACTGCATTAGTGTCTTTAGTTTTTTTTTTCTTTTTAATAATTTTTATTTTTTTCCATTATAGCTGGTGTACATACAAAAATTGTTTGTATTTAAGGTATGTTCTGTCAATTTTGTACCGTACAGCAAAGTGACCCAGTCATATATACATATGTACATTCTTTCTTCTCACATTATCATGGTCCATCATAAGTGACCAGATTTAGTGCCCTGTGCTATACAGCAGTGCATTAGTATGTTTAGTAATCACAATAAGCAGTGAGGAAAATGAAATATAGGGAAGGTAAGCCCAGGTCACAGAATGCAAAGCCAGGATTGCCACTCAGGCAGTTTTATTCCAGATTTTGTAGTTTGTTTATTTATTTTATTTATTTTTGGCAATACCTGTGGCATGTATAAGTTCCAGGGTTCACAGGTATTTTTTTTTTTTAACAATTTTATGGAGACATTGACATACAAAAATTGTGCATATTTAAGGTCTATAACTTGATGTTTTGACATGCACACACACTGTGAAATGACCACCAGAATCAAGCTAATTAACATACCCATCACCCTATGTTCTTAAGATTCTGTGTTCTTAACCACTGTGAATTCTTTCAGAAAACCTCATGTGATGTTAAATGTGGTTCTGAGTATAAAAGGCAGATTTACATAAGGATTTCTGGAACATAGGTTAGTAATTCAGAACATAAATTTTGAGTAAAAGTTATATTTTTGATGAACTATATAATGTTGTTTCCTGACAAAGAAAAATGGTAGTTTTATTTATTTCACATTCTTTAAAATGAAAAAATGCTATAGAAGCCTAGTGTCTTGGAGTTGCCATCGTGGCTCAGTGGTTAACGAATCCTACTAGGAACCATGAGGTTGCGGGTTCGATCCCTGGCCTTGCTCAGTGGGTTAAGGATCTGGCATTGCTGTGAGCAGTGGTGTAGGTCGCAGACGCGGCTCGGATCCCGCATTGCAGTGGCTGTGGTGTAGGCCGGTGGCTACAGCTCCTGTTAGAACCCTAGCCTGGGAACCTCCATATGCCCTAGAAAAGGCAACAAGACAAAGAAAAAAGAAAAAGAAGCCTCCTGTCTTGCCGTGATGATAATTAACATCTTTTGTTTATGTTTTATCTTTTAAAAACCATTCCCAATGAGTAAAGTGATGTGATCCTCATAACTCCTTTGTGTTTTGGAGGCAGGTGGTGTTTTCTAAATCTATTAATAAAGAAATTAATCACAGAAATGTGTAATGAGTAGCACAAAATCACCAGCAAGTGAATCTGAGGCTTAGAATGAGAACACACATGTGATCTCTGAAGGAGCAAATCTATTGCTTATCCAAATTTTGATGAAATAGATTCAGGCTTCAAGAAACAAGGTTTTAGGAGTTTTTGCTGTAGCACAGTGGATTAAGAATCTGACCATAGGGAGTTCCCATCGTGGCACAGTGGTTAATGAATCCGACTAGGAACAATGAGGTTGCGGGTTCAATCCTTGGCCTTGCTCAGTGGGTTAAGGATCCGGCGTTGCTGTGAGCTGTGGTGTAGGTTGCAGAGGCGGCTCGGATCCTGTGTTGCTGTGGCTGCGGTTTAGGCCAGTGGCTACAGCTCGGGTTAGATCCCTAGCCTGGGAACCTCCGCGTGCCGCAGATGCGGCCCTGAAATGACAGAAAAGGCAAAAAAAAAAGAGAAAAGAATCTGACCATAGCAGCTTGGACCACTGTGGAGGCATGGCTTCAATCCCCGGCTGGGCGTAGGGGATTAAAAAGATCTAGTGTTGCTATAGCTGCAGCTTAGGTTGTAGCTGCAGCTTGGATTTAACCCCTGGCCCATATGCTACACACACACACACACACACACACACACACACACAGAAATAAGGCTTTCGTAGCAATATGTGAAGCTGTAGGTGTGGTACAGGTAGCATATGTGAGGTAAAGGAAATGTGCGAACTGTGCTCATAGGAATGTTCCCTTTGAAAAATGGGACATTATTTCAGTATCTCACTAGAAATATACTCTGTGAATATGTGAGTATTTACTTGATAATTATTCTCTTAAACATGCCCTTCTTTTCAATTAGCTTTTCATATTTTGAGGCAAACTCTCTTATTGGCAATTTTTATCACGAGGAGTTTTCATAAGAATATTTAGGTACATAACAGAAATGATATTTCAGTAGTAATTAAGTAATAAAAAGTCCTGTGTTGACTTCAGTCTACCAAAGCAGATTTCTTTCTCTTCTCTTTTTTCTTTTCTTTTTGTCTTTTTAGGGCTGCCCTCACAGCATATGAAAGTTCCCAGGGTAGGGGTCTAATTGGAGCTGCAGCCACCAGCCTGTGCCACAGCCACAGCAATGCCAGATCTGAGCCAAGTCTTCGACCTACACCATAGCTCACAGCAATTCCAGATCCTTAACCGAGTTAGACCAGGATTGAACCCCTGTCTGTCCTCATGGATGCTAGTAGGGTTTGTTACCGCAGAGCCACCACAGGAACTCCATAGATTTCTTTTAACCTCTAGACATTGTTCTCTATAACATGCCTGAAGCATTACGAGTTTCCTCTGTGGCACAGTGGGTTAGGAGTCCAACTGCAGTGGTGGGTCCCTGCAGAGGTGTGGGTTTGATCCTCACCCCAGGGCAATGGTTAAGGAGACAGTGGGTTAAGAATCTGCCATTGTCACTGATCTGTTGTAGGTTGTAGCTGCCTCTCAGACTCAGTCCCTGGCCTGGGAACGTCCATACGCCACTGGTGCAACCATAAAATAAAATTAAAAAAAAAAAGAATTATCTATGTTCCCTTTTCTTTACTTTCTGGGTTACCCTCAGGATAAGAGATCTGATTGGTGACTGTCTTATTATGTGAAAATAGATTTCTGCATATAATAAAGCATTATTTTATTTTTAAAATGACTGCTGTTTGAAACTATGCATCAGATTTCACTTAAGGGATCCCCATTTTTCTTATATTTATTTTATTTTGAATAAATAGGTTATATTTTCCTCAAAAGGAAATTATAAATATGTAAGTATGTATGTGTTTGTGTGTATGTATGTGTATTTCTGGTTTGATATAAAAGTAACCAATTATAACACCGACACAAAATGAAAATTAAAGATCAGCTTTCATAAATTGAAACTTGTCATTTTCAAAATAAATTTTGACATTATTTTCATACATTTCCTATTATTACACTTGAAGGAATATTATAATTGCATATTTTTATTTGGATTCTATCCTCAGACAATGTATTTGAATGTTCACAGTTAACACAGATACACTGTGAGGTTATGTATATGACAACCGTCCATGTAAATGTACCATGAATGCCCTCAATAGCCCTTGTTAGCGTGTGAATGATTTCCTTATAAATAAAAGTATTGTTTTGTCACTGATATTATTGGAAGTTGAATAAAAAAAAATTGAGATTAATAAATTTATTATTAAAATTCCCTTATTTCTATTTCTGAATTATTCATACTACTTCGATTTGCTTTGTCTTTAGCTAATTTAATTTGCTACGGCTCTGTTCCTCCATTGTTATCAATTGTCACAACCTGTACCTAATACTTTAGGCCTATTATGTACAGAATATACTAAATTAGGCCACATTACAGTTGTTACCCTTGGGTAGAAAAGATAAGGCCAGGTAATCAGACAGCATGTAAATCGGCTTTGAACAATGAAAAATTGATAAGTTGCACGTGAGAAATTTGTATTATTTCATAGACACAAAACAATAGGCTTTGGGGTCTGTTTTTATGTTCAAACTTTGTTTCTTTGTTTGAGATGGAATATGTATTAGTACTTTATCAAATTCATATAAACTAAATAGATAAGATACCGTATTTGCATACATCTTCATATTTGGCACGAATGCAGTCACTTATCCAAAAAGCCTATTTACCTGAATATTTCCAAAATATCCAATAAAATTTGTCTTTTTAGCTGTCTGTTAAAATATTGAATATTGGGAAAGAAGTAATTAGATAACATTATTTACCATAATAGCTATAATAACATATGTGTGTGTGTGTACCTTTGAGACAAGAATTATTTGAGGCAAGAATTATTTGAGACATTCTTGTTAAAGTATATGTTAGCTCTCTTTCCAGGAAAAAAAATGCATTATGTTTAACTCAGTGCTACTCAAAGAGTATTTGTTTTGAGTTGGCTGGGAGACAGAAACTGAGAGTTAACGTTGAAGAACCTTTACCGCAAAACGACAGCGAAATTTTTACTTATTGAGTCTGATAAATATTTTGGCTTGTCTTTTGGTAGGTCCTGTTTTATTTCATTTTCCTAGTAATTAATTTGCATTTTATAGGTCAATAACATATTGAGGGTGGGGAGAAGGGGAAGACAGGTCCTTCATTGCAGAGTTTAAAAAGCACTGATTTGTGTGATTCGTGAGTCCAACCAGCAGTTCAAAGTACAACCAAAATATTTAAAGTTTAATATTGCTATGTTACAGTAAAATCTGTACTACCTGAGTAAATGTCACGTCCTTAATGATTTTTTGACATATAAAACGCAAAAACTGGCATTACCATTTGAATGATAAAAACATTTCCTCAAAATGGTCATCAGTGCTAAAATGGAGCCTTTCTGTTTATGAAGAGAGTATTTACACCTTATTATTATTGATTCTGTATAATGTAAATGATCTTAATTAAAAATACTACCCATTTAAGGAGAATAATAAGTACAGATAAATTAAAATTTTAATTTCTTATGGGAAATTCTGGATCATGTTTCTTAATTTGTATCTTCTGTAACTTGTATTTTCATTTTCTTCTGTTACTTTTCCCAGCTAGTTAGGTAGGTTTTCTCTGTTTTTCAGATGGTGGCATGTTTATCTTGAATCCAAAAGCCAAGAAATACTTTATTCTCTATGTCTGGGGATTTCTGGTTGACTTTTGTGACTTCTGGGTTATTGAACCCACACTACCATATCCATCCCCAAGATCAAAGAGAAGAGCATGGACAAAGGATCTTTTTTAAAATTTTATTGTTAATTAAAGTATAGTTGATTTAGAACGTTGTGCCAATTTCTTCTGTATAGCAAAGTGACCCACATATGTGTGTATATATACACACATATATATATTCCTTTTCTTATATTATCTTCCATCATAGTCTATCCCAAGTGACTGGAAATAGTTCCCCGTGCTATACAGTAGGATCTCACTGGGTATCTATTCTAAATATAATAGTTTGTCTCCACTGACCCCAAACTCCCAGCCCATCCCACTACCCGCCCCCCCACCTTTGGCAAACACAAGTATGTTCTTTATGTACATTTGTGCTGTATTTTATTTTATTGCACTTTTTTTTTTTTTTTTGCTTTTTAGGACTGCACCCATGGCATATGGAAGTTCCCAGGCCAGGCCTCGAATTGGAGCTACAGCTGCTGGCTAACGCCACAGGCACAGCAGTGCCAGATTCGAGCCACATCTGTGCCCTACACCAGAGCTCACAGCAAGCATGGATCCTTAACCCACTGAGCAGGGCCAGGGTCCGAACCCACGTCCTCATGGATCCTAGTTGGGTTCGTTACCGCTGAGCCACAATGGGAACTCCACGTGCCATATTTTAGATTGAACATATCAGTGATATCATATGGTATTTGCCTTTCTCTTTCTGACTGACTTCATTTAATATGATAATCTCTTGCCTCAGGACAAAGGATCTTTAAAGAATATTTTACAGATGATTCTTTGGAATAACTAATATGTGCAGTGGCACATTTATACATAAATATAAAAGGTACAAAAAGGTATAAGCCAGAACTTAGGTCTCCCTTCTTATCACTGTACACACTCACTGGAAGAAACTATGCCAGCTACTTGTGTGAAAAAATGTAAATATTCCCCCATATAAAGACCAACACTCCCAAAAAATATATATATATATATACACTTTATGAAGTCAGAATTGACTGTCTCAGGGAAACATTGGAAAGTAAATGTAAATAATAAAATTTTCTTCTTTTTGCTGGTTAGTAAAGTAGACCACGCCTTCCTGTGGCAGCTGTAGGCCTACATCTTTTCCCGTTCAGAGTAATCGAGGACGCATGGTAGTCACGAGAGATCCTCAGAATAGGCTAGTCTCACCTCCAGCTTTAGCCGAGACTTCTTTAATTAATTCTACACTATCCGGGAGTTCCTGTTGTGGCTCAGTGGAAACTAACCCAACTAGTCGCCCTGAGGATGTGGATTCGATTCCTGGTCTCACTCAGTGGGTTAAGGATCTGGCTTTGCCGTGAGCTGTGGTGTAGGTTGAAGACGTTGCTCGGATCTGATGTTCTTGTGACTGTGGTGTTGGCCGGTGGCTGTAGCTCTGATTCGAACCCTAGTCTGGGAACTTCATATGCCGCACCTGGGGGGCCCTAATACTTGAAAAAAAAAAAAAATCCAAACCATCCAGTAGAACTTTCTATGATGAAGGAAGTATTTTAGTTGCACTGTTTAGTCCAGTAGCCACATATGGCTTATGAACACTTAAGACACGACTGGTACGATTGATAAACTGGATTTTTGTTTTTACTTTTTTCTTTTTAAGGCTGCAGGTACAGCGTATAAAAGTTCTCTGGCTAGAGGCTGAATTGCAGCTGTAGCTGCTGGCCTATGCCACAGCCACAGCAGCACTGGATCCAAGCTGCATCTGCCATCTACGCTGTAGTGTGTGGCAACACCTGATCCTTAACACACTGAGCAAGGCCAAGGATGAACTCTGCATTCTCAGAGACTCTGTGTCAGGTTCCTAACCCGCTGAGCCACAATGGGAACTACTAAATTTTCTTTACTTTTAACTTATGTACATTCAGTTCCAAGTGACCAGGGGCTACCACAGTGGACGCTGCAGTTCTAAACCAACTGTTTTTTCACATTATACTAGTACCATTCTCTTGTTCACTAATCCACATGAGCTAATTCACTTTCCAGATAAAGATGGAACATCAGATCAGATGGGTCTCATAGCTGGTGTTCTGTGTTCTTGCCCTGAAATCAGATTGGAACTAGCTTACATATTTATGCTGCTAGTAGATTAATGTCTGTAATAATAACACAAAGAGCTGTGGTGAGTTAGAGTCCTTTTAAATAGAAGCCTGCTCATCACTGAACACAGCTTAGCCTCTGAGCTTGTGCAAACTTCCTGTGTCATTAATATGTAAATCTTACCTTCAGTAGGTAAGCTCTTTGAGAACAGTGATCCACTTAGTGTGTCCTTGTTTCTCTGTGAATAATCGTTCCAGACAAGCACATTTTGCGTTTTAATTTGCTGTGTGAGTTTAGTTTTTAAAATCTACCATGCCATTTAAGGTTAATATTTTCTACTACAAATGAGACTCCTATAACTTCCAAAATAGAAGTTGTTTAGGAAATACATGCTAAAAGTCAAATTTGAGGCATTCCCATTGTGTCTCAGCAGGGTTAAGAACCTGGCTAGTATTCACAAGGATGTAGGTTCGATCCCTGGCCTTGCTCAGTGGGTTAAGGAGCTGATATTGGTGCAACCTACACATCTGTAGGTCACAGATGTGGCTCGGATCTCGCGTTACTTGGCTGTGGTGTAGGCTGGCAGCTACAGCTCCAATTGGACATCTAGCCTGGGAGCTTCCATATGACACATATGCGGCCATAAGAAGAAAAAAAATCAATTTTGGAAACATCTTAAGAGTATTTAAGATACATTAAATGGCAAATACATTTGAAGTGAGTTATTCTCACATCAAGTTGTATGTGTACAATATTGAATGCTTAAATAGTTATCAAGAGAGAATGACCGGTCAAACAATATTAAAGAACCGGCATCTAACACTTAAGCCTCAGTGATACACTAAGAAGGAGATAATAATTATGAGCTAAGATTGAGAATATAAGGGTTTTAAACTTCTTGCGTATCTCAGTTACATGTGTATTTTCAGATTTATACAACTTGGTCTATGTGTAACAGAAATTCTCATACTCATTTGAAAAGCAGAATGCTTGGGAAAAATTTATAGGAGATCATCCCTGGAAATAGCTTTTCTCACTCTTTGAGCTTTCGTAACCATGCCTGTTCTGATAGGCTCTGCCTAATCAGGCTATAAAATGATGGTTGAGGAAAAAACTAGTGGGATATTTTATAAGCTAGTTCTATTCACTGATCTAGTGGTTTAAGCATTGTATTAACATGTTTCCAGAAAAAAAAAAGTAGACACTTTAAAAGAGAGATTTTGGGGAGTTCCCGTTGTGGCGCAGTGGTTAAGGAATCCGACTAAGAACCATGAGGTTGCGGGTTCGATCCTTGGCCTTGCTCAGTGGGTTAAGGATCCGGCGTTGCCGTGAGCTGTGGCGTAGGTCGCAGACGCGGCTCGGATCTTGTGTTGCTGTGGCTGCGGCGTAGGCCAGCGGCTACAGCTCCTGTTAGACCCCTAGCCTGGGAACCTCCATATGCCGCGGGTGCGGCCTTAAAATGACAAAAAGGCAAAAAAAAAAGAGAGATTTTGGAGCATTTTATTTCACCACTTATGAAAAGCATGGGCAAGCTGTAGCCATTTCTTATAAGTGGATGGTCTAGTCATTGACAATTTATTCAAGCCACTTTCCAAGCTGATAACAGTGATGATGGTAGCATTTAAAGCTTCGTGGAGAGTAAGTGGGACATGTAATCCTTTATAACTGGAGAGCATCTAATCAGGGCTGCCCCCAAGAAATCCTGCCCCAGCAGTGTTTTGTTGAGTGATAGCTTCCTATACTTTCTCAACCTGAAGATGCCTGTGAGTGGTCTGAAAAGCATCATAATTGTATGTACTGATACAGGTTGTCAATTAAACTATGCCATACTCTCAACTGAGTAATATAGCTTTCTTTCAGAGATGTTAAAAAGTGAAGACTGTGTGCCTA
This sequence comes from Catagonus wagneri, assembly GCA_004024745.2. NCBI lineage: Eukaryota > Metazoa > Chordata > Mammalia > Artiodactyla > Tayassuidae > Catagonus > Catagonus wagneri. Next base: position 4,617,624 of record PVHT021183585.1, read on the forward strand.
AAATGTTATAAAATAGGGCAATAATTTGATCACAGAGAATCCTCTGGTGCGATTGTCTTTTGAAATACTGCAGACAGACATCAGTGAAGACTTTCATGGCCCACAGGTTAGAACTCCAAAGATCCTTCAGTCCCTGTGGAGAATATTCGCAGTTCAAATCCGATTTAGGGGCCCCTCCCCCTGGCTCTTACAACACTTGTGCGCTGCTCTGTGGAAGCTTAACCCAACAATCAATTTATTGCTCCCCTAAACCTATCACATGATTTCTGGACCCTCCAGGTCATGTGATAAAACTTTATTCAAATTTGTTACATTGTGCCCCATTTATGGTTGGGGTTAAATTACCTTTTCACAAATGAATGAACAGAAGAAAAATCAACAGAAGGGCTGCTGCTGATGTAGTAGCTACAATACCACATGGAAGTCTTCCTTTTAAACTCTTTCAATTGGCTAAAAGTGTGATTTTTCCCATAGCTGAATCCCATTTCTGTAGCATTTTCAAGATATCTTAGGGACCTGGAAAATTTAGTGCCTACCCTTGGATACTGTGCTGTCAGCCTAAGGTCTGTTATTCTTATAGTGAACATAAAAATAAAAAAAACTAGAGGCAGAGAGGGTTGAGACTGTATACTTTGTAGGTTTTCTGAGTTTTCTTAAATGTAATAATAATCTTGCAATTTTTCACTCGCACTTTGTATTAAGTGTTACTTAAAATGACTAGGACACCACCTGTTTTTTATTTTTATTTTTCTTAAAGTAGGGAAAGCGACCATATTTTTTTTCAAGAGAACTTGATGAGGATGCATGGTGCAACATAGACTAGGTGAACAAAAGGAACTAAAAATAAATCCTAATATTGAAAAATATTAAGTAATAGTAACTGTAACTGGACCTAACATATATAGTAGGCTCTCCAAAGAAAGGGAATAAGGACCTTGGCACCAGGTGATTACTGCTATCTTCATCCTCCTAGAAAGGAAGATAACATAAGACATGGAAACAGGTGAATCATGAGATTGGTTAAACATTCTTCCTATGAATTTGGATAATGTAAAACTAAAAAAAAAAAACAGAGTTCATAATTTTTTTTGGCTGTGACGACAATGATGACTTGGTGTTTCAGTTGTCTTGATATTCCTAAGCAAGTCACTAAATGAATATCTAGGGTACTCTAGATAGTTTAGACACTTTTACGTGCATATTTTGATATAGTCATTCAGGTTTCCCTGAAAGGTAGGTAACTGTGATTAGATAATCTATCAATTACTCACCTCTTTAAAATATTGTATTGGAGTTCCCATCATGGCTCAGTGGTTAATGAACTTGACTAGAATCCATGAGGACGCGGGTTTGATCCCTGGCCTCACTCAGTGGATTTAAGGATCTGGCATTGCCCTGGGCTTTGGTGTAGGTCACAGATGTGTCTCAGATCCCACGTTACTGTGGCTGTGGTACAGGCCAGCAGCTACAGCTCGGATTTAACCCCTAGCTGGGAACCTCCATATGCCGAGGGTGCGGCCCTAAAAAGATTTAAAAAGACCAACAAAATTTTTGTATTCACAACAACCAAATCAGCCCTAAAAAAGCAAAATAAAAACCCCTAAAATAATGTATTATGATTTTAAGAGATGAATGCTGCTACTATTATAAACAGTTAAGACTGCAGAAACCTCTTTGCTTCATATTTATATATTCAGTCTTTCTGTTTGTCATTTATGTTACACATTTTGAATGATTTGGCTTAATATAGTATGTGTGATTTAACTATGAATCGAAAGACTGTATTTCTGTATGTAATGAAATGTGGTATATTTTTATTCCTGATTAATCGACAGCTGGAAAGCAGATACTCTTGTAACACCCTTTTGGGAAATGCTCATCCCACAGATGATTGATAGAGAGCTCATTGTTTTATAGTTAATAAATATTGGAGTATAGCTAAATTACAATGTTGTGTTAATTTACTCTACAGCAAAGTGGTTCCATTTCATACGTACACACACGTACACACACACACACACACACACACATTCTTTTCCATTATAGTTTATTGTAGAACGTGGAATGTAGTTCTTTGTGCTATACAGTAGGACCTTTTGTTTATCCCCTCCATGTAAAATAGCTTACATCTGCTAACCCAGCCTTCCACTCCATCCCTTCTCCAAAACCCTCCCAGGTGGCAGCCACAACTCTATATTCCTTGCCCATGAGTCTGTTTCCGTTTTGTAGATAGGTTCTTTTGTGTCGTATTTTAGATTACACATACAAGTGATGTCATACAGTATTTGTCTTTCTGACTTCATTCAGTAGAATAATCTCTAGTTCACGTTGCTGTAAATGGCATACAGTACTTTTCTTGAAGATCATGGTAAACGATTAGAAAAAGAACACCATTCCAAATATCTTCCTGATTTTTATATAAGAACATCATTTTAATGCATACTTAATAGGTATTTGAAACAATATCCATATTTGCCGATATTTTAGTTCCCACAGGTGAAGAAACTAGTCGCTCATTTAGAGTTTCTTTTGCAGTGAGTTTCATGAAATTGAACCAAATAAGAAGAACAGTTTCTGTAAACCATGATCTGGAAAAATTAAATAAAATTTGTATGTAAGTGATTAGAAGTACATTATTAACATATATATATATTTTTCTTTTGTGTGTGTGTGTTTTTGCCTTGTCTAGGACTGCACCCGTGGCATATGGAGGTTCCCAGGCTAGGGGTCTAACAGGAGCTGTAGCTGCCGGCCTTCACCACAGCCACAGCAACGTGGGATCCGAGCCGCGTCTGCAACCTACAGCACAGCTTACAGCAATGCCAGATCCTTAACCCACTGAGCAAGGCCAGGGATTGAACCCGCAACCTCATGGTTCCTAGTCGGATTCATTAGCCACTGAGCCACGATGGGAACTCCTGAAGTACATTATTAATATAATTATTTAAAAAGTTTCCTATACTTCATTAAAATTGATCTCAATTGTAGTCACTTTATTAATCTAAACCATGCTTAGTTAACACCAATAAAATATAATTCATTTAAAACATTCTACTAAAATATTCATATCATGATATTAGCTTGTATCTTGCTGAACCCTTTGCACAAACACTGTCTTCAACATCGTCAGGTAAGGCAAAATATATTTCTTTTGTATTTCCTCCTAATGATATGGTTGACTGTAAAAGAACAATGATCTCTATTGCCTTGGAGCAAATAGGTTTTGAGATTCATTAACCACCTTGGTTTTACCTCAGCTATTAATCTGAGAAGGCATTTATTACTTTGCATATTATACTACAATATAGAATATTCATTAATTAATTCTATTGGGAGGTTTTGGTACCACCATAAACAACATTTAAAAAATAGATTGATCTTATTGGGAAATAGAAAGTAGAATATGTACATAATATGCACAAAGAGAAAAGTAATTATTTTCACTTTCACAAAGGGACAAGCAGTTATAACTTTGGAATTCTTCACAGGAATGAAGGTAACAAGGGATAGAATTTGATGGGGAGGAGGTCAGCATAGCATAGGGTGAGTGTTTGAACTCTGGGGAAATCTTGGGTTTAAATACTTGCTGTCTTGATGGCTAGCACTGAGCTCTTATGCAAGTTAACTTTTCTTCTCTAAACCTGGGCTTAGTCAGCAAAGAATAGAATGATGATAGTATTCAGAGTGTTTAAAGAATTAAAGCAGGTACTGTAAGCAAGTAGCTTGCATTGAACATGGTGTTATAAAATGTTCAAAGCAATGCTAAATAAATCTTAACCTGCTTTTTTTAGATACCACATGTCCAAGTGATAGAAATGTGTTATGTATTTCCCGATCATTTCCTGGCACAAAGGGAAATCTAAAATTAAAGTAGGGAAAACGGGGAGTGTTCATTGTAGTGCAGTGGTAATGGACCCCAACTAGTATTCATGAGGACGCAGGTTCAATCCCTGGCTTTGCTCAGTGGTTAAGGATCTGGCGTTGCTGTGAGCTGTGGTATAGGTTCCAAAGGTGGCTCAGATCCCATGTTGCTGTGGCTGTGGCGTAGGCCAGACACTGCAACTCTGATTCTAACCCTGGCCTGGGAACTTCCATATGCCATGGGAGTGGCCCTTAAAAAAAAAGGTCAAGTGAGGAAAACATAGGATATCCTATATTTCAGTATCCATATTCCTGGATGTAGGTAACTGGAGTACACCTGGAGGCGGAATGTCTATACTCTGGATTCTGGTGCTGCCAGTCTTATTTTTTTAAAAAACACAAATCAGACAATTGCTATTTTATACATGACCTTAAGTACTTAATTTTTGTACAAATATAATTTAACTATTCATTTTTGTTTCTAGATTTAGTGTGACTATTTTCAATGTTTTGAGGTAGTTGAATGCTATACCTATGTATTGGGCAAGTAAAATAAGCATTGCTTAATCATCTGTGTAATACATACATTAATATCAGTCCTCTGCACAGTTTTTGAAGGATATTTGAAATTATTTATTTTCTGAAACAATGTATTGTAAAATATATTGTGGAGATAAATAATTATATTTCTAATACTTAAATTAAAAAATCTATTTCAAGTATAAGTTGAGTTTTGTCCATATATAAGTCAGTAAAAATGCAAATTAGGAGTTCCCGTTGTGGCTCAGTCGTTAACGAACCCGTCTAGCATCCATGAAGTTGCGGGTTCGATCCCTGGCCTCACTCAGTGGGTTAAGGATCTGGCATTGCTGTGAGCTGTGGTGTAGGTCGCAGACGCGGCTCGGGATACTGTGTTGCTGTGGCTATGATGTAGGCCGGCCCCTGTAGCTCCGATTCAGCCCCTAGCCTGGGAACCTCCATGTGCTGCAGGTGCAGCCCTAAAAAGACCAAAAACAAACAAAAACAAAATTAGTTACCGAACAGCTACCATGTTCAGTCCTCTATGTTAGTCTGTGCTGTATTAATACACCAAGTAACTTTATAAAATAATGAATATTTAACAACGTTTGTGTATTGGCTAGGTCTAGAAAAAAATACAGAAACTTGACTCTGAATTAAAGTGCAGAGCCACAATACATAAGCACAGTGGGGCACGGAAGCTTAGTTTTGGCTCTCTCTTGTTGATCAGAAGATGCTGGGAGGGTTTTCTTAAAACAGTGATGCTTAAATCTGGGTGGAGGATTTGCAAAACAGTTTTCCTTTGTCTCATCTGGGGAGATTAAAAAAAAAAAGAAAGTACGTATCCACCTGTATCATAGAAAGTTATGCATAAAACGATTTTATGGGCTCCTTAAAACCTCACTAAAAGGATGGATTAAGTCACTTTGGCCAGTAGTGTTCTGGTCCCTGATGCACAAGAGGTCCTTAAGGGTTCATATGCCACCTGTAACCAGCTGGCTTCTGATATAACAAGAAGGGATGAGAGGATGGGGGAACGAATGCTATGAAAAGACCAGGACTGGAGTTCCCGTCGTGGCTCAGTGGTTAACTAATCCGACTAGTAACCATGAGGTTTCGGGTTTGATCCCCGGCATCGCTCAGTGGGTCAAGGATCTGGCGTTGCAGTGAGCTGTGGTGTAGGTTGCAGACACGGCTCGGATCCCGCATTGCTGTGGCTGTGGCGTCAGCCAGCAGCTACAACTCCAATTACACCCCTAGCCTAGGAACCTCCATATGCCACGGTTGTGGCCCTAGATAAGGCAAAAAGACAAAAAAAGAAAAAAAAAGTAAGGTAACTTACTCAACTTGTCAGTCAGAATATAAAGTAAAGAATACAACTAAAAAAGCAGAATTGCTTTACTTAAGATTTTATTTGTTTGTTTGTTTATTTATTTATTTATTTCTTAGGGCTGTACCTTCAGCCTATGGAAGTTCTCAGGCTAAGGGTCATTTCGGAGCTGTAGCTACCAGCCTATGCCACAGCCACAGCAATGCCAGATCCAAGCTTCATCTGAAACCTACATCACAGCTCATGGCAATGCTAGATCCTTAACCCACTGAGAGAGGCTGGGGTTTGAACTTGTGTCTTCATGGATACTACTTGGGTTAGTTACTACCTAGCCAAGATGGAAATTTCTCTAGTCAAAATTTTAAATTTGAAAGAAATTATTGTTCATAAGTCTGTTAAGAAAGTATGATAATTTATGTGTATTTTCAGATTTTTTTTGGAAAATAAATTACCTTGCATGTAGCAGTTTAGGTATTACTTCATGAAACTTAATTCGGGTATGTGTTTATACATATTCATGTTATCTGTCTTTACTGCAGCTCAAGAAAAAAATGTATTTCTTGAAAAGATTGTGATAAATGTTTTTGATAGCTGCTGTTCCAGGTGCTGTCATTCTAAAACTTGGTATATAATTCTTGCTAACTTAGTCTCATGCAAAGTTGCATTGAGAGGTAATTCAATAAATATTTGTAGAAAAAAACAATCAAGCAACATTTACTAAACAAAAGTTACATAATCTCCACAGTTATAATTCATAATTTTATTTAAAAATTTGGGTTTTTGGTATTTTCATCAGAATGTCCTCTTGTTATAGCAGAGTCACACTCTGATATTTTCCCGCATCAGTTATTTCTCCTGACTGCCCTATTTCTGTTAAGGAGTGATGTAAAATTGATAAGAATTAATTATGGCTACAGTAGTTATGGGCCATTAGGCACCATGCATCAAGTCTTAGAAATTAGTTTCGTTATAATAGTAATTTAGAAAACAGTTTTTCTTCTTTGACTTTAAAGATTATTAATACTATCATCTGTGACAATTGTGTATCTATTTATCAAGTATTAATCAAAGAACTAATTCTGTCTGCCAGTGCGAGTTAAAAGACACGCTCCTGGCCCACAGGGAACATGTATTTAAGCAGAGAATACAGACTGGTAAACAGATAATATTATACAGTGGAATCAGTCCAGGAGGTGGTGTACAGAGCTGAACTATAAGGGTGTGGTTTAAAGAAATGGTCTCTTATCCTTGAGTGTTCAGTGAAAATTTCTTGTCCTGCAAGTATAATGTAATCTGAGATGTGAAGAATGAGTATAAGTTCGCTTTCAAAATGTAATGTTGATCTTTAGTGTTCCAGTCTCAGAAAGTAGCATAGTATGGGAAAACAAAGGTGGAGGAGGGTCATGGACTGGAGTGGCAAGAGTGAGACACGTTAGAGAACTTAAACTTTATCCTGGGCATAGAGGAATTTTTCAAGTGTATGAGAGAGCGCATACACAATGATCACCATGTAAGGAATTTGATAGCACTGTTAATCCAGGTACACTTGACCAATAGATGGCTGGGTTAACACTAGGCTCTTGAGAATAAGACTAACACTGGGAGTTCCCGTCGTGGCTCATCGGTTAACGAATCCGACTAGGAACCATGGGGTTGCGGGTTCGATCCCTGGCTTTGCTCAGTGGGTTAAGGATCTGGCGTTGCCGTGAGCTATGGTGTGAGTTGCAGATGTGGCTCGGATCCCGCGTTGCTGTGGCTGTGGCTGGCAGTTGTAGCTCCAATTAGACCCCTAACCTGGGAACCTCCACATGCTGCAGGTGTGGCCCTAAAATGACAAAAAGCCAAAAAAAAAAAAAACCAAACAAAAAAAGGTAGCTCAGGTTAATCATCTGAGTAACTGGAGAATAAGTAGGGACTTCGGGGTCCAGAAAAGAGAGTGGATCTTTTAGAAGAAAGAGGAATTATAGTCAAGATAAACACTGAGGTATTACCTGTCTATCTTGCTCATTTTACAGACGGAGATGTAAGTTATGACATGCTTGAGGTCAAGTCCTCTTGTAGAGGCAGAACTGGCTCTAGAACCCCAGGTTCCCGACCTGCAGTGTTAACAAATCTAATTATGTAATGCAGAATAATAAAACTGTCAGCACATAAAAATATGAGAACTTGAGTGTAGTATAAATGAAATTGATGGTTACTAAAATAATTTACATATCCCTCTTATTGTTTGCCACCCCTAGTTAATTTGATGACTAAATAGGGCATAAATGACACATAAAATAATTTACATTTGACTAAATAAAATTTAAGATAATATAGCCCACAGATATAAGGTTAATTATTCATCTCCATTAGTGCCAACAGACTATACTGATAGAGAAATTTTGTCAAATTTCTATTTAAAAATATATGCGGTAATGCATTAATAATCTTCTGTGGTAGCTGATTTAATTAAGGAAATTTACATTTTGGTCAAAAGATAATTAAATATTTCATAAAATTTATGAGATAATTTGTACATCGAGTGTTATCACCAATCCTATATTATTAAATACTATAAAACAGTTTTCAAGGGAGTTCTTTGGTGGCACAGTAGATTAAGGGACATGGCGTTGTCACTGCTGTGGCTTGGGTCACTGCTGTGGCACTGGTTCAGTCCCTGGCCCGGTAAGTCCCACATGCCATGGGTGTGGCCAAAATAAAATTCACTGAAAGAACAGTTTGGGGAAATGATGCAAAAATTCATTGATTTAGTTTGATGAGGAAAATAACATGCAAAAACAGAATTCGCATTTCTTTAAATTTAATTATATTAGTGAAATTCAGAAATTATCCCCTGAATAATGTGAACAAAAACAAAGTGTAGTATTTAAAAACTTATTTATATAAGTTGAAATATAAATTAATTGTATGATAAATTATTCTCTAGTTACAAATTCTGGCATTGCCGTGAATGCCAGACGTGTAGGTTGCAGACGTGGCTCGTGTTGCTGTGGCTGTGGCGAGGGCCGGCGGCTACAGCTCCTGTTAGACCCCTAGTCTGGGAACCTCCATATGCCACGGGTGCAGCCCTAGAAAAGGCAAAAAGACAAACAAACCAACAAAAAAAACAACAACAACTGCGACAAATTCTGAAGAAAGAGTTTTTTTTTTCAATTTCCGTACTAGTATGGTTATTACTATGAACACAACTCAATACTACTTATTACTAGTTACTACTAGTAGCTACCATTATCAAGCAAGTATTTTACGCCAAACACTGAAATAAATCCTGTACTTATGTTACCTCATTTAATTCTTGCAACTTTAAAAACCCAAACCTGCACTTTACAGATGAGGAAACAGAATCTTTTGAGGAATAAAGAAATCACTCAGACCCAAACAGACATTAAATAGCAGAGGTGATACTTACGCCCACGTTTCTGTGATTTCAAAGCCTTGCTCTTAAATTCCATGTTAAACTGCCTTTATTCAGTCCACACACCCATTTAGTGAGCCTCTGTGTACTGCCATTCCTTCAGATGATAGAGGAGGCCAAGATAGAGAAGAATAGCTTTGGCCCTTCTAGGCTTCTCCAGCAAGAGAGGCTATTTAAACACACAGTTGCAATGGAATCTTACAGATGCTGTGAAAGAAAAGCATAAAACACCTAAGAAGGTAGTGAGGCTATCAAATGAGACATTAATTCTACCTAGGAATTCCAAGGGAAGATTTTTGTGTAAAAAATGATGCTTGAACTAAGACTAGAAAGTAAGGAAGTGTTGGATGGATAGAAGAGGTCATCCAAATTTGGGAAAAGGTAGGGACCATGACACAGTGTGGGGAAAGTATAGTTTTCCAATTGAAGAAATAAGGCTAAAGGAAAAGGCATATATACCATAATTACTTTCTGTCCAGTTAGAGGGAGGTTAGAATATATTTTGCAGATACTGTCATACTGTTGATGATTTTATAGGGTTGAAAATATAGTCACACTTTTTACTGAATATACTGTGCAATAAGGAGGCAACACCAGAGGACAGAATACCAACAAGTAAAGAGGCTGTGATGATGGTTCGCGATGAAGGTAGAGGACATTTTAAAATATTTTATTTTTTCTGTTCTTAAAAAATATCTCTCAGGTTATTTGATCCCAAGTAAATTTATGCCATTATGTTTATTTCTTCCATGGTTAAGTTACACACTTATGTCTTCCTAGGTGTTGAATTGTGCACATTTGAAATACATAAGATGTTGGAAATATCTTCATATATATTGCATTATCATCCAGTCCATCACACTCTTCTCAAAGTATTCTTTTCAGCTTTTTCAAAAACACTTCAACTGGATGAATAACTAACTTATGAAAGGCCCTGTCCATAAGCTGATGACTAAATATCCCAGAATTATAATTTTTTTTTTTTTTGTCTTTTTGCCTTACATAGGGTTGCACCCGCGGCATATGGAGCTTCCCAGGCTAGGGATCTAACAGGTGCTGTAGCTGCTGGCCTTCGCCACAGCCACAGCCACAGCAACGCGGGATCCGAGCCGCGTCTGCAACCTACACCACAGCTCACGGCAATGCCAGATCCTGAACTCACTTACCGATGCCAGGGATCGAACTTCCAACCTCATGGTTCCTAGTCGGATTCGTTAACCACTGAGCCATGACGGGAACTCCAAAATATTCCAGAATTATGGATAAGTCCCCTCTTTGTGTTCAGGAATGAAATAGAGATCAGGAAACCAAGAAAGAACTGTATTTGTCTGAATTTGTCTGTATATCTGGTATGTAGGTATTTGTATATAATAAAGGTTGGCGTTTCAAGTAACCCTAGGAAAGGCAGATAGTCCAAAAGAGGTCTTGATAAAACCTAGTCATATGGGAAGAAAGTCTGTTCAGTACTTCACTCCTTATTTCAATATGAAATCCACAAGAATGAGAGATTCAAAAGTACTAACACAGGAGTTCCCATCATGGCTCAGTGGTTAATGAATCCGACTAAGAACCATGAGGTTGCAGATTTGATCCCTGGCCTCGCACAATGGGTTAAGGATCCGGCGTTGCCGTGAACTGTGATGTAGGTTGCAGACGCGGCTCAGATCCCGCGTTGCTGTGGCTGTGGAGAAGGCCGGCAGCTACAGCTCCTGTTAGACCCCTAGCCTGGGAACCTCCATATGCCACAGGTGCGGTCCTAGATAAGGCAAAAAGGCAAAAAAAAAAGTACTAACACAAAATTTGGGTGACTTGAAATGTAGATGGGTTTTTAATAAATGATACCAAGGAAAAAATTTCAAAGAGAAAAGATAAACTTGGCTACATAAATTAAAATTTTTCTGCTGTAAAAATAACATGTACAGGTTGAAAAAAATGTGAAAACTGTTTTCAGCATGTGCAAGAGGAATGATTAATTGGCCAATAAAATATGCAAATATATTCAGATTTTCTAATAATCTAATAAATGCAAAAATGATAATGAGATGTCATTTTAGCCTATTCATTTGAAAACCATTTTTTCAAGCTAACAATACAGTGCTTTTCTGAGTGTTCTGAAAGGGGCATTTGAATATATTGTTGCTGGGCATATAAACTGGTGTACTCCTTCTGGATTCTATTTTGATAATATGTATAAAAATATTTAAAATGTATATATTTAGTCATATAACGTATATACATCAAGATGTACCTTAAGGAGATAGTCATACAAGTTAACAAAATGATGTTCAACAAAAGTATTTTATACAGTCTTCATTTATGTCTAAGATTAAAACACTTGAAAACAACTTCAATTCCTGTTAGGAAGAGACTAGTTAAAAACTATGTAATATAAAAATACAGCCACTGAAAGTGGTAAAATAGATAAATGATTATGGACATGTAAAAATCCCTTGCATGTTGTGGATGACTTTTGGCAGTTAGGTTATGTATAATTTCTTTCCTTTCCATGTTTGGATTTTTATCTATGACATTTTAATAGAGGAAAATAAAGACTTCCATTTTATTGGCAAAAACCTAATGGATTTGGTAGAGGCGTGTTTATTACTGTGAAGAGTATTGGGTTTGTATATATCCACGACACTCTCACAGACTACTTCCAAAACTAGCAGCTGAGTGGCTCAAAGTGCCTCACTCACTCCAGATTTTTTTCCTTCAGTTTAGGAACTGAGCACAGTTAGAATTAAAATTTGAGTTTTGAAATTTTGAGGCAGAAAAGAAGGACTGGCCCCGCTTCCGTATTGCCATTGTGCTACCTCCATTCTTCCAGTATCTCCAAATTCAAGCACTGAAATTTTCTGTGCTGTTTTTGCTTGTCATGGTCACCTTTACTGCTTTCCAAGTTCCTTTAATTCTCACATCCATTCTTTTTATTCCACTTAGACTGACATCATCGTATTCTGGGCTCTCCCCTGTGTCGATGATGTACTAACATTTCCAGTGCGTCTTGTTTCTTTCTCTCTCTTTTTGTCTTTAGTCTGTTCTAACACCACTGCTAAAATAATGTTGGAAATGTCATTATACAGCTTTAAGTCACTTCCCAGCACCTACTAGAGAGTGGCTGCATTTTTTTTCGCGCTGTAGATGTTGGCTGTGAAACTTTTAGTTGGGCAGCCATTGTGCTATTATTGTATGCTTGGCTTTCCAGTCTCATTTGTCGAGTATATACTGCTGCATTTTTGATTACTTTGCCTTTCTTTCCTATCTTTTTTGGCAGCTCTTTTACCTGTTTAATTTTTTGGTACCTCTCTCTGGAACAAATTACAAACAGAAATATAAAGGAAAGATAACTCCCCTAATTTTTGGTGCATTAGGGATTTTTGGAAAAATTTCACAGTTAAAATTGCTCATATGATCTCAAGAGTCTAGTCATTGCTAATTAGTCCTTTTTGCTTGGCCATTTCTTAGCTTTGGCATGTTTTAGCGTTTGTCCATTTGTCTTTCGATTCATCTGAAAAAAAAATGGATTCTTTCTTCTAAGAGCACTATCAAGTATAACTTTTACCTTTTTTTCCTGTTCTATGTGATAAAATGACATTTCTGTCTCGTATCTCCAGCAGAGATCACCTGATCCCTAGGCATTTAACTTGATGGCTAAGATACAGTATGGCATGGAGATGAAATATTTGATCTGTAGTGATAAGAGAAAGAGATTGATTTAACATATTTAACAGATGTAAGTATCTCTTTCATAACTGATACAGATGGATGGCTTTGGGCAGGGGTTTTAGCCTCCTAAAGCTTTATTTTTCTTATTTCAAAAAAGCTACCACTTTTGAGTGATTGGCCTTCATTGGAAGGTATTTTCCTTTCTGTTGACTTTAAAAAAAATTGCAACATTTTTGTTTTCAGTTTGTAAATTTTCTCTTTTTTGCCCCTTTGCCCATTTATTCCCACTAAAGTATTCATCCCCCTTCATTATTGATTTATAAGTTGCCTTTTTAATTATTTTTCCAGCTTTAATGAAATGTAATTGAAATATAACACTGTGTGAGTTTGCTGTTTTGATACACTTATGTATTGCACAATGATTACAACCATGACAATAGCTAACACTTTCATCACAGCACAATTATCATTTGTGGCGAGAATATTTAAGATCTATTCTCTGAGCAACTTTCAAGTATATAATACAATATTATCAGCTATAATGACTCTGCCATACATGTAAGAGCTTATAACTGGGGAGTTCCCATCATGGCTCAGTGGTTAACGAACCCGACTAGTATGCATGAGGATGCGGGTTGGATCCTTGTCCTCGTTCACTGGGTTAAGGATCCAGCGTTGCCATGAGCTCTGGTGTAGATCGCAGACGCGGCTCAGATCCCAAGCTGCTGTGGCTCTGGTGTAGGCTGATGGCAAAAAACAAAACAAAACAAAACAAAATTGGAAGTTTGTATCCTTTGGCCAACATATCTCCCCTTATATTCTGCCCTGCCACCCCAAACAGTTCCTGGTAACTACCATTATATGATTTTTCTGTCTCTCTGAGTTCAGCTTTTTTAGATTTCACATGTAAGTGGGATCATACAATATTTGTCTTTCTCCATCCGACTGATTTCATTTGGCATAATGCCCCAAGGGTGATCCATGTTGTCATAAATGGCAGGATGATCTTTCTCTTGGCTAAATATGCTTGGGGAAACAGAACATTCTAGAAGGACTTTATTTCACTAATAATTATTAGGTGAAATCCCCTCAAAATTCTGGAACAGCTTCTTAGTTACCTAGTCCATGGATATATCTGTGGACTTAATTCACATAAGAGGTATCATTTTATCCTTTGGATTCTCTTTTCATGATCTTTATTTTATGTGCCTTTTAAGGGACTGGCTAAGCAGAGTTCTCATGACCTTAGCTGCTTTACATACATACCTCAGATCAACAGTCATGACTCCTGAACAAGAATCATAGACAACCCTAGTTCTAAATTTTGGGCTGTCCTTCTTGTGTTACACTATTTGTGTCGCCATAATTTAAAGACCACTCAAGGTTGTGATACTCAGAAGAAAACTTCAAAATGCTTTGCAAGATTTTGATATATTAGGCATGTAAATCATAGAATGAGAACTCCAGAACTGCCATTAAGCCCCTAGGCTGATATAAATGCAGAGGTGTCTCCTGGCTCCAGAGCCCGATGATTTCTAGGTAATCACTCCATTTCTATAGCTGAGTGAACTTCCTGACTACTGAAACAGAATTATGGGGCTGAAAGAAAAAAAAAAAAGATAGGTGAGAGAAAAGTAATAATACTTATGTGAAATATATAAAATATTGGAAAATGTGTTTTTGGAGATTTTTTATAGTTTTTCGAATATTGATTACCTATCTTGCCATATATGCCATATATCGGCTTTGGCTTGAGATTGCACAAACAATGAGGCCCCACTGTTTTAGAGGGGCTCGTTGTCCTTGTTTTAGAGGGGCTTATATACCTTGTCCCTGCAGAAACACAGGCAGGCTTAACAATAAGTAGTATTTAACTGTTTTCATTTTATTTTAGATTAGTTTTATGGAAACTGATAAAGGAGGATTTCTGTGAGAGTAAGAGGAAGGCTTGATATCTTGCTTTGGAGATCGCTGTATAATTCTCTGTCCATTTATCTGTATAATTATGGCTGAAAGGGCTAATGCTCTGAAATTAAACATTCGACTCAGAAGAAATTATATAATAATGATAAAAATATGGGAAAATTACCTTTTGGATATCAGAAATTACTTTAACAAATGAAAGATCCATTAATTTCATTTAAAAAAATAAACAATTTAATCAAAGCAATTTAATATTCTGATTTGTTTGCCATTCCTTAGTTTCTGGTGGGTTTTCTATCCCAAAAATAGAGCCCAAAATAAAGGTGAAACTTTGTATGGGTCAGAGATTCCCTCAATAATGTATTTACTCATCCTCTTTGCCTATGGTCAGTGTCTACATTTAGTTCATTAGGAGCTATCCTGTGGGGAAGTCTTTGGCATGCTTTACCTAGCTTAATTTTACCTTGTAGCTGTTTAACAGTTATAGCTCAGATAGCCAGTTGTGCTTCCTTGAAAGGTAGTTAGGCAACTTCAGTTCTGAATTTTAGTCGGCCATTTTTTTTTCCCCCCTTAGAGCTGCACCTGTGACATATGGAAATTCCTGGGTTAGAGGTCAAATTACAGTGGCAGCTGCCAGCCTATACCACAGCCATAACAACGCCACATCTAAGCCACAACTGTGACCTATAGGGCAGCTTGTAGCAACCCTGGATCCTTAACTCACTGAGCGAGGCCAGGGATCGAACCTGCATCCCCACAGATACTAGTTGGGTTCTTAACCCACCAAGCCACAGTGGGAACTCCAAGTCTGTTTTCTTAAGTTAGTACTGCAACAGTGTTTATTGCCATAATTTGAAGACAGCTTGAAGCTGAGATGGCCAGAAAGTAAGCTCAGAAAATCCAGCAAGATTTTGATACAAAAGATACATATATATATATATATATATATATATCATAAATCCAGGAGTAGAACTACTAGTATTAACAGCTTGCCTCATCAACGGTGCTGGTGTCTCAGCACAGCAGCTGATAATTCATAGTACTTTAATAAATACTGTATTTACCAATTCAAATTGGATGAAGCTAGATTGATATGAAATACTAAGTGTTATCTGGTGAATTTCTTAGATATAACCAGCATTATCTCAGTTAGTTAAACTTGTTCATACACTTGTTGAAACACTTGGCTGGCTGTGTTTCATTATTTATCTAGATAGTTTAATTGTACCATATGCATCCAACATCATCAACTTGAGTCGTATGTTTTGCAATGTGTACACACACATCAACACACAGTGTGTATGTGGTATACTTGGGAGAATGTGAACTGCAGAGCTTTTTTTTAGTCTCATATTTATGAACAGATTTTTGATTTTGCATCTGTTCAGTAATATGAAGTTACTTCAGATGAAAAAGAAAAAATACAAACAAATGACTTATAGTAATCAAAGTTGAGAGTAATCGAAGTTTATGCTAGGCATATGCAAGGAACTGAGTGAAAATGGATTGTTTTCCATCAAGTGTATAGTTATCAGAAGTTTCTGATTCATAGTGTTGGCTGAATAACTTGCCCCCGAGGGAGGGTCCTTTCTGAAGAGTTTGTTGCCATTCACGGGTGAGTGTTTGGGGACTGGTCGTAATAGATACCTGTTCTTTTGTACGGTGATTCTGGCCTAATTTAGGTAATCATCTTGCTGCTTCTGTCTTTCTAAGAAAGTAAGGCACCAGGTTTGTGCTGAAAGGAAGAGAGATGTAGAAAGGGCCCACTGGAGACTTTTCCACGAAAGAATGCTCTGTGTATGCCCGACACAGGTGTTGCAAGGACTCTGCCTTCTGATTACTCAGTGTGCTTCTCCAAACAGTATCATCATACAGTAACCACAGTGATGACATTTCATCATGTCAGAGGCTAAGGCAGACATCCTAAGCATGCAGCATAAAAAGTTGGAAACAAGGAGTTCCCTTAGTGGCTCAGTGGTTAACGAATCCAACTAAGAACCATGAGGTTGCGGGTTCGATCCCTGGCCTTGCTCAGTGGGTTAAGGATCGGCGTTGCCGTGAGCTGTGGTGAAGGATGCAGACCCGGCTCAGATCCCGTGTTGCTGTGGCTGTGGCGAAGGCCGGCAGCTACAGCTCCTGTTAGACCCCTAGCCTGGGAACCTCCATACGCCGCGGGTGCGGCTCTACATAAAGGCAAAAAGACAAAAATAAAGAAAAAATGTTGGAAATAAAAAGAAAACAATTCAAGGCTTAAGACCTGGGTAAAAGATAACAAAATAATGGGAGATGACATATACTTTAACAAATGTTTATTAAACTGAGAGAAATAGTATGGTATGGTATAGCTTGTTTAATTAGTTCCTAATTAGTAAGTAAACCTATGTAGTTCTTTTCTTTTTTTCCGTTTTCGGCTGTTCTCTTGCCATTGTGCCACAGTGGAAACTCCTGTGTGGTACTTAAATGGTAAACCATCTAGGTTTCTGCAGGGTAGTGATGGCTCTCTAAATCTGGGGTCTCCAAACATCCTGAAAATAAAAAGCAAAAAAACCCAAGGAGAACAAGTAAGACTGCTTATAATCCATGCTTAAAGAGTAACTAGGAGACAATACTGCATGCAGACTTCAATGTACTTTTAAATGGGAAATGAGTTGTATGATACCCACAGAGCCAGTTCCAAAGTCCATGCTGGGATAAGGTGGAGATGAGCAGGTGGTGAGTAAGTGCATGCATGAGGATCTTGCTGGTGGCCAAACACATATAAGATCATTCCCAAGAAGGAGGGAGAAGTATTGAGGACAGGTCCGGCACCTGGGAGATCACAGCACTGGCTACGAGAGGTTGTAAGGAAGATGGAAGCTTTGAGAAGCACTGACCAAGTAGGAGACAAAAAGAGGAGAAATCCTTAAACATTGAGAGGTGACAGAAAGGAGAGAAGCAGTCGGTAGAAATTAAAGATATTAAAGAGAGGAGAGAATATTATGACCCCTAGCCTGGGAACTTCCATATGCCACAGGTGTGGCCTTAAAAAGTAAAAAATAAAAATAAATTAAAAAAATAAAATAGCTTGTACAGCATTTAGCAAGATTAAAACATTTTGAAGTATGGACCACCTTTTCTCCTTCATATAACTAGAATTTTTTTTTAATCAAAAGTGGGGATACTCATTTTTTTCCCCAGTCTGACTTTCATTAGTGAATTAAAAATTGGGAAATATTTATAAAATATCTTTGTGGTGATTCCAGAGGTTGATCCTATGCATATAACCACAGAAACTATTTTGTTGCAAATATTTTCATTGCATTATATTTATCTATGCTCATATCCATATCTATATCTCTATGCCCATATTTAAACAATTTTTATTATAGTTGATTTACAATATTCTGCCAATTTCTACTTTACAGAAAGGCGACCCAATTATATGTGTGTGTGTGTGTATATATATGTATATATATACATATACATATGTATATATATATACATTCTTTTTCTCATCTTATCTTCCATCATTTTCCATCACAAGTGATCAGATATAGTTCCCTGCATTATACAACGGGATCTCTTTGCTTATCCACTCCAAATACAATAGTTTCTTAGTGCCTTCTGTTTTCTTGAAGGTAGACACGTCCGTCCATATTTCTGTTTCTTTTCTTCTGGCCGCCCCATGGCCAGGGATGGGATCTGAGCCTCAGTCATGACCTAAGCTGCAGCTGTGGCAACACCGGATCCTTAACCCACTGGGTTGGGCCAGGGATTGAACTTGTGTTCCAGTGCTCCCAAGTTACCTCTGACCCTGTTGTGCCACAGTGAGAACTCTAATTATTTCTGTTTCTGTTTCTGGAACTTTTCATGATGCTATGTGCATCCTGGGTACACAGTTAGTGTTTGCTCCATGAACTAGATTACATGTCAGCCAGCTGCTGCTTACTTTATAGCAGAAAGACTTCCGTTTTTAGTAGAAGATAACTTTTGTTTTTATTATATATTGAAATTCATGTCAACTGAGTGAATCAGATCAGAGAGGGGGTTGATTGACCTCAGCAGGGAGGCAGTGGGGAAAATAGGGGAGTGGTGAACCCTTGAAGGCTGCAAAGATGGAGTGTGAGGAAGAGAGAGGGGAACCCTAGAGCTTCTCCCTGGGGCTTAGTGGGGACAGCACATTCTAAATGGACACTAGGTGACAGCATCCAGAAAGCAGAAATCACAGTGGCAGCTACTGCCTCTCACGTAGTCTCATTTTATGACCACTTGCATCATGCATCTTGTATCCTGTTAGAAGCTGTGGCTCAGAAATAGAAACTGGATTGTGAACTAGGGATTTTACTTCGACTGTACAAGAAGCACCTTATATCGTGTCAGACATCAGACCGCACTGTAATAAGTAGCTGCTTTCTCTCTTACAAGGGCTGGGGACCAACATCACAATGACATGAAGTTACCCAAAGACATTATTCATTTACCCCGCTGTTCTGAGTTTGATAATTCCAGAGTTAGTAGGAAATGTCTTTTTATTAAAATTAAGAGGTTGGAGTTCTCTTCTGGCATAGCAGGTTAAGGATCTGGCATTGTCACTGTGGCTTGGGTTGCTGCTGTGGCACAGGTTCAGTCCCTGGCCCAGGAACTTTCACATGCCATGAGTACAAGCCCCTCCCCCCCGAAAAATAATTAAGATGTTTTCATGACAGAGGGCAGAACAAATTCTCACAAAGTGAATATTTTTATAGTTTTGTCATTTATTCATGAACAACTCAAATAAAATATATTCTGATATTGTGGTGAACGTAATTGATCCCCTTCATGCATTGGGACATTGTCTAATTCCATCAGAACAGCAAATACATCATAATCAAAATAGAAGATACTCATTTGGAGAAAACTCTACTCATATAATTAAAAAAATAGCTATATTGAGTTTATAGTGTGCCTGACACTGCTCAAAGCCTTGACATATGTCAGCTTGTTGAGTCTTCATGACAAAATCACATAATAATTATTATGCCCATTTTACAGATAAAGAAAGTGAGGTACAGTGAGATAACAACTTAAGATCACTCAGCTAGTATCTTCCAAGATTCACACTAAAGCACTCTGGCTCTGGTGTTTGTACCAAAATACTGCATCCGATTTGGTATTTTTCCCTCAAAATGGATTTTACAATGTAAAAGTGATAGATGAAAAATAGAAAGCCAGTATTTTAATTCATCATTGAAGAATTGCTAGTGGAATTCTAAAATTTTTTCCTAGTGTTTGTCAATGTTATTATAGAAGACTTTTAAAATTACATATTTCCTAAAGCAGAAATGAGAGAAGTGAATAACAAAAAAATTTTCCCCTAGCCTGTTAATTTAGCTAATTTATAAAGGTGTAAAATTAAATAACAATTATATTCTTGATTAGTTATTTTTATTTAAAAACAAGATAATGTGAAATTTTGAGTTTTCTAGAAATTTTTTCTAGAAAATTTTTCTATCCAGAATTCTCTTCAGCTCCGATCTGGTGTGTTAGACTGCCTTCCAAAATTCTCATTAGTTCCAGTTGAGGTATTGCTGATTTTGACCCTCTGACCTTCTGAGATCTAGAATATTGTAAGTCTTAGCCTTTTTCCTATAATCAATTTCAATTAACAGATGTTTATTGAATGCCTACTAAGTGCAACACTGTTACAAATAAGTAAATGTCTTCAGAGAACATACATTCTTGCAGAGAAATTTAAGTCTTCAAGATGATAGAAGAAATGTCATAAATGACAGCATGACTCATTGCCACATGAATGAAATAGAGAGCAGGTGCTATTTTGTTTCTTAGGCAAGAGGGAGCACTTCAGACTCCGCTCCACCGTCATGGTTAACCCTATTCTCATGGCAAGATTGGTGTGAATTGGGCTTTCATGGGCACATTTGAGTCAGTAACTTTTAAACTCTTCCTAGCTAAGTTACAGGCTTTTCATCACAATAGAAAGGATGCACTAAAGATGCTCAAATTTGAGAATCGACTATATTCTAGGAGCAGCACTGTTTTAAAAATAATGCATTTTTAATTAAGGCAATAGATGCATATAGCTTAAAAATAAAACAGTAGTAATGGGTTTGTAAAGAAGAGCAGACACCTACCCTGCCCTCTACCTCCCTGTATTAAAAGGGAAAAGCACTTTTAGTTCTATCAAGTATTTATTTCAGTATTTACCGGCATGTATTGAAATAACACAGGCATGCTGCACACGCATAGTGTGTATATTAGGACATGGTCTATTGATTTCAGTTATAACGGGTAGCATATATTTTTCCTCTTAAAAGAACATGCACATACACAAACCATGCACGCATGTGTGAGCATACATGCCAACACTTCTTCTCCTCATGTTTCCTTGCAACTTTTAGTAAGTTAAGGTGCTTTGTCAGTGTGATTGCTCCTATTTCTTTGCAATTTTTTTCTTTACTTCCATGGTCTCTGTTTCCTGGTTTTATTTTTACGCTTGTTTCAGTTGGGCTTTCTTTACTGTATGTTGAAGCTTCCTCCAAAATCTATGTTCCCTGGTTATGTTGATATTAAAGAGTAAGGCACTGAAACTCTATGTGCCTGGGGCGGGCTTGGGCAATGAAGAGTGGATGAAGCAGGTGGAACAGCTGCTGAGTTTCCACGAGAGCGCCCCACAATCTGGGCTGGACTCTCTGTGGAGGGGGTCTTCCAAGTCTCGGTACCCACAGAATTTTTCGATGACGTTTGTCAGATTTTCCAGAGTAAACTCAAGTCCCAGAAGCTCAGCGGGAGAAGAGAGTTAAGGATACAATAGCTAAATATAGAGACTCGATTAATTACAGCCCTCTTGCTCCCCATTTTGCTTTAAGGATTAATTTGCCTTATTCTTCACTTTGCTGTGCTAAACCTCTTCCCCTCCAGTGTCTCTCAGATTTTATTTCTTAGGAGATACCGCTTTGCAGGATCGTGTAGTCGTGGTGTAGTGGCCTGAGGGGGTCACTCTCTGGCTGCATGGGTTGGAGTCCCACATTCTGACTTAGGTGTTCTGGGAAGAGATGAATTTGTCTTTGCTAGTTCTCTTCGCAGAGTTAGACTGCCTCTGCTCTGCTAGCTCGGTTGTTCTTCAAAGAGCATACCATCACTTAAAACGGCTGTGCCTCTCTTCCGCGTTCTTTTCTTTCTTCTTTTCATTTGATCTGCGCAGTTTAGTAAAATTATGTTCTTTGTGGAGTTCCCTTCGTGGCTCAGTGGTTAACGAATCCGACTAGGAACCGTGAGGTTGCGGGTTCAATCCCTGGCCTTGCTCAGTGGGTTAAGGATCCGGCGTTGCCGTGAGCTGTGGTGAAGGTTGCAGACCTGGCTCAGATCCCGTGTTGCTGTGACTGTGGCGTAGGCCGGCGGCTACAGCTCCTGTTAGACCCCTAGCCTGGGAACCTCCATATGCCGCAGGTGCGGCCCCAGGTAAGGCATAAAGACAAAAAAAAAAAAAAA
>PVHT021183585.1:4639907-4659785 GCA_004024745.2 Catagonus wagneri
TCCCACCTTCTGCCCACCACACAGGCTCAGGTCTGCTGAAACATCTGTAGGTTTTTCATCAAGCATCACTTCATTGCCAGGACTTAGTTATCTTTGCTACTGATAACCCAATTCCCTGACAACCTGTTGGCTTAAAACACAAATAATCAGGAGTTCCCATTATGGCTCAGCAGGTTAGAAATACAGTTAGTGTCCATGAAGATGTGGATTCGGTCTTGCTCAGTGGGTTAAGGATCCAGCATTGCCAGGAGCTGCAGTGAAGTTCTCAGATGTGACTGGAATCTGGCATTGCTGTGACTGTGGCGTAGGCTGGCAGCTGCAGCTCTTATTTGAGCCCTAGCCTGGGAACTTCCGTATACCACAGGTGCAGTCCGAAAACAAACAAACAAAAAAACCCCCACAAACTTGTGGTTCATGAATTCAAAGAGCATCGTAGCTCTGGCTGTTCTCTGAACCCCAGGATCTGGAGATCAGCTGGAAAATTCAGAGACTGGGAGCTAGAATCATCAGAAGTCTCCTGTATTCACATCTGAAGGTAGATGCTGGCTGGTAGGACCTTGTGAAGAACTCTGAAGGGTCTGTGGTTGTTCTCTACATGTATGTTATCTCAAATGCTGGCTGAAGATAGAAGACTCCCACATTGAAGGCAAAAGGCTGCTACTCAGGGCACAGCAGGCAGCATGATTTTGCAAGTTCACTTTGTTACTCTTGTCGTAAAGAACCATGAATTGACCCAGGTGGTTGCCGCACACGAAGTGGGTGTGCATCATAGCTGAGGAACTGCAGGAAACCTTGATATTTTTTTTCTTTTTATGGTTGCACCTGCAGCTTATGGACCTTCCTGGACCATGTTCAAATTGGAGCTGCAGCTGCAGCCTACACCACAGTTTGTGCAATGCAGGATCCTTAACCCGCTGAGTGAGGACAGGGATTGAACCCACATCTTCTCAGAGACAACATCCAGTCCTTAACCTGCTATGCCACAATGAGAATTCTGGAAACCTCAGTCTTTTCAAGGGGTTGGTTGCAAGTAAACTTGCACCAGCTTTGTACTGGACAGTAGCATGCTTTTTTATTATACTTGTCAGCATTGTATCAACCCTTGCTCCATAGGGAGACTATTTCTATCTCACAGGGTTATTTTCTATACGGAATGCTTGGGAAGAGAATCTGAAACAAGGACAGTCACTGTTTTCCGCTAGTAAGATGGTAAGAAACACAAAAGACCCATTGAAAAGTTTGTTGCATGAAGTACAGGCTGGATGTTGAAAAATAATTAGCAGCTTCTGACACACTGTCTCTTAGAACAAACCAAGTTATAAACCCATCATTATATCAAAGTGTAATAAGTCTAAAGGAATTTGGACTTTTTATATTGGTGGCCTAAAGCAACCTGGAAAATTCTTCTTGGGGACTTTGATTCAGAGAAGCCTTCAACTAGGAGATGCTCCAAGGGAACACATGTGAGATTGAGGAAATCCTCAGTTTTTATCTCATTGTGATTAGCATTAGCTGCTTGACGATATGCATATACTCATCACATATAAGATGCTTCAACAGTTTTGGATGGCCTATTTTTGTAAGAACATTTATTACAATTAAAGTAAATGTTTAGCCTGGAGAAGGGCAGACTCTGGGATGTGCACAATACCGTGTTTAAATAATGTGAAGGAATGTTGCAGGGTGGTGGGGAAGGAGGTTTGGACTGCTCCAGGATCATCGTCAAGATCAATAAATACAGGCTATAGGGAAGCAGATTTGCCCTCGCTACAAGGAAGAACTTTTTAATAATTAAAGCACAGACTGGGAGGAATCTTAATTGACAAAGAGAAAGTGCAGCTTTGAAAGCAAATGCAAACAGACTCACAGATGAGAGAGCATGGGGGAACCAAGACCTGAATCTTGTCCTGGCAAGTGTGGGGGTCCGGAAGCTAAAGTAAGATAGGACAAAGGTAGTGGCCTGGGAGAGGACTGCTCTTCTTAAGAGGGACAAGCATTGGTTCAGTCTAAGTTTCACAGTGAAAGACTGAAGACGGGTAGGTGCCCTGAACCTAACTGGCGAGGACCAGGGTGTATCCTCAAGAGGTGGCCAGCACCACCAGTGACAGTTGGAGCTGACTCAGAAATGAGCCCCACTCCTCCTCTTTCCTTCTCTTCCCACCGTCCCCTTCCTCTGCCTTCTACTTCTTTTCCCCTCCCTTCCTTCTTTACATTTTTTTTTCTTTCATCATATAAACAGCTACCTTGTGCCAGGCGCTGTGCTCAGACCAAAGACTGTAGTAGCGGACACTGTGTGATCTTTATCATCAAGAAACTTAACAGGTTAATGAGAGAAATAGCACAGATGTATAATGGCAAACATGAGAAACTCAGAAAGAAATAGGGTGAAATGAAAGAGATTTACAGGAAGAACTGAATTTGGGAGAATGGAAAGGTTTCTCTGAGGAAGGGATATTGAACAGAGGTCTAAAGCCAAATAAGAGATGGCCAGGCCAAGAAAGAGGGAACCGTTATAGAAAACACTATGAGAAAGAGCTTAGCACTTTCAGAAATTGACAGAAGGCCCCTAAAGTGTCTGGCTCTCCGTGTTGATAGGGGGAAGTGGTCTGAGATGAGGTTGGGGAACTAAGTAGGGTCCAAAAGCTGAACTTGGCTTCTGCCTGGAGATGTGTTTGCTGGACCTCCACGAGGATGGACCTCCAGGACGCTATGGCCACAGTCTGGGTGGTGGCATGGACTAAAGAGCTGGCCTTGGAGGAGGAGAGACGTGGATGGGTACTTTACAACTTCCCTGAGTAGAAGAATTTACCAGTACTTCAAGAAAATAGATTGATCAGTATTATTTTCTAATTGTCACCAGTTGTGTACGGCCCTTGGAAAGCCTGTGGTTGACAACACAGGCTCTGGAGTGAGACTGGCTGTGTCCAGACTTTAACTCTACTACTTAATTGCTACATGAACTTGGGCAGTCTGGCCTTCCGGTCCCTCAACGGTAAAATAAGTTGCATAGGAGTATCGTTTTATAGTGTCCGCGAGGTTGTCAAAATGATGATGGTAATTTGTGGAAAGACACCACAGGCAAATATACAGGCTTTTTGAAGGAAGTTTATGTGAACCAAATGGATGGCATTGGTTGTGCAAAGCAGGAGTCATTCCACCTTATCCCCATTAAAGGAGTAAATGTCCCAGGATTTCAGGTACATCAAAGGGGACTCAGTATTCATCTGATGGGAAGGCTGCCCATGTGGCTGGTCTTTTTTGATGTTTTCTTTGTGGTTCTTATGTAACACCTTAATCTCTTTCCCTTTGTTGCAATATTTATGTTGCTCATTTGGTGCCTATAAGAAATACTGACGCTCCCAGTCTCTTGCTGCATTCTTCTCAAGGTTAGAACACCTGGTGTAGTGTCCCTTAGTAAGTTAAAGATTTAGGTTCGTTTGAAGTTGATTCCTACAACACTGTGCAATGAGTTAATAACATGATTGTATGAAACTCTCGGCCCAAACCTAGAAGAATGTAATACATGCTAGAAGGCAAGTGTTACTTGTTAGCGAATTGATAAATAAGTATGGGGTTTGGTTGTAGTCATTCTAAATTCTATTCTAAAATTTCTTTTTCTAAAAAGAATTTATTTTATTGGCTTTTCCAGTATCCCTTCAAGTGTAATAATCCAGACATGGATTAACTCACGAAGTGCACCAGCTCACCATCTGCTCACAGTTCTGCTATTTAGGCAGGGATAACAGTAAAAACAGTCTGCTCGAGTTTCATCTATTCAAATAAAATAAACCGTGGGATCCAGACTATCCTTATTTTACATTAATTCATAACTCTTAAAAAATATCCAAACAGAAATAATCTCTCTGCACATTACAGTGTCAAGTGACTATATTTTATAAAAGCACTTTGTCAAATGAAAAGTTTCAAAATATAAATATTTTTTGTGCTTATTTTCACTGAACTAATACATTACAACCATAGTAATCATCATCACCATCATCATCACCATCATCATCATCATCATCATCATCATCATCATCATCATCAGTAAGATGCCTGTAGGAGCTCCTGTTGTGGCTCAGTGGGTTCACAACTCGACATAGTGTTTGTGAGGATGTGGGTTCGATCCCTGGCCTCGCTCAGTGGGTTAAGGATCCAGCATTGCCACAAGCTGCAATGCAGCTCACAGATGCGGGCTCATTTCTGGTGTTTCCGTGGCTGTGGCATAAGCCAGCAGCTGCAGCTCCGATTTGATCCTTAGCCTAGGAACTTCCAAATGCTGCAGGTGCATCTGTTAAAAAAAAAAAAAAAAAAAGGAAAAAAGATGCATGTGCCTTTTTTCCTTCCTTAATTTGCTTCAAGGAAACCTTTATGTACCTAAGTGGGGAAAAGACACCATCACCAATTTATATACTAGGTAGTAAAATATCTGACTGGGACAAGTTTTGTGGCCACAGCAGGCTGTCACAAGACATCTCTTCAGAAAAATCACGAAGAAATTGGCCAGGTCTGGTCTTACAGCTTGAGGAATGATTCAGGGGCTCATGGGAGTAATTAAAAATAAAGATTAGTCAGTAATGCTCCCTCTGAGCGGCTGTATCAAGCCTGGACCAGATAATCTGCTGATAAGCAAACACTGCCATGCCTTTCCCAAGGGATGACACCTGATCTGTCCCCCTAATGCACCTCTGAGCCTCTGGGGGTCAGAATTCAGACATCATTAATTATTATTCTAACATTGTTTCCTCCAGATGGTACCCGCAGTAACTGGATCCTCTCTTGTGTGTTGAATACAGACTGGCTGTGCATAGTGCTTAGTCATCTTTCCTTCACCTCCCTAATTTGCTTTCCTGGTTTTAGATTTATAGTCTGAAGCTGCAGATGGGGACAAACAGTCTTCCTCTCAACCCTCTCTCTTGTTTTCTGTTATGAAGTTATGGGTGAATTTGAGGTGAGAATCGATAGAGAGAGGGGATGGGGAAAAGAGAAAGAACTACCACTTGGCATTCATGCCTCTGTTTTTATATCTTTAGTTCATAGTAACAAAGAAACTGTTGCTTGAACAAAAGTTATGATTCATCGTGATAAAAAGGACAGCAGTGAATTGTGCAGACAGTGTTGCAACAGCTGAAAATAAAAAAGTAAGGAGAGGCATATTTTATTTATTTATTTATTTATTTATTTATTTATTTATTTATTTATTCGTTCATTCATTCATTCATTCATTTTAAAGTTTTGGCCGTACCACAGCATATGAAATTCCTGGGCCAGGAGTTGAACCCGTGTCACCGCAATGACCCGAGCCACTGCAATAGCAGTGCCAGATCCTTCACCAGCTGAGCCACATGGAATTCTGAAAGGAGATTTTTTTTTCTTTTTCAAGAGCTGATGTGACCAAATTGAAGTAAGAAATTAAGAATACCTGGAATTCAACAAATTCAATTATAAAGTTACTGTGTTCTTCCTTTGCCCCTAAGAGGATTTATTGTAGTTAGCCAGGTACAGTTACCTGAGACTTATTATGGTTTCTCTAAATTTCACAGTTAAACAGATATGGTAGAAGGGATCACATAAACGGTTAGTCCACGTCGCTCTCGGACCCACATCATTGAGAAGTAGCCACAATACAACTCTCATTTATATTTTTCTAAGATTTTTGCCAGTAACTTAAATTTTCCCAAGAAGCTATTATAATTTATAATTTTACCAACACATCGCTGAGATGGTAAGTAACACTTTTAACCTGATTTTTAGAATTCTTATTTTTCTTTAAGACAGAGACTTGAGAAGTGATAAAAGATGAATGTGGAGTTTCAGATTTACTCTGCATTACACAGTAAGCTAATTTGAACTCTAGAAAATGAAAAGATGCTGTGAGATTGCTTCAAAGCCAGGACAAAACTGACATTTTTATTGTCTTAGAAAATGTCTTTTTCACTATATTGTGCTTCCATTTAGAAGATTCTCTAAGTCTTGAAAAAATTTCCTAGCGAAAATTAAAAATTATAATACCTTATTGATTTGTTACTGTTTTCATTTCAGTTTTTCTTTGTATAAACACATCATTGAGATACTCATAACACATAACAGGAAAACCATAAAAAGCTAATTTTTTTACAATAAGGAAAATGTTTGGAAATTATTCCAAAATTTATAAAACTATTGCTACTGAAATTTGCTTTTATTTTAAATTAGTTCATTATAAAGTCCAATGTCTTACTTCATTAAAAGAGCTAAAGTAATACAGAAAAAGGAAACTGAAAATCAATTTACATACATATTCATTTTAATTTTAGGGAAATAAGCTTTCCAGCAATCAAAAATTTTAATGTCATGACAGTCAAATAACAGTTGACATCTTGTTCTGGGTTTTTATTTATTTGTTTGTTTGTTTATTTTGTCTTTTCAGGGCTGCACCTGCAGCATATGGTGGTTCCCAGGCTAGGGGTGTAATCGGAGGTGTAGCCGCGGGCCGACGCCACAGCCACAGCAATGCGGGATCCGGGCCACGTCTGCGACCTACACCACAGCTCACGGCAAAGCCAGATCCTTAACCCACTGAGCGATGCCAGGGATCGAACCCGCAACCTCATGGTTCCTAGTCGGATTCGTTAACCACTGAGCCACGATGGGAACTCCTTGTTCCGGATCTTTAAAAAGAAATTATTTTTGAACTCCAGGTTCACATGAGCACCTGAGCAGCTGGTACAAAGCAGTTCAGGTGTATCCCCGCTTCATGTTTCACACGTATCTGTTTAATTTACATTCAGATTTAGTGTGATCATGTGGTGTTCCAGTTTTAAATGTCTTTTTTAATCTGTTTACTCGGTGATATGGTGGCCATTTTTAATGTTGTTATGGACAAAACCTTGCTTAGTGTATTAATTATGAGATATGGCAAGATAGAAATAACAGAACTGTGGATTTTGTTTCGAAAAAAAGTGGGAATAAATAGTGTACACATATTGTTGAATCGCTTGAAAAAAATTGTGTATGGAATTTAATACCTAGTTGATAGCGATTTTCCTCAGTATGGAAGGTGATTTTTTTAAACAGGGTTTACCGTGTATTTTCTTAGAGACTTTTACTGCAGATTTATCAGCAAGTTTAAGGCAAAATGGAGTGTGATGAATAGAAAATAGAGTGCCAAGGAGCACAGTTTTAACTCCCAGCCTTTGTATGTTAGAAAGTAACCATTCTAAAGTCATACTTTGGAATAATAGTTCCCATGTCTGTTTCTACTTATGCATGTCAGATGATTTTTATACTTTCTTTGCAAATCTATTTCCTCCTAATTCTCCAATATTAAATACTCTCTTAAAGTCTAAAAAGAGTAATGTTTCAATAGTGTCCCCTGTCCACTACATGACAGATAAAGAAGCTCTAGATAATGTTTACAAGTCATTTTTACCACTGTGCCTTTTTTACTTCACCATATTTTTATAAAAACGTAGATGAGGGAGAACTTATTCTCTTTACAGGATGGTGAAAACTGGTGCAAGTAACATTTAAATGATGAATTTGCCCTTGTACACTGCTGGTGGGACTGTCACCTGCTGTAGCCACTGTGGAAAACAGTGTGGAGGTTCCTCAAAAAATTAAAACTAGAATTGCCATTTGATGCCATGGAGCAATGCCTCTTCTGGGTGTATATACTAAGGAAAGGAAATAACGATTTTGACCTGCAGCCCCATGTTCATTGCAGCATTATTCACAATAGCCAAGATATGGAAATAACTGCCAAGTTACGGAAATAACCTAAGTGTCTGTCTACAGGTGAATAAAGACAATGTCATATATATATGTGTGTGTGTATGTGTGTGTGTGTGTGTGTGTGTGTGTGTGTATATATATATATATATAATGAAATGTTATTCGGCCATGAGAAAGAAGGAAATCCTATCATTTGGAACATGGGTGGACCTTGAAGGCATTATGCTAGGGGAAATAAGCCAGACAAAGAAGGACAAATACTGTATAATGTCACTTGTATGTGGAATCTAAAACCTATAGAAACAGAGCGTGGATGGGTTGTTGCCAAGGGCAAATAGGTAGATGGTGGTCAGAGGATACAAACTTGCAGTTATGAGATGAATAGAGTCTAAGGATCCAACATGCAGTGGGGTGACTCTAGTTAACAACACTGTGCGACATACTTGAAAATTTCCTCATAGATTAGATCTTATGTTCTCACACACATACACACACTCAAAGGTGAGGTGACGGATGTCTTAACTAAGCTTATTGTGGTACTCATTACCCAATCTATGCATAAACATTGTGTATCAAATCATCACATTGTATACATTAAACTTATACAATGTTATATGTTAATAATATCTCAGTAATGCTGGGGAAAAATCAGCGACAACAACAACAAAAATATGATGGAAATAGAGACCTCAGACTAGATTTCAGCAGCTCTGCTGGCCCAATCAAATATCCAGACTCTTTTTGTGAGGTTATCGTTCCAGGATACGAAAACAAGTTTAAGATGCTAGTATGTTTATGTTGAATTTCGGTAGTAATTTGCTTTCATTGGCAAATAGTGAACACTTCCTGGTGAAAAGTATGACAACTCTTAAAACAGTAGAATTGTTTACTTGACAGTACTTCTGAATGATAGTCATTGTGTGGCAGTGCATGATGCCTACAGAGCGTAGTTCCTAAGAGTTCTGACTCCAAGACTCCTTGGATTGGCATACAGGTTTCTGCCATTTACTAATTGTGATCTGGGACAATTTATATTATCCGTTTATGTCTTAACTGCCTCTTTTGTAAAACTAGGAATGATAAATAAGACCTTCAGTCTGGAGATCTTGGAATGATCAAATGAGTTAATACCTACCTAAGCACTCAGCACAGCACTTCCCATATTGGAGTGTGTATTATCCGTTCCTTTCCTGTGACAGTCATCATATCTTATATTACATTGAATGGTATTTTGCATTTTTGTAGCTGTATAATCTTCCTGTGGTAGGAAACTGCACCCAGATTTAAGGAAGTTCTTTTCCTAAACATGGGGGATAGAGATATTGGCGTAAAATAACGTAGGCAGTGCTGTCAAGGAACCAGTGGGAAAGACAGAAACCAGAGAAATCAAGTTGGTGAAAATATTATAGGAAAGGTCTACAAAAGGTCTTGTGAAAGCAGAGTGTGGGAAGTGGAATAGGTGAGGGAAGAATTTCTTACCACTGGAGATGGGCAGGGCACCTGTGCCACACTTCTCTCATTTGCTCACCCTGTCCTTCTTCTGTCCCCTATCTGTTCAACATTTAATGAGTTCCCACTGTGCTTTAGGTCAGAGTATTGTGATTTAAAAAAATATCAGCCTCTGGAGTTCCCTTCGTGGCTCAATGGTTAACGAATCTGACTAAGAACCGTGAGGTTGCGGGTTCGATCCCTGGCCTTGCTCAGTGGGTTAAGGATCCCGCGTTGCCGTGAGCTGTGGTGTAGGTCACAGATGCGGCTCGGATCCCGCGTTGCTGTGGCTGGGGCAAAGGCCGTCCTCTACAGCTCCTGTTAGACCCCTAGCCTGGGATCCTCCATATGCCGTGGGTGTGGCTCTAGATAAAAGGCAAAAAGACAAAAAAGAAATCAGCCTCTTTTTTTGAGTCTAGAGTTTCTTTAGGGGACTCATACTAAACAAATACATTATTTAAAAAAGATTCCACTTCGTTGGAAATGAATATTCTTCATGTGCATATTTAACCTTACTCTTATATGACATTTTCATTTATATGGTTTTTTTTTTGAAAGTATACATAGTTGATTTTTATTTTCAGTCTTCAGGTCTTTGTCTTTTAATAAGGGCATTAATTCATTTGCTGTTGCTGGTAATGGCTAGAGCTGTTGGACTCTAAATTTTAGTTTTCACTACAGTTTTTTGCTTTGTTCGTTTATACATTTGCTTCCTTCCTTTGATATGCAAAATTTATTTTCATTCCTGTCATTTTTTTTTTTTTTGTCTAATGACTTGGAGAGGTTTACCTTTTGTTACAGATTCACCTATTAGTTTCTTTTACCTTAAAAAAGATAACTTAAATCTATGCTTATAAATTAATGTTAATGGGGAAATTATATCAACTATTGGAGTGCTGAATGAAGGACTTAGCACTCTTTACTCCTCTTATGCCCCCACTCACCGCTTTACAGGTTTTGCTGATAGAACATTAAAGTTAACTTTTTTTTTCCATGGGGGGGGCCATGCCTGCAGCATGTGGAAGATCCCGGGCCCGGGATCAAACCTGTGTCATAGAAGCGACCTGAGCCACTGCTGCAGTGACAACACCAGATCCATAACCAGCTGCACCACAAGGGAACTCCCTAAAGTTAACTTTCATATTTTTATGTTTCTCAGAAATATTTACAGTTATTTTCTTTGGTGTACCATATTTAAGACAAACATTGAAAGAAACCTTCAAATTTTACTAGTTTTAACATACTCTGTTGACACTCTTAATAACCTTTGTCTTGCTTATTCCTATCTATTTGGTTTCTAGAATGCTGATGTTTATTTTTGGTTGTCACTTTTAAGAGTGACATGGAAATTGAAAGGCAAATTCTTATGCTTCAGACATGAATCTCGGTATTAATTAGTTATAAAATTCTCTATAGACCACAGGTTAAAGGAAACTCATACATGTCTGCAGGGTCCAAGTTAGAAGTTAAGTCATGAAGTGTGTCAGATGTAAGATACTAGATAAAGTCTATGACCAAAGGGAGAAGTGCAGACCTATTTTGAAGGCATTCATGTTCAATTTGTTTTTAAGCAGGAAAGGAAAATAAATAACCACAAGCCACATTTGACTTATGACTAGCTAGTGTTTCTGTAGACATCACCTGAATGATTTGTGTAACTTAGTTATAAGAGGAGAAGTCTGAAGCAAACATGATTACTGACCTGACTTTTTTCAAGTCTGGATTTCCCCTCCCTCCCCCACATCCCATGAAATAAAGACAATAAAAAGGAGTTCCTGTTGTGGCTCAGCAGTAACGAACCTGACTAGTAGCCATGAAGGATGCAGGTTTGATCTCTGGCCCCGCTCAGTGGGTTAAGGATCCTGTATTGCTACGAGCTGAAATGTAGGTCGCAGACTCAACTCTTATCTGGTATTGCTGTGGCTGTGGCATAGGACGGCAGCTGTAGCTCTGATTTGATCCCTAGACCGGGAACTTCCATACGCCATGGCTGCATCCCTAAAGAAAAAATGTCTTTGCAGTAGCTAAAGCATTTTTTAAAAAAATACATTGAAATATAATTGGTAATTCCTTTCATTTTTCAAACTCAGGTTTTTAATTCAAGTATTTTATTTTTGAGTGTTATTTCTCCTTGTCACGTGTTCTGATCTTTTCTTTAAGAATATATGTGCTTCATTTTTCATTTCCATCAAAATATCTTTATTTCCCCTATAATACTGGAAAGTCCTCTCAAGTCTGTTACTTACATTATATATTCTGTTTCCTGCATAAGAATCCCTTTGTTTTGCTTCAAATTCTGATTTTTAATCTACACTTATTGACTTCTTTCCTAATATTATATGCCTCTTATTTAATGTATACTTACCTCTCAGGCAGTATCACTGTTAAGTGTGTGTGTGTGTGTGTATGTGTGTGTGTGTGTAGCTTGAGTTATTAGAGGTGCTACCATTCCTGATGTTTGCCGAGTAACTGATGGGGTAACTGATAGATTCCGATTGTTCTGTCATTGAAACCTCTTAGATGCTATTAAGGTGCCTTTGGATCTTACATTAGAAAAGTTGTTTCTGTATAAATGTCCTAGCAATACTTCCTGGGTCTTATATTTGTGTGCTAATTGCGATTTCTTAAATTAGGAACCCTCTCACCCACTTTCTGGCTAGGGTAAAATATAATTTATTCGGGGATAATTTAAAGCAATATCTCTTCCTCTGACATCATTAATGTAGAAAAGTTTTCCTCTCATTGTTTTCCAAGGTTCCATCTCTTCCTATCGCAAAATCCCTATTCCGAGATACATGCACACCATTGCCTGATCCACACTGAGTTTGGGGGAATTAATATCCCTAAATGGATGAAAATATTATTCTAAATTCTTTTTTAAGAAGGTTACCAACATATGCCTATGTGCACTAGTCTTTACTGATATTAGCATTGCAGCACTTACTGTGGACACTCACATAGTTCTGGGTAAACCGGAATGGCTGGTTGCTCTATTTGCAACCTATGCTATCTTTTTTATTTTATTTTGTTTTATTTGGCCGTACCCATGGCATGCAAAAGTTCTAGGGCTAGGGATGGAACCCCTGCCATAGCTGTAACCAGAGTCTCAGCAGTGGCAATGCCAGATCCTTAACCCGCTGAGCCCAAGGGAACTCCTTCTGTCTTTTAATAAACATAAAATTCCAAACTTTCCAGAGTTTCTGTGACTTCCAGTAGATGTGTGCCTTTTACTTCCATTGAAAATTACCTTTTTAGTGTCAGCTGTAGCCAAGCTGATTTTATCTTCTGCGGTTTATATTTTGAAAGAATGAGCTATTTCTTATTTTAAATAAGATCAATTGACAGTATTGAAAATCCTTCTTCAAATTATGAGTATCTTTCCAACCCACTAAGCAATTCTGATGCTTGCCTACTCTGCTCTCAAATGATTTAGACAGAAAAGTACTAGGGGAAGGAATAGAAAAGGTGAAATTTGGTCCCTCTGATAGGTAATTTTATGGGGCTGGGCTAAAGGATGCCCAAATACATGATAATAAAGCATTACGTCTGTGAAAGTATTTCCAAATTAGTATTTAAATTGTTAAGGCAGATGGTCCTCTAGAATGTGAGCAGGCATCATTCAAACTTTTGAGAACACAAATAAAACAAAAAGGCAGAGGAAGGGCCAGTTCAACCTCTCTGAGCTCCGACATGTGTCTTGTCTTAGGATAGAAGTGCTTCCTGGTTCTTAGACCTTCAAACTCCACTTGGGACTTACACCATTGGCTCCACCGGTTCTCAGGCCTTTGAATTCAGACCGAATTATAACACTAGCTTTCTTGGGTCTCCAGCTTGTAGATGGGCGATTGTGGGATTTCTTGGCCTCCATAATTTCAGGAGCTGATTCCTGTAATGAAATGGCATATGTTTCTTTGGAGAATTCTGAGTAATACGGTCCCTTCAACTAGCTGATCTATTTGTGTAAAATGAAGTCATAAAAATATAATTGTAACTGCACATCTGAAATGGCTCCGTCTGTGCTTAAAGGCACCCATGTAGAGTATTTCTTTTTCAGAAAGTTCATTTAAATTTTTCAAAATCAGTTTTGTGCAAATGGATAAATGAATGAGATATTGCCTGTAATTTCACTGTAGACTAAATTAGAAGAATTTTTTCCCCTTTTGTAACCAGGATCATAAGTAAGGATACCACTTAACAAAATTATTATCATTATGAGTAAGGTTTCATTTAAAAATGTGTTGAAAGAGATGGACTGAATATCATGAAATGCGCAGTGTCATGGCAGAGGAAGCAATTTGCCATAATTACACAGGTCCCCCAAAGGCCAGAGCTGCAAAGGGTACATCTGAATACTGGTAAAGGGTGTAATTATCTTTGAGGTCAAGAAAGTGTATATGGGTTGGCTTGTTTGCCAACATCTGTCAGCTGTTTCAGGGTGCCACATCTCTGTTCTAGTTTTTAGCCTTAATGCATATCCTCAGATGTTCTAGGCAAGAGCGGAATTACATGCAAAAGTACCTGAAGGTCGGTTTCTGCACATAGGTTCCTCCACAAAGAAGAACATTTCTAATTTCTGAAAAGGATGTTTTATTGACCCACAGAAACCTGTGTCTTGATGCCTCGCTTTTCATGAAGTCAGAGTTTTTTCCACATCAAATAGCAGGTGAAATGTTTCTATGTAGAAAGTGGGGGTGACTTACTTTAAAAGACATTCTCTGACATAAAATAATTTCTGAGGTCGTGGCCGTTGTCCTGAGGACTTTTAGAGTAGTCTTGAGTCTAGTCGATGTCCCCGTCGTGTCTACATCTTGAAAAACAAATGGGATCTTCACACAGCCATGGTAGAGAGAGGGAACTGGACTTGGGTGACTGGAAGAGATACTGACCATATTGCTTTCAACAAGTGAGTTGACCTCTGTCTGTCAAAATTCATTTTTCTTGCTCTAAGGTCCTTACATGAATTAATTATTGAATTCTCAGACAACTCTAAGGAGTGGATACCATCACCATCGACCCCACTTTCTAAACTGGGAAACTCAAGGACAAAGAGGTTAAGTCATTTCTCAAGGCAGATGACATGTAAGCCTAGAAACTGAACCAGGCTTCTGTCTCGTGAGTCATAACCTTACACGCTTTCCTCCGTATCCATCGAATGCTATCTACTTTATAGGATTCTTTAGAGGTGTAAATGAGATCATGTCTGAACACAGTAGATGCTTATTAAATGGTTTTTGATTCTGATTATAGACCTTTGGGAGGTAGAGTTTTTTTTTTTAATTCAGTTTTTTTGACAAAAAAATTATTCTTGATAAAATAAGGAAAATTTGCCAGGAAAAAGACTCTCTGAACAAGTAAAGGTAATTGGAAAACATTCAGATGGTTGGTAGAGCCCCACTTTCAGCCTGAATTACTTTATGGAGCATTAGGTCACAGATTATTGAATCTTAGACTTGTAGTGGAAAATTTGTGCACGGTTTCATTGTTTTTGCCTACTTAAATTCCAATTACCAAAGGCTATGCCTGGAGTTGAAGGGTCATACTTAGAGCAATGATACTTGGAAGAAATGAAGACCCACTTAATTATTTAATGGGACTGCAAAATGCCAAGTACAGTCATAAATGCTAAAAGTTCATGGCAGGCAAATCTTTTGGTATTATAAATTTTCATCAACATCATCCTGCTAATACTAACATATGCCTTCTAATACCAGGTGAGAAATTGTATCATGCTTGGTTTGTGGTCAATTGTTGGCTGACTAGGAATGACTCCAGGCCAGTAGGTAACAGACTCACATTGTACTCAAAGCACTTTTCTCTGTTTGATTCTATAAACTTTCCCAACTGGATAGGTACATTTCCTGAATTTTCATTGGCTAAGTTTTTCCCAGGGAAGATTTTTAAATGGGATAAAATGTTTGTTAGAGTTATGGGTTGGTCAGTATTTTTAACTAATTTATATTTTATGAACCAAACTCTT
This sequence comes from Catagonus wagneri, assembly GCA_004024745.2. Classification (NCBI taxonomy): domain Eukaryota; kingdom Metazoa; phylum Chordata; class Mammalia; order Artiodactyla; family Tayassuidae; genus Catagonus; species Catagonus wagneri. The sequence goes on from PVHT021183585.1 coordinate 4,655,086, forward strand.
TGTGATTTTTTTTTTTTTATCTTTTTAGGGCCACACCTGCGGCATATGGAAGTTCCCAGGGTAGGGACTGAAATGGAGCCGTAGCTGCCAGACTACGTTACAGTCACAGCAATACGGGATCCAAGCCACATCTGTGACTACACCACAGCTCATGGCAACACCAGAAACTTAACCCGCTGACCGAGGCCAGGGATTGAAATTGCATCCTCATGTATACTAGTTGGGTTCTTTACTGCTGAACCACAGTGGGAACTCCTGGAAAAAAAATTTTATGAGCCATTCTTTCCAGATAAGACTATCCAGATGAAGCTGTCTTTAAGCAAGTTGGAAAATAACAGGGAAAAAGCAGATTTAGAAGATAAATAAAGTAGAGGTTTTGGGACATTGGGCTTAGCATACTTGTGGGGTACATATGTAAAAACTCTGGAAGATATCTAGACATACAGAATTTGAATTTAGAGGATAATCGGTGACTTTGGACATTACTTTGTGAATCATCAGTTTATTTGGTGCCTGAGGAATGGGAGCTGAGGTAGCCCCCACACTGGGTGTGGTTTATCAGATTTTCAGTGAAGTGGGGGATCATGATGGTGGTATTTGCTTATGACCCTCTTCTGTTATTTATGTTTTTAATCAGTGTTCTGAATTAGCATGTAGAAAGTGGATGGGTTTTTCAGGATTTCAGATATGAAAGTGAATGGCCTGAGTACCTGATGAGTAAAGTGAAGTTCTGTTATTTTCATTTGACTGGAATCAGTTTCTGAGAACAAATTGAAAATTTAAATTTTCCATTTAGGTTGAATTAATAAACACAGCTCTACAGAAAGGATAGCAAAGCCAGGCTTTAAAAGGCTTAGTTTGAAGATGGACTAGGTAGGGTTTTTTTGTTTTTTTTTTTGTCTTTTATCTAGAGCCGCACCAGTGGCATATGGAGGTTCCCAGGCTAGGGGTCTAATCGGAGCTGTAGCTGCCGGCCTTCGCCACAGCCACAGCAACGCGGGATCCGAGCCGCGTCTGCAACCTACACCACAGCTCACGGCAACGCCGGAGCCTTAACCCGCTGAGCAAGGCCAGGGATCGAACCCGCAACCTCATGGTTCTTAGTCGGATTCGTTAACCACTAAGCCACGAAGGGAACTCCTGGACTAGGTAGTTTTTTATATACAAATGAGTTTCTTTTGAAACTCTTCTCCCCCCTCCCCATCCAAACAAACTGCTATTGGATGATATCAACAAAAGGCATTCCCTGTTTCAAAATTTGTGTCTAGGACTTGGTCTGTTGTTTATTTTCCTTCTCCTCCTTATTTTTCTTTTTCTCTATAACACATTCCGAAAAATGATGCCAGTTTGACTAGGTGATGAGTGGATCTGTAAATTATGTACATGAAGTTCATGTAAATGCTACTTAAGAAATTTTTACCTGGGTGATATTGAGAGCTTATTAGCTATCTGCAAATGACTAAGTGGTTGTTACTGTTTATATGTTCTCACATAGTCTTTTTAAAATATTTTCCCACAAGCTTGTTCTCGTAATTGTCTTTCAAGTCCCAATTCTAGAAACACCTTGTTTGTGAGCACCTGCCTGATGGTTCCATGTGGGTGGACCACTCCCTCTTTTGTGTCCTCTTCGTGTCCACGCCCCCCCCCCCGTCCTTGTGGTTTCAGCACTTACTACCTTGAAGCACATTAACTTATGGACATGCATGCCTCTCGCTACTAGCATGAGGCAGTTGTGAGAGCACAGACCACCTCCAAATAACATGTTAGTTCAAATCTGTTGCCCAAGCCTTGGTTCAATTCCTGATAATAATAGGTTTTTTAATGAATCGAACTGGCCATCGAATAGTTGCTCTGGGGGAAAGAAATAGGGCCAAAGGGCAGAAGTGACAAGGACATAGATTATTTAAGTTCGTAACTAACAATTAGAGCCATCTGAAAATGAAATGACCTGCCTTTACAATGTAGGTTAAGCACAAGGTGAATGATAATGCAGAAGAGATGTTGCATAGCCTGACCTCTAAAATCCCCTCCAAATCCTGTATTCTGTGCCTTACATTTTTCTCATGTGTCATTAACTACCCTCTGGGGTAGTCTTCAAAAGTACTTTCATATATATTATCTCATTTATTTGAGCAAATTTCCTGTGATGTATGTGTGGGTAGGTATTATCATTCTAATTGTTCAGTAAAATGAGGCATAAAGAATTTAAGCAACTTGAACAGGGTTACTCCGTCAGCATTAAATTTGAGACCAGAATATCATCTTCCCCACGGTAGTTTAGCATTCTTTTTAAAATAAAATATCTGAAATGATCTCATTTGGACATTTGGGATACCTACCCATGCAGATATTGAAAAATATATTCTTCCCTTTTATGCTTTTATATACATGCTTAATTTTTTTAATGATCAAACCACTGTCTTTTTCATGACACTTTTAATTATCATTTTTTTGATATTTCTGAATAGCAAGGACAAGAGAAAAGCATGTATATAAAACTGTCTATGAGGAAGCAGTGATAACATGCCATGTCTCAAAAGTTTGGATGTGTGAAAAAAAAAAAAGTCTGGATGTGTGGTCAAAGTCTCACTACGTGTGCATTCTATGTCAAAACCCTGGAGAGTGGAGCCTGGGCTATTGTAGCTCAGTGGTCAGATTTGACAGTGATACCTTGGATTAACTGCATTCTCTAGAAAGGCTAGAAATAGAGAAAATTTATTTTGGATTGCATTAAATACCTGTTATGCATTTTATTTTCTTACGGTCTATCTGTGTTTCTACTCTGGCAGCTGTACATGAAGGATTGCACCTAAAGTTAGATATTTCCTGCATGCAGTAAGACGAAAATCATATGAGGAAGTAAACTGATCATCTCAGCTACCTATTTATGTGCCATAAACCACCCTAGAACTTGGTGCTGTAATACAATAGCAATTCTTTTTTTCCTCATGATTCTGTGCACTGACTGTTCTTCTGCTGGTCTAAGATGTCATCAGTCATGAAGCTACATTTAGCTGGTGGTTGGACTGGGCTTTCAGCCAGAGCCCCAGCTTAGTTTTCCATGTGGCCTTCCCAGATGGCCAGCTTGGTATCTCGTGGCATGGTCGTCTGAGGGGTCAGAAGGAGAAGTGGAAGCTGCCAGTCCTAATTCAGACCTAACTCTAGCCATATTTTCTCCTTTCTGGGTTTAACTTGTACTTCACCTTGTTTGGTGAAGTACATCTTCCAGTACTTGCCAAAGAAAGGGTGAATTGGAGGTACATTTTTTATGCATTGTATATCTGAAAATATCTTTTTTTTTTGTCTTTTTGTCTCTTTAGGGCTCCACCTGTGGCATATGGAGGTTCCCAGGCTAGGGGTCGAATCGGAGCTATAGCTGCTGGCCTACGCCACAGCCACAGCAATGCCAGATCCGAGCCTCGTCTGTAACCTACACCACAGCTCATAGCAACACTGGATCCTTAACCCAGTGTGCGAGGCCAAGGATTGAAACTTCATCCTCATGGATGCTAGTCAGATTTGTTTCTGCTGAACCACGACAGGAACTCCTAAAAATAAAGTCTTTGATGTTTTCATTAATTGTCTGGATTTATTCGTTTTCTAGGCACTTGATGTTTGAAAATTTCATTTTCGGCATATGTTTATTGCCTTATTTATGATACAACCTTAAAATAACCCTCTTCGTGATTTTAAGATGTATAGATTACTTTTTTAAGTTCATTGCATCAGTTCAGGTTTTTTCAAGTTTAAAAATATATATTTATGTTTGTAAATTAATTGCCTGGCAATGGACAACATAATAAAGCAGTCATTTGAGGAAATTTTGTCTCATTTATTCAACTCAAAGCTATGTTTTTAAAAATGATTTTTCATCACTGACATACTTAGAATATTTTCATATCAATAAGGTAGCTCTTCTTTGTTGACAGAAATTTGCATGACACCAGTGACCATAGAGTCATGGTTCCAGACCAGAAGTTTTTGATAAGGTTTTCTGTTTGCAGATGTTATTAATTTCAGTCTTTCAAGCCTTCTCTTCTGATTTAACATTTCATTCTGGAAATTGTGTTCTTTCACTAGTGGAAAAATATACTGCACCTTTCTGTTGCAGCTTTTTTATGCGTAAGAATGTTTGTTCTGATTCACACTGGAGACTCAGAATAATATTTCTAGTTTACTTATGAGCTAAGGTATTTACAAATCTAAAGTGAAAACAGACCTTCTTGCCATGTGTTTATCGAAATGTTTATAGTTTCTTTTTCTGGTGACATCAGATAATAAGTATGGAAAAGTCTGAGTCTTTATTTATTTTTCTGTAAATAAAAAGCAAACAAACCATGATTTATTGGCTTTTATAAGTCTTTTTATACTGATAGAGCATTTAGGTATTATTCAAAAAGTTTTCTGATCCTGTTTGATAAAATAACCGCAGTTAACTATTTTCTGTAGATTTTTGAATTGAGAAAGAGAAAATATGTTTCTAAAAATTTTGTTTGAATTGTGTAGAGTGTTCTGGTATAATAGTTTTCCAACCTGTTGGTGATCCATTAGTGGTCGATGACATCAATTTTAGGTTAAATTTTGCATTTTTAAAAGGGTGGAATAGAACTGAGTAAAGTAGATCAGAAAAGAAAATTGCAGAGGACGTAGGCATATAGTAAAGTGTAGATATTTTGTGTAAGCTTTGTTTCAGTTTTATA
>PVHT021183585.1:4660785-4674411 GCA_004024745.2 Catagonus wagneri
TATATATATATCTTTTTTATCAAGACCAGATATTGCAGTCTTTGAGTAGATATTCATCCTCTTTCCTCCTTTCTTTTTCTGACATTCCTAAACCTGGCCTGATCATCTCTTGATTTGCCAACTTCATGAGCCTCCTCTCTCATCTTTTCTCCGTCTCACCTGGCTATAGCCCCACAATAATCTTTTCAAACTCCTTTTGATCTTGTTGCTGCCTAAGTCAAAAACTTTAAATGGTTCCCTGACATTTATAGGCTCCTCTATAGTATAGCTTTCAAGCTACTCTGCAGCCTCGTTTCAACTTCTATTTATCATGCCTCATATCCCATTATATTTCCACAGAAATCATCTTCACCAGCCAAGTTGGCTCACTCAAAATCCCCTAAATATACCTTTTGGTTTTTTGCCACTGCAATTTTTGCCCATTTAATTCCTCTCACCTTCATTGGACTCCCTGGCACACTTTGACTATTCAAACTCTAGTCCTCTTTTTTTTTTTTTCTTGTCTTTCAAGCTAGGAAATGCTTTGCTTCTGGGATAGACCGTGGCCCTATTTTTTAAATAACAGTAAAAAGGAAGCTTCAGAGCTCTGAGAAAGAGAACAAGACCAATGAAACTGTATTTCCTTTCCTCCCTACCGTCTGCAATGTCAGATAATAATAAGATTTTTCCAATATCGCTTTTATCTTTTGTCCTAAAGGTGGGGATCTGCAAATATCAAACTATCCTAGACTTCAAAGCTGGCTTGGACAGATCAGACTAGTCCTCTGGTGAGGGGTGTTTTGACCCTTTGTTTTTCATTACTTTCCCTGGGACAGAGATTGAGAGCTCCTGGAAAAATCAAATTATAACCTCAGTAGGTAAATGTCAATTGGTGTGCGAGACAAAAGGATACCTCTCTCCCTAATCAGTATTCAGGGACTTATACTGAGAAAGAGTATAAACACGAGGCCTTAAACAGCAGATGTGCTCATTATTCACTCTGAGAGCTGATCTGCAGGAATCTTACAGGAAAGGGCAGAGTGATCTTGCTTGGCAATCTTGATAAAGGAAAAGGATCATAATCTGTTCTTTGCATCTTTCACATAAGAAAGAAGGATTTTTTCATGGTAATCTATGTGTTGTAGGACTCATTTGGTTATTTTTCCGAGAATTCCTCCTAATATCCAGCTTTAATTCTAAATCCTTTTAGCTTTATTGCCTGAAATGACTAAATTCTGCATCCCTACAGTACCTAAAGCACATATTGATGATTAATCCCAGAGTCTCGGATGCCTCTTCTGTATTATCTTTCATTCTTATTTAAATTGCATGTTGTGTTTTAATTATTACCTATTTTTATCACATCTCCTTAACAAGGTTACCAGGTCTTGGAAAGAAGCTACTGCTCCCTATTTTTTGTTGTGCCTCCAAAGGTGTCCCGCAGAGCTTTCATTCATAGAATATTTACTTAGCATTTTCTAAGAGTCAAGCACTAATAGAAAAGAGTGTATCACATCTTGACTGTCTAACATTCATTTTCTCATATCTAGAATGCCATTTAAAAAGATCTGTTGGTAAGAAGGCAGACCCAGAAGATTGCATCACAAAACATTCCTTGCTTGTTCCTTGGATGTTCACTGATGTGTTTGCACTGGATACAGAATACTTTATAATATATCTGATTGGCCCCAAATAATTCATAGTTTAGCCTCAACAATGGAGAGCTATTTTCCACCAGGGTTTACCTAAACTCCTTCCCTGCAGTAGAAATCAGAGTAGAGAGAGACTTCTAAGAACTTTGACTGCACCAGGTTCAGTATCCAGTAGGAGGTAACTCTGTTGCTGATTTTATTTTCCCAATGGCTTTTTGCCATGACTATCGGTGTTTACCAGTGTCAAGCTTGCTCCATTTTTCAGGTCATTAAAAAAAAAGGATAATCGGCAGAATGGTTTCGAGTGAGTATGAGAGGGAAAACTTCCACGAAGTTCCCTGAGAATAACTTCAACACTTTGTGGCAGCTGTGAGCTGCAGGGCTAATCCTAAATGACATGAAGCTATCAGAAGTAGGATATGTCTTTTTTAACAAATGCTTCAGGAGACTGGGACTCTTAAGAGAGAGTCAGATGCAGCGATGGGCTCTTCAGACAGCTTCAGTCATGAGCCCATGACAGCATTTCATTTATTTACAGAAGCTGTTGAGAAGGCTGTTGATTTTCTGCCCCTTTCAGCCACACCCGTTCACTTACAAGTCATAATCACCTCCATGGGGCATCCCTCTTAAGAGCAATCTGCACTCCAGTATATAATGTGTAAAATATGTGAACTTCTCATATTACCATGCACAGAAATGCAGAATACAACACACAGCTCCAAAGAAATAATAGGAAATCTCAAGAAGGAAGATACAGTATGGAAACCCAAAGGCAGAACAGTAAGCAAGGGTGACACTTTTCCCAGGGGTACCAGTTCACTGCCTGGAGGACAGGAGATGTGTCCTGGGCTCACAAAAGGTCGGGACCTAAAACTTAGATTCCTTCATAAAGCTTGGATTCCTGTCACCTAGTGCAAGAGGGATTAAAAAGCTCTGACCAAGAAAGCCCTGAGGGTCATTTCTTTAGGCTATGAGTAGGAAAAAGGGATTCTATAGGAGATTTCAATATCTTGTTCGAATGTGAGGGAGTGTGATTTAACGTGGTGCAGGATGTGGAGATCCCAAAGTGAAACACCTGAAACCTCCTGAGACCAGCAGGAGCAAACATGAGACCTCCTTGTAGGGATGTTTCCACAGGACCATGTCTAGCAGAGAGTCCCCAGAAGACAGTGACAGGTAAATAGGAAAAAAAAAAATCCAGACAAAGAGGCTACCATCCAAAAGACTTTGGCTGAAGAAGATGGTGGAGATGGTACTTCAGTGCAAAGGAAATTGAAGCCAGAAAGAATTTCTCAACTTCATAATAAAAAGAGAAAGAACCCAATTAAAAAAAATGAGTAAAGGATTAGAACAGACATTTTTTTCAAAGAAGATAGACAAATGGACAATGAACACGTGGAAAGGTGCTCAACATCATTAGCCATTAGAAAAATACAAGCTGAAATCACAGTGACATGCCACTTCATATCCACTGGGATGGCTAGGAACAAAAAACTGAAAACAGTTAAGTGTTGGTGAAGAAATGGAGAAAATAGAATGCTCATGAATTATGGGTAGGGATGTAAGATGATGCAGCAGTTTTTGAAGACCATTTGACTATTTGGCAGTTCCTCAAAATGTTAAACATGTAGAATTAACCATTCGACTTGATTTTCCACCCCTAGATATGTACATATGAGAACTGAAAACATGTTCATACAAAAACTTGTATATGAATGTTCATAGCAGCATTAATTGTAATAGCAGGACAACTCAAATATCCATCAGCTGATGAATGGATACATAAAATGTGGTAAAGCTATATAATGAATGTCATTCAAAATAAGAAAGGAATGAAGTACTGATACATACTGCAAGGATGAACTTTGAAATCATTATACTAAGTGAAAGAAGCCCATTCCAAAACCACATATAGTATGATCCTGCTTATGTGAACTGTCCAGAATAGGCAACTCTGTAGAGAGAGATAGTAGATAAGTGTTCTCAATGGATTGGGTTGACGGGGAATGGAGACCGATTGCTGATAAATATGGTTATTTTGGGGGAAGGGAGAATGGCAAAAGTATCTTAAATTTAGATATAACTCTGTTGTGTTGAGTTGTGGCAAAATAAAAAGCAGTCTGCAACCCAACTTAATAACATGTAGGTTCAAAAACTAGTGTTTGACAGGGAATTACTGGGGATAGAGTTGGCCTAAAGTAAAACAAAATTATGAGTAAAGGAAACAGGAGTAATAAATGATTCTTTAGTTTATTACATTACTTTGTAGTGTATTTCCGTTCTGTACTTGTTTCACCAACCCATAGGAATATCCACTGTGCAAATTAAGGAGAACTATATTCATGACAGTATAGGCACACTTTTCAGTGTTAACTGGAAGTGATAATACAGAACTGAGATATCTTAGGACTGTTCCTTTCTGCTGAGATGATTGTTTTGTTTCGTCCATCTATCCAAGCAACTTCTATAACAGGGTATTGCTGGCTGTCATGTACTGGTGGCTGTCATGCCTTCTCCACTCAGAGTTGGGTCCTGGTTGAGACTGGTTGGGTCCTTTGCTGTCTCACATCTTAATGAATGTCCCTTACTTTCTTTGGCATCCAAGTTCTCCTAAGGCAAGGGGAAGCATATTGCTTAACAGGAAGGAGGGAAAAGGCTTCCAGGTTATGCAGTTATGAAGTCATTATAACACTCTCTCTGTTGCATGCAATAAATCTAGAAGATCAAAGTATACGAAGTAATTAGTACTGATTGTAAATGGTGGAATTGCATAACATTTACAGATGTAATAAACTGCTGGTGTTGCTGCTTTTCAGGTGATCACTGTGATTTATAACTCATTCTTTCTCTAAGGGTTTTAGTGCTTTCAAGGGCAAGATCTCTTCTACACTGTATAAAATATAGCATTGATATGGGAAAGAGTGACTCTACTGCATAGTGAGAGCAGAAGTATATTGGTGAATACAGATAAATTAAAAACTAATTAATTTGAAATTTATGGACTGGTAGCCACTTATGCCATGACACACTGAATGCTTTAGTAAGCAGCTGCATTACTCAAAGGAAGTCTTAGTGGGAGTGATTGACAGATGTGGGGATGTTGGTTTCCTGTCATGAATACAGATGGCGTCAGAAGTGGCTTTTTTCTCTAGTCATCATTTAATGATTATGTCTTATAAAATATATTGTTTAATTGTTACCTGAATTTAGACTACTTGTTTGGCTTTCTTTTCTTTTAGTTTAAGTTAAGTTCTTTAGAAATTATAAACCACATGTTATCTATGACAAAATGTAGTCCATTATGTTTCTTTTCTTTTAGTTTAAGTTCTTTAGAAATTATAAACCACATGTTATCTATGACAAAATGTAGTCCATTATATTTAATTAATAGTTCAGACAGATTAGCAGTGACTGAGTAATATCAAAGTGATCTCAGTAATATAGTATTTAATGAGTACCAAGTCTAAAAAAGTTCAACTCTGAGTGTTTGTGACTCAGCACTACATTTATGGTAAAAATATCTTCCTATTTTTATAAATATTTATTGGGAGAAATGGGTGTTAATACTTATCAAATCATAGAAACACTAATTTCCAAATATATTATGGAAAATTAAGGACAATTATAAATATTAATTGAAGTACTTTTTGATCATTAATACTTTAAAATTATAGTAGAAATGCTTATCATGATCACTTCCAAAAGTTTTTAAGGGTAAGAATGCAAATAAACTAGATTTTTTTATTACTCAGTGAATTTTATTACTTCTATAGTTGTGCAATGATCATCACAACCAAATTTTATAACGTTTCCATTTCAAGCCCTCAGTGAATGACCACATCCCCCAACCTCTCATTTGGAAAACATAAGTTTTTCAAAATCTGTGAGTCAGTATCTGTTCTGCAAAGAAGTTCATTGTGTCCTCTTTTTAGATTCCACATGTAAGTGATAGCATTTGATGTTGGTGTCTCATTGTCTGACTTCATTTAGCTCGGTCATTTCTGGGTCCATCCATGTTGCTGCAAATGCCATTATTTCTTTCCTTTTGATGGCTGAGTAATATTCCGTTGTGTATATATGCCACATCTTCTTTATCCATGCTTCTGTCAATGGACATTTAGGTTCTTTCCATGTCTTAGCTATTGTATATAGTGTTGAAATGAACTGGAGTACATGTGTCTTTTCGAAACATGGTTTCCTCTGGATAGATGCCCAGGAGTGGGATTATTGGATCAAATGGTAATTCTATTTTTAGTTTTCTGAGGAATCTCCATACGGTTTTCCACAGTGGTTGCACCAATTTACATTCCCACCAAGTGTGTAATGGGGATCCTTTTTTCTCCACACCCTCTCTAGCACTTATTGTTTGTAGACTTTTTGAGGGTGGCTATTCTGGCTGGTGTAAGGTGGTACCACATAGTGGTTTTGATATGCATTTCTCTAAAAATGAGTCATGTTGAACATCTTTTCATGTGTTTTTTGGTCATCTGTATGTCTTCTTTGGAGGACTGTCTGTTTAGGTCTTCTGCTCATTTTTTGATGGGGTTGTTCATTTTTCTGGTATTGAGCTATAGGAGGTGTTTATAAATTTTGGAGATTAATTCTTGTTAGTCAATTCATTTGCATATATTTTCTCCCATTCTTTGGGTTGTCCTTTTGTTTTGTTTAGGGTTTCCTTTGCTGTGCAGAAACTTTTAAGCTTAATTAAGTCCCATTTATTTATTTTTGTTTTTATTGTCATTATTACTCTAAGAGGTGAATCTGAGAAGATGTTGCTGTGGTTTATGTCAGAGAGTGTTTGGTCTATGTTTTCCTCTAAGATATCTGGTCTTATATCTAGGTCTTTAAGCCATTTTGAGTTTATTTTTGTTTATGGTGTTAGGAAGTGTTCTAATAAAAGGAATCCAAATTGGAAAGGAAGAAGGAAAACTATCACTATTTGCAGATGACATGATACTATACCTAAAGACTCTACTAGAAAACTGTTAGAGCTCATCAATGAATTTGGCAAAGTCACAGGATACAAAATTAAGACACAGAAATTGACTGCATTTCTATATACTAACATCAAAAGATCAGAAAGAGAAATTAGGGAAGCAATCCTGTTTACCATCACATCAAAAAGAATAAAATATTTAGAAATAAACCTACCCAAAGAGACAAAAGACCTGTACTCTGAAAACTATAAGATGATGATGAAAGAAATAGAAGATGACACAAACAGATAAGACAACCATACTCTTGGATTGGAAGAATCAGTATTATCAAAATGACTATACTACCCAAGGCAATCTACAGATTCAGCGCAAGCCCTATCAGATTACCAAGGATGTTTTTCATAGAACTAGAACAAAATATTTTAAAGTTTGTTTGGAAGCACAAAAGACCCCGAATAGCCAAAGCCATCAAGAGAACGAAAAATGGATCTGGAAGAATCGGGCTCCCTGACTTCAGACTATACTACGAAGCTACAGTCATCAAAACTGTATGGTACTAGCACAAAGACAGAAATATAGATCACTGGAACAGGATAGAAAGCCCAGGATTAAACCCATGCACCTACAGTCAACTAATCTATGACAAAGGATGCAAGAATATACAATGGAGAAAAGACAGCCCATTCAATAAGTAGTTCTGGGAAAACTGGACAGCCACATGTAAAAAATGAAATTAGAACACTTCCTAACACCATGCACAAATAAACTTTTTTAACTGTATAAGTTTAATATTAGAAAGCCTCAATTATAGCAAACTCACCTCATCATTATTCATAATAATACTGTTGTGGAACGAAGACCACGGACAAACATTGCCATTTATATGAGTCACATTACATGAAGGCAGGATTGACCAATCACCAAGAGCTGAGTGAGTGAAAAAAAGGAAAGTACAGTTCTTAACAAGTCAAAAGACCAAAGGTTGGTGATGCCTGCAGATACTAAGGTTTCTAAGATTTACATTATAAGCAAGTACAGGAGGGTCAGGAACAGGCCACTCTCTGAAAAGGAAGAAGTGGCACAAATAATGGTCAGTAGGAATGATGATGTCGGAAGTCATTATAAAATAACAGATTTCATAAATGCTGTATGAAAAATGTTTGTTTATTCATGAAAGACAAAAGCAAATACAGATTTGAATAGAGGTTAAGATTTGAAATTTTGAAAGTAGAGGTTAACGTTTTAAAACCTAACTCTTTGAAATAATTGTTTAGAGAAGGAAAGGAAGGACACTAACATTGAAGAAATGTAAAAGGATTTTGGCTGTTCAGTGGAGTGCTACATAGGAATCTTTTGGCTTGAGTTTTCAACTGACTACATGACATGAAATTTATGTGTGTGTGTATATATTATTTTCACATCATTCTATAAAAAATTTGTATGCAATGTACTGGCCCAGGGATGACACTGTAAGACTGTAATGTTCATATAGAAAGTCTCATTCCACATTTTTTGTTTTTAATTATTATTTAAAATGGAGAACTAGAAGAAATTCCTTCTACATTTCTTAAAGTCTTGAAAATAGCAAATTAAACATGTTGAAAATTTAAAAGTGTTCTTTACTGAGTATAATAATTTACAGTGAATGAATTAATTTAGAGGTAGATCACGGGGACCTCATGTGATGCCAGGATGATCACAATCTTGTGGAGCTGAATTCTCAAACTCTGCCATAATTCACAGTGTGATTAGCAATGTTATCTCTTCTTTCTTCAGCTCAGTTCCTTACTCACTCAGTTTTTTTTTTTAATTACACAGATTTTTTTGTAATGTTTTAAAAAATCCTCTTTTGGTAACTATCTCATGTGATTAAAGTTAAATGCCTTTAACTTTATCTTTGATGTGCTTATATTTGTTATGAAATGGTTGTATCTTTCTATGTAAATTTTTTTAACAGCCAGGTCACAGAATATGCACACACATGTGAAACTAGAAACAATCCATAAATAACATTAAAAATGAAATAATGAGAACCTTATTTACAATAGCAGTTGAAAGACGTAAATGTAAAAAGCAAAATTAAGAAATGTCTAAAAGAAAAAATAGGCGTGAATCCTTATAATCTAGGGATTAAACAAAGATTTTTTTAGTGTGACAGGCATAAAAACTAAAAAATGGTAAATTGAGCTTTATCAGAATTAAAAATGTTTGTTCTTCAAAAGGCAACAAAAGAAAAGATTATAAGATTAATTTCTATTATTTGTCAGAAAAGTGTGTATATATTTAATTAAAAGAAGGATAGTAAAGGTAAAAACACCCATCTGGAGAAAAGACTAGGAGGCCACCACCTGGGAGATTTCAGAATGGTTTCCATTGACTTGGTAAATTTACTGTGATGGAACATCTGGCTTGGAAACCTGATTTTATCAGCAAAATGAGAAAACCTATTGTCACATGGGTCAGTTTACTAGTGTACATATAACTATTTGCTATTGTAGATAGAACATCGTAGCAAATGAAATGAAATTTCACTTATAAGTCATCATGAAAACACATTGGAATGTTTTAGAAAATAGCAGAGGCAAGGATTTCAGCTTGTATGAACGGCTCATCAGCTACATCATAATCAGAAAGTTGTTTGAAAAACACAGAGTCAGAACTAGTGCAGTTAATTATATAAAGTCGATATATACTGGGATTAGGATACAAAGCTTGTTCACTCAATTTTACAGCAGACATAGCCTTTTCTATGGCCAGTCTGCCCCCTCAGATGGATGGCATAGCTATAAATATAGATATAGATACAGATTTGGATATAGCGATGTACAAATAGTTATATACTTTGCTAAACTGGTTCCCTTCAGTCTAGCCATTGTTTGGCTTGCTTAGGCAGATTTCCGTTTCTCAGCACTGAAAATTACTTTGATGATCATGATGTTTTATAGCTTGAGGACAAATATATTGCTTTTCCTATTATTTATTTATTGCTACATAATCAAATCTAGCACCTTAACCCACTGAGCATATCTCAGTCTCTGCAGCTGAGGAATCCAGGGCCTGCATGCCTCTGACGCAGGCCACTCACAAGCCTGCAGTCACATCATCTCAAGGCCTTTCTTAGGAAGCATCCACTTCCAAGCTCAGTCATGTGTGGCCCTTGGCAGGCTTTGGGTCTTCTTGGTTGTGGGCCAGGTACTTGGCACATGGGCCTCTTTGTAGAGCAGCCCACAGTATGGCAGCTGGCTTCCCTTAGAGCAAGTAAGGAAGAGGGCATCCAAGTAGACGCCACAGTTATTTTGTTACTAATCTCAAGTAAATCCTATCACCTCTGCCACATTGTATCCAGTAGAAATGAGTCATTAAATATCTGCTCAAGGGGATAAGATTATATAAGGGCTTAAATACCAGGCAATAAAGATGTTGGGGGTCATCATAAAGGATGCCAGCCACATTTTTGTTTGTAGATTTTAGGAGAAACCTCATTTAGCTACCAGCGTTGTTTGAGATGTCATCAAGGATGAAAAATATAGTTCCTGCAAGGAAAGACTGAACTGGAGAGCAAAAAATCAGACAATGTAATAATAGGAAAGGAGAGAGAAGATATATTTTATTTGATGGGAGGATGAGAGATACAGGGTTACTTAAATACTATAAGCATCATGCTTCCACCTAAATTGTTACTGTTCTTTTACTTAGAAAATTAGGAAGAAGTAAGCATGGAAGAGGTATCTTTTCTGTCTCCCTTGTCCACAGCCTTTGTATTCCTGTCTCCTTTCTCCTTTTAAAGCTCATGCTTGCTTTTTGATTAGTTAATTGGCAAGAAACACATTTTTCCCTTCTCAAGCTGTTGTGAAGCTTTCAAAATTCAGGGTCATGATTAAATGCCAAGAATGACATTTTGCTTAAATATAAAAATTTTTAAACTCTTCATACTTAAAATGTGGTGATAGCATTAGCGGTGGTAGTGGTGGTGCATGTATGTTACAAATCTGAGTAAAAAGCCTCTACTTTTTTCTTCATAGTAATTCATATTTAATGACATTTTATTTATTATTATTTAGCTTTATTTAATATTACTAATATCTAATAATTGAGAGAGAAGATATGCTCGTGTTCTCTCTTGATTAAATTTGAAGTCCTACCTCTATATCCTGTATTTAGTATTCTGCATAATCCGTATGGAGTACCCGGAAACTAAGGTTACATGCTCTTAGGTAATACTTAGCTAAGAATAGCTCAGGAGTTCTTTTGTGGTACAGCAACTTAAGGATCTGGCATTGTCACTGGAGTGGCTTGGGTTGCTGCTATGACAACAGGTTTGATCCCTGGCCTGATAAGTTCCGCATCCTGAAGGTTCAGAAGGAAGGAAGGAAGGAAGGAAGGAAGGAAGGAAGGAAAGAAAGAAAGAAAGAAAGAAAGGAAGAAAGAAAGAAAGAAAGAAAGAAAGAAAGAAAGAAAGAAAGAAAGAAAGAAAGAAAGAAAAAGAAAGAGAAAGAAATAGCATTTTCAGGATTTCTCCTGTGGCTCAGCAGTAGCGAACCCAACTAATATCCGTGACGATGCAGGTACAATCCATGGCCCCGCTCAATGGGTTAAAGATCCTGTATTGCTGTGAGCTGTGGTGTAGGTCGCAGATGCGTTGCTGTGGCTGTGGCTGTGGCTGTGGCTGTGGCTGTGGCTGTGGCTGTGGCTGGCAGCTGTAGCTCTGATTTGACCCCTAGACTGGGAACTTGCATATGCCATGGGTGCAGCCCTAAAAAGCAAAAAAAAAAAAAAAAAAAAAAAAAAAATTTATTCTCTAATATAAAACTAAAAGTGCAGATTTTTTAAATCCAAGATTTCTTTTTTGAATACTAACACAAACAGAAAACTAAAAAAAAAAAAATCTAACCACTGACATTAATAAAGCTTGCTGACACCGTGAGAAACTATTCCTCTGGTCTTGGTGTTTTTGTATAATTCAGGAATCTTATGTCTGTAAGTCATGAAATCTAATTCAAATATGCCCAAGACAAGTTGAGATTTTATTGAAAGGGTCCTATGTTGTTGAAGAAAGTGTTAAAAAGCAAAGCTGCCTGAAAGGCTAGAATTCTGCCAATACTCTCTGTCTTATCTTAACTCATAGTAGATTTTCACCATCCTGGCTTATGAAAAAGACAGTTTTCAAAGATCCACAACATAGATCCTGACCATGAGAGTCAAAAATTCCAGAGATGTTCTCTGATCGCTCGGACTAGGGTCTGGTGTCAACACTGGGAATCAGTCACCTGTATCCAGGGGATCCAGATCCTGTAATTGATACTGTTTGGGTCTGGTGTTTCTCTTGCACTGATAATCTACAACCCAGCAGGCGGTGTGCTACACAGATATTGTGAAAGTTACAAATCAACTTCTTTTGGCCTTTAAGCTTAATATGCTTTGTGTATTTTTAGACATTTTTATAGAGTTCTATTAATAGTATCAAGAATCACTGCCTCCATGTCCCATGCTTGCACTTGGAGGCAAGATTGAGTAGAGGAGGAATAGTTTTTTTCAAAGGGAGAGAAGAATGCCAGGAAAGTTAAATAATGCTTTTGTCGTCTCTCAACCTTTCATGCTTTTGAAAACTTAGCCTGATATTTGTTGAGTATGTTGTGTGAATACATTCAATCCAGTTTACCTTGTTAATATACTACTTCATAACTGTATTGGGAAGTAGATGATATACATGAGTTGAATACCAGTATTGAATTTAGAATTCTTGTACAAGCAACTTACACTTCTAAAATCAGTACTGATTTTTCTCAACTGAACTTTCGTTTCTTTCTTAGGGATAGCCTTTGGAAAGACTGATTAGCCCATCTGATCCTTTTTACTAATTTCTTAGCAAGTTCTTCATGGGTGTCATGCTTGAGATGAGTTAACTAGGAGTCAGTGACCTTGAGGCAGTCTTTGTATTTTGGTTCTGTAAGGCAAAAATTAAGTTTATTTCAACAAACTCAGTTTTATTTTTTTATCTGTATTTTAACATTTTAAAAAGTTTATAAGCTCACAGGTTTTCAAAGCCTGTGACATATGGAAGTTCCCATGCTAGGGGTCGAATCACAGCTGCGGCCTATGCCACAGCCGTGGCAATGCCAGATCTGAGCTGCATCTGTGACCTACACCGCAGCTTTCAGTGATGTTGGACCCTTAACCCACTGCGTGAGGCCAGGGACTGAACTCATATCCTTACAGAAACTGCATAGGGTTCTTAACCTGCAGAGCCAGAGTAGAACCCCTCATTTTTTAAAAATATGGTATCACTCAACTTAGATAGGCTGCACTTGATGGTGTATTAGAAATTGTATTGCTTTCATCCTTGTGCTTTTGCTCTCAAAACATAACAACCTAACTGTGCCAGTTATATATACGATTATACATGGAGCATAACCTTTGAAGTAAAGTGAGACTGTTGATAATAACCTGCTTTGTTTTTTTTGCTTCTTTGGTAATAACTTGTAATGTTCTGGAAAGAAGATGAGCTTTGGAGACTGACTTTGAATCCTAGTTCGTCCACTTACCAGCCAGTGTGAATGGGGACATGATTCTTACTGTCTTTGAGCTCCAGGCTGTCCTGTACTCAGCTGCACTGTTGGGCAGTTTAAGTGCCATGGAGTGTGTCAAGTGTCTTTGTGTACTATCACATGGCTCAGTAGAGTTGACTGCCTTTCCCTAGCCTCACAGACCCTTGCTTCCACAGTTCTTTACAACTTTGAAGTTTCCAAAATGCCTTCTTTGTAATTGGTGCTGTTTAAATCCCGCTTCTTTTCCTGGCAAGCAAAGAAAGCTGTTATCCCCATTGTTCAGTTAAGTAACCAGAGAAACAAAGTTGAAAAGAGTAGACGTTTTAAGCCTACTTCCTGAAAGTTATTTAAAGGCATCTGAAGCAGGCTTGCTGTGGTCATGCTCTTGACTCAGTCCTGTGTCCTGATGAGTGGATGACAGTGCACGGAAAGGAATTTAAGGAGAAATCATGGAGGAGGAGGAAGAGGGAGTTAAGTTAGGTATGATATTTCAAGTTTTTATTTATTTTTTTT
>PVHT021183585.1:4675411-4727076 GCA_004024745.2 Catagonus wagneri
ATATATATATATGTATGCATATATATAATATATACATTTTTATATATAAATAAAATTATATATATGTATTTTTATATACAAATAAAAAATATATAAATTATATATATACTTTTTTTTAATTAGAAGAGGGCTAATTTTTTTTTTGTCTTTTTGCCTTTTTTATGTAGAGCCGCACCCACGGCATATGGAGGTTCCCAGGCTAGGGGTCTAACAGGAGCTGTAGCCGCCGGCCTTCGCCACAGTCACAGCAACGCGGGATCTGAGCCGTGTCTGCAACCTATACCACAGCTCACGGCAACGCCGGATCCTTAACCCACTGAGCAAGGCCAGGGATCGAACCCGCAACCTCATGGTTCTTAGTCAGATTCTTTAACCACTGAGCCACAATGGGAACTCTAAGAGGGCTAAATTTAAACTTGTTCTAGATATCCTTCAGGGGCAGAATTAATAGAATAGCGATTAGAGAATAAAATAAAAAGATTTAATACTTAGACCCTAGTGAAATTTATATGTATGTCTATATATAAAATATATATATATGTATGTATATATATATAATATATACAATTTTAATATATTTTTATATATAAATAAAAATTATATATATATTTTTATATGTAAATAAAAATTATATATATAAATTATATATATATACTTTTTTAACTAGGAGTGGTGTATTCCCTCCCATAAGTGGTTAATTTGCATAAAAACAAATCTTTTTTTTTTTTTTTTTTACATAAACACATGGAGACTAGTCAGACTGCTCTCTTCACTTGAGTTTAAAGCTGTAGGCTGCTGTGAGCCTGTGCTTTCACACTTCTAGGGCATGAGGAGGATGTGCTTTATCAGCAGGATGGAGGCCTGCGTGAGTGAGAATCTGCACTGATAGCTGTGCCGCCCTTTCCTTAGCACTGAAAAGGGTGTGAACATGCTCCTAGGGGGATATGTCTTAGGCCTGCGTCCTGGCTTGCATTCCAAGTGTTATTCTGGATTGAAGGCCCCACTTGTGCTGGGAGATCTAAATGGAGCAGTTTTTTTTAAAAAAAAAAAACAGGACCCTGGAATGTCCTGAATACCCCTGGAGAGTTTCTATTTTATTTATTTTTTGTTTTTATTTTTTGTGCTTACGGCCGCACCCGTGGCATATGGAGGCTCCCAGGCGAGGGATCCAATTGGAGCTGTAGCTGCTGGCCTACGCCACAGCCACAGCAACGCCAGATAATTCCAGATCTGAGCCATGTCTGCAGCCTACACCACAGCACATGGCAACACTGGATCCTTATCCCTAGGTGAGGCCAGGAATCGAAACTGCATCATCATGGATGCTAGTCAGATTCGTTTCCACTGAGCCATGATGGGAACTCCTGCAGAATTTCTAGGTCCATGAACAAATTTAATTTTTTTTCCAATATGGATTACTTTAATTTTTATTTTTTTTTGCAATATAGATTAATCATGTCAATTTTGTCTCTGTCTCCCTTAAATATCATCTTCTCTTAGAAAAGTAGAATGGGATATTTAATATATCCACACTTTGCCAATACTATGATCTCTGAGTATATGTTTTATCTCAAAAATTGATACAAATGTAGATTTTTATAGCACGTGAATGAAAAAATTTAATGCAGTAAACCAGACATATCTCTACCCACCGTGTCCTGTCCTGAATATGTACCTCTATCAAACTTCACTCCCCTGACATTTGCTATATATTTTTTCCATTATTATCTTTTTCAAACTCTAGTATATGAATTATCAAAGAGATCTGAGAAAGTAGACTAGGAACTAGTCTATACTAAAGATCTACCCTAAACTTTTTTTTATCTAAGAGCAATTTCATGCGTGAAAACACATATAATCATATTGTATGATATTGTATGTCATATATGATTATATGTAATAAATATACATTTATTTGTCCCATTTTTAAAGTTTTATTGAGGTATAGTTGATTAACAGTGTTTTTTTTTTCTTAATGGATTTTATTTCAATTATAGGTGTACATAAATCATCACAAGTCAATTTTATAGATTTTGTATCCCAAACCCACAGTGCATCCCCCCACCCCCCAGACTGTCTTATGGATTAAAGATCTAGATATAAGACTAGATACTATAAAGCTTTTAGAGGAAAACATAGGCCAAACACTCACTGACATAAATGATAGTAACATCTTCTCAGATCCATGTGTCAGAGTAAGGACAATAAAAAGAGAAATAAATAAATGGATTAACAGTGTTTTGATACTTTCTGGTATACAACAAAGTGATTCAAATATACACATATGCATATCCGTTCCCTTTTCAGATTCTTTTCCCACATACGTTTTCACAGAGTATTGGGTAGAGTTCCCTGTGCTATATACAGCAGGTCCCAGTTGACCACCCATTCCATACGCAGTAGTGTGCACATGCCAATCACAATATGCTTTTATTTTTATTTAATAATTTTACCCTCTCTCCCCACCTCCATTTGAAAATCTCCAGTGACTTCTCATTTGACGTGAACAAAAACCAGAATCCTGACTTCTACTGTGATTTATCCTCTGCTAACCTTTCTCATTTTATCTTTTCTTTTCTTTTTTTTTCTGTCTTTTTGCCTTTAGCTAGAGCTGCACCCATGGCATATGGAGGTTCCCAGACTAGGGGTCTAACAGGAGCTGTAGGCGCCGGTCTACACCACAGCCACAGCAACGCGGGATCCGAGCCGCGTCTGCAACCTACACCACAGCTCACGCCAATGCCAGATCTTTAACCCACTGAGCAAGGCCAGGGATCGAACCTGCAACCTCATGGTTCTTAGTCGGATTTGTTAACCACTGAGCCATGATGGAAACTCCTCATTTTATCTTTTCATTTTTAAAGTTTGATTGAAGCGTTTACAATGTTGTGATAATTTCTACTGCACAACAAAGGGATTCAGTTATACACACATACACATCTGTTCTTTTTCAGGTTCTTTTCCCATATAGATTGCCACAGAATATTCGGTAGAGTTCCCTGAGCTGTACAGTAGTTCCCCATTGGCCAATCATTCATTTCATCTTATTTCCACTCTTCTCTGTGTACCCTGGGCTTCAGCCTGGGAAAAATCTTTTTGGTCCTCCGACCATACCCAGCTCTTTGCTGTCTCATGATGTTTCTTCTCCCTGGAAATCTTTTCCCTCCATTCTGTTTGGGTCTTTCTTTCCTTAATCCTTCAGTTCTTGTCTTAGGAAGTACATTCTCAGAGACCTTCCTCTCCTAGGAATTTTATCTAAGATGCTGCCCTGAGTTATCCTTTGTCATTACGTGAACTCTATGGCATATATGTACTCTTTGGCACTGAAAAATGTTATTTATGGCTCCATGTATTTGTTAAGTTGATTATAGTCTCTCTTTCTCACCAGACTGAAAGTTCCACAAGGTCAAGGTCCCTATCGCTTAGTTCTATAGTATATACCCGGTGCTTAGCAGTATGAGTGGCACATAGTAATTGCAGAAAGCCTAGCTGGGTGAATTAATGAGTAAATGAAACAGTATTATCTATTTCCTTTATCCTTACCCTATATTGTCATCCTTTCCAAATGGTGAACTTTTTCACTTGCTGGGAACAGAAAGGCAGCAGGGCTTGGGGACTGGAATGGCTCCTAATTCAAAAACTCATCCTTCAACTGCACAAAGTTTCAACTGCAGTTTGCAAGTTCCTGTTTATGTATGTGTTGTGCCATTTTTATGAAGGTGTTGGTATTAATCAAAGGAGGATGCTGTTTTAATGGCTGAAGAGCAGACATACAGAAATAAAATCTGTGATGTCACCAAAATCAAGTGACTGTGTATATGTCACTCAGACTTTATGGGGCTAGACCAAATACAGAAATGGAAATTACAGAATGCTTTTTTTTTTTTTTTTAGTTTTCAAAAGTGAGGTGAGCCAAGAAAACCACTGAAACTTGGCAGAATGGAGCAGCATTCAGCTGACTGTCAGTTACATGCTTTATTCCTAGTTGGTGTAGCAGTTCGACATTTCTCCTCCCTTGTTTTTAGTGTCATTTAATAAGATAATTCACACAGAAATGCAGTGAATTTCTGGTATTTGAAGTGGAGCCAAATATAACTAGCTCCTTAAAAAAGGAGGGATTTGGAAAGAGTCTGTGCCAAGATTAAGATGATGTGTAAATCTGGAACCTGACCCTGCTATTGAGTATCTTCCCTGAGCATTGCTGACTTGTTTTCTCTCGACTTTTGTCAGGTCATTGTAGGCAAAAAAACATGTACCTAGACATCCACATTGTCCTCTTGCACTGCTTGTCAGCAGCACTGCCTAGAAGGAAAAAGGCCAATTGTCTCTCTCTTAAAAGATGATAACCTCTTGAGGAGAAAACTCATTTTTCCTGCTCCCTCTTTGTTCCTGGGGTTACAGTGTGAGGATGTGACCTTGGAGAGGTCCTGTTCATCCTGAGAGGACCATCATGTACTTAACCTGAGGGAGAAATTCCAGTATCGTGTAGCAACTGATGACAAGAAGCTAAGTCCTTGTACAATCCCCGGATGAACCTTGGAACCAGATATGATTTTAATGATCAATTAATATCCTTATGATTTAAGCTAGAGTTAGTTGGATTTCCTGTTATCTGCATCTAAAAGCATCCCTTACAGATTTGTTGCTTTTATTATCACTAAAGCTTCTGGGCTTACCCAGGGCAAGGGGGCAGAGGGTACCGTATCTAAAGGATTCAAAATTTCCTCAGAGGTGGAGACTTGCAGCATATATGATGTCTTGGTAATTCTCATGATTAGTGAAATGACTGAAACACAGAAGTGAATATACATTCTAGTGGAATAAGAAAAAGTATTGGTTATATTTATTAAACAGAGCATTACTTCTAGACCAGCTAAAACATTAAAAAGAGATTTCAAGAAAGCACATTAATAAATTAAAATGGAATATGACATTATAAATGCGCTGTAATTTTGTTTTAAAGGCTAAGCAAAAGATAGGACAACAAGTTGAATAGGTGGAAGTGCTTGAAAAAGAGTAGGCTTTATGGAATTATTCTTGTATTATAATAAAATGTAGCTAAAGAAAATACTGCAATGAGAAGCAATCTTATTCAATGATAGGCATAAAGTCTTTCCTTCCCCAGATTACCAGGTGTGAAAATAACTTATTTAGTAACACTATTTTCTTTCAGTTTTCCATTATGTAAAAGGTTAGTTATTCTCAGAAAGTCAAGCAGTAATGCAGAAAATTGCTCTGTTTGAACAACTGTTTTTTAGATTCTAAAGTCATCTGTGGTTCAGCATTAGAGAAATGTATAATGTTAGGCTATATAAAATTCATTTTTATTCTTTTATAACAGTGACATTGGTGTTTTGTTAAACAAGCCAGGGCATTTCCAGTTTAAATAGTGAAATGTTTAGATTCTTAAATACATCACTTAGAAATATTTAAGGACCAGTTACATAGTTTTCAGTTTCTTCTTGTGTACAGATATTTTTGCTGCTCTATAACAGATTTGTGTAAGGAGAGCTCTGTAGGAGTATAGAGAGATTTTTTTTTGGGGGGGGGGTTTTAGGGCCGCACCCATGCATATGGAGGTTCCCAGGCTAGAGCTTGAATTGGAGCTACAGCTGCCAGCCTATACCACAGCCACAGCAATGCAGGATCCGAGCTGCATCTGTGACCTACACCTCAGCTCAAGGCAATGCTGGGTACCCCACCCACTGAGCGAGACCAGGGAAGGAATCCTCATGGATAGCAGTGGGATTTGTTTCTGCTGTGCCACAAAGGGAACTGCTAGAGAGATTTTCAGCACGAAAAACTCATAGATAATTAACTGTATTTAACTTTATCACAGTCAAGCTGGGCATTTTCTAGAGACTTTTGCATTAAAGGAGACTATGAAATCATTAGACAAAAGGGGCATGGGTTAAAGCTCATTTGGCAGAGACCCTTTTTACCCAGGAGTGGCAAAAGATGGTTAGGGTCAAACTCTTTCTTTCTAACTAGTGATTTTTCCCCATTATCGTAAAATATATACTTTGAATTATATTAATTGCAGTGAAAGATATAATAATCTGGAAACCTAAAATTAGTGTCACTTCTAATGCTAGGAGTATACTCAACACAAGGCCTGCTTGGTGTCTGTATTTAAACTGAAATATTCAAGTGAATTCCCTCCTTTGTTAAAAGGAAAAAAAAAGTGAAGTACAAAGAAGTGGAGAGTTGAAGAGAGGAGAAGGAAGGAGAAATGAAGAGGGAAAAATAATTGTATATAATGTTGGAAAGCAAAAACTTAATAAATTCATTTATTATTTTATGTGAGCATGTCGAGCCTCCATGAGATTGTTGAAATTGTTTGAATTCCAGATACTGCTCTGTCTAATACCTCTAAGGAACTGGGAACTTTGATCAAACCTGTCATACCTATGAAACTCCTGTGATGCACTTCAAAGCTACAGTAAAAAATATTCTTAAAGGAGTTCCAAGTCTTAAAAAGTCATTAAGTATATCTATTCCAGAATATAGATGATATGTCTTGTGATTTGTGGTATTGTTCCTAATGCATAGAGGGCTGATTGTCAGATGATAAAAATTGCTACTAAGGTCTATATTTTGCCCCGTGTTTTTAAGATGCGGAGCCACAACCTAAGGATAAGCCTACTAGTGGGAGGCAGATAATGAATAAACTAAAAGAAATCGTGTAGTGTGATAGATGGTTACAAATGCTGTGGAGTGTGGGAGGGCAAAAGCCCTGGGGTGAGACCAGGTCTAACATTTTAGAAGAATGGCAAGGAGTGTGACTGAGGAGGAGTAAAAAAGAGAACAATGATAGTAAATGGGATCAGACAGAATAATAGAGGTAATTGTATGCAATGTGGAGGGACTACTTTTTTTTTTTTTTAGTGGGGGGGGGAATGTAGAAGTTATTGGAGAATTTTGATGAGAAGAGTTAACATGATTTTAAATAATACAATGGCAAAAACTATCAAAAGTCAGAATAAAGAGGAATGATTGAAGATTCATAGTAAAAAAAAAAAAAAGGATACCTAATTTTAAAAAGATATGTGTGCATGCTGAATGGATGGAAGCAGAAAGATCACTGAGGAGGCTGCTGCAATATAAAAGTGAGAAATGATGATGGTTTAGACCACAGTGATAACACTGAAGTGGTGGCGTGACCCAGCAATCCCACTCTTGGGCATATATCCCAACAAACCTCTCCTTGAAAAAGACACATGCACCTGCATGTTCACTGCAGCACTATTCACGATGGCCAAGACATGGAAACCACCTCAATGTCCATCAAGAGATAACTGGATTAAGATGTAGTATATATACACAATGGAATACTACTCAGCCATAAAAAAGAACAAAATAATGCCATTTGCTGCAACATGATTGGAACTATAGACTCTCATACTAAGTGAAGTAAGTCAGAAATAGAAAGACAAATACCATATGATATCACTTATATCCGGAATCTAATATACGGCACAAATGAACCTTTCCACAGAAAAGAAAATCATGGACATGGAGAACAGATTTGTGGTTTCCAAGGGGGAGGGGGAGAGAGTGGGATGGATTGGGAATTTGTGGTTAATAGAAGCAAACTATTGCCTTTGGAATGGCTAAGCAATGAGATCCTGCTGGATAGCACTGGGAACTATATCTAGTCACTTACGATGGAGCATGATAATGTGAGAAAAAAATAATGTACATATGTATGTGTAGCTGGGTCACCTTGCTGTACAGTAGAAAACTGACAGAACACTCTATAATGGAAAAAATAAAAATCATTATAAAACAAAAAAGAAAAGTGGCATATGGTCAGATACTAGACATGCTTTGATGGTTAAACTGGCACGATTAGCTGATAATTGAATTTATGATATGAGAGAAAGTGTGAAGTCAAGGAAAACAAATAGTTTTTGGTTTGCATGCCTGAAAAGATGGACATGCCATTCGATGACACAGTTTTGTCTTTTCCTCTGTCCATGTCTGGTTATGTGCCAGCAGATACAAAGTATGGTGAGAGTGAGATGTATCCAGGTTTAACCATTTGCCGCATGAGTACAGTGAGACAGGACAGATGTTAAGGCATTGGGTATATGTGCAAAAAGTCATCATTCTATGATGGGCCAGTCTAATCTGAATAAGTAAAAAGGTGAAGATGTGCTGAAGGTGGGAGTGGATGAATAGGGTGGAGATTAGATTGTGGAAAGGAAGAGGTCGAGAAATTATGAGGCCAGTTTATTGGAAATCACCAATTATGAGTTGGAGCTAGAGAGAGTGACCATAAACCAAGAGCTGATATCCTTCAGGAATGAGAATGAACAAGGTGTTTGGTAGTTTAAGAAAACAGTGAGGGGTTCCTGGGTGGCATCTGACTTCAAGATAGTTGGGAGATTTTAGGAAGAATGGAGGGAAATGAACTAGAAGTGGAAAAGAGAAAAAAAAAGCTATTATTTCAAGGACTGTGGGAGGGAAGGCACCCACCTTAATTTAAGAGAAGCATTATCCTCAGGGACAGACAGGATTAACTTAGAGTGAAAGAATGAGTGAAATATTCAGAGACGGATGTGTGTGTGTGAGTAAATAATTTTGCTGATAATTGAACCTGAATTCTGGAAGATCTAGTGGTGGGTGATGATGTCAACAAGCTGTAACAAGATGTAGAAAGCTGTAAAATATTTTTGTGGGGTTAAAAGACGGTCTTGGATCCTGGGCTTCTTGTGATGAGTGACATAAAGATAATCCTCACTTGGCCCAGCTCTGTGATTACTGAGATCAAATCATGTTACCATCAAGTCTCATTTACCAGAGAACTGTGCAGTGTAAGGACTGCCAGTATCCTGAAATAAAAGGAATAAGGAAATTAATCCAGCTCCAGTGAGCGTATGAAGCCCAAGGGCCAAGTCTCAGGTTGGAAGTCAGGCCAGTGTATGTTGTGGAGACCGTGAGCTGATGTAGAGGGATATATGAGGGCGCCAAGGCTATTGGTTACAGTGGTGATTCTGTAATCTTTCTGCACATTAGATACATCTAGGACCTCTGAAAAAATTCCAACACGCGGGCCACACCCCCAAGCATCAATTTTTTTTTTTCTTTTAAATATTCCCCAGAGAGTTCCCGTTGTGACTCAGTGCTTAACGAATCCGATTAGGAACCATGAGGTTGCGGGTTCGATCCCTGTCCTTGCTCAGTGGGTTAAGGATCTGGCGTTGCCGTGAGCTGTGGTTTAGATTGCAGACGCGGCTCGGATCCCGCGTTGCTGTGGCTGTGGTGAAGGCCGGCGGCTACAGCTCCTGTTAGACCCCTAGTCTGGGAACCTCCGTATGCCGCGGGTGCGGCCCTAGAAAAGGCAAAAAGACAAAAATAAAAAAGTATTCCCCAGGTTGACTCCAATGGGCAGCCAAGTTTGAGGACCATTTGGCTGCCGTATCTCTTAATTCTGTAATATTCCAATCATTGAAGGCATCTGCCATGTCATAATTGCTGATTTTCTCTTCTTCAGTTGTCATCTAGTCAAACTGTGACAGGACCTCACTTTTCAGTATCTTAGTTTGCTACATAAATAGTTGCAGAACATTGCTTTCATCAATTACAGGGAATTCTGCTGTCTGTGGGAGATTTCCAATGTCACATGTGTGCTCCTTTTACTTTTTAGTTGCACATTATTATTGTTCTATTGCATTTTGTTGCCCTACTTGAAACTATAGTTAACCAGCAAAGACACTGGCCTGGAGAATGGGAATAGATGCAAGAGACTTTCCTTTTATCATTTCTCTGCTTGCCTGTCCACATATCTGTGTTGGAGATGTATAAAAGGAAAAATGTTTCTCTGACGTATTTCATTTGCTTCTCAATACTTATGCTTTATTTAAGCAGCTAGTATTGCTACACATTTAATATTTTTCTTTTTGCTGTCATAAACCATATTAATAAAATATAGCAATACATACCTTTTTATGCTTTCAAAGCAAAAATTGCGCTGGACAAAGTTACACGGGCAAAGCAGACAGTATGTAAAGCTATCACAGTCCTGGAAAGAGAACAGAACTGAATTCATATCTTAAGAAATGAAGAGCAGGAAGACTTTGAAATGCTGGGGTTAGAGGGAGACCAGCATCTTTGCTAATTACCAATGGGTTTCACTCAAAGCAAAAGTAACTTTTCTCTTACCTTTGTGACAGGGAGTGATCTCATAATTTGGAGTAAAGTGCAGGCAGAAGTTAGGCTCCTACCCTCTCGGAGACTCTGGAAGATAGGGCTGCAGTCTCTATTGATGAGACTAAGAGATGGCTTCCAGGTCCTTGAGAAAGATCTTCTTGGATTATAAAGCTGGCAAGAGGCTTTTTAAAAAGATTGATATCTCAGAGGGCAAAGAGAGAATCCACAGTTCCACTTTTTCTAAAGTAAATGCTCTAAGAAAAAGCAAATTAGAGCCTCCAGTCAAAAAGAAGTCTGTCTAAAGTTTAGTCAAGCTGAGAGAAAGTGAAGGCTGTTTTCATCCATGCACGTCTCACATTAATTCTTAAGGAAGAGTTGTGAATTACCAGGTGAGTGCAAGAATGCTTTTAAAACATTTGAACATACTGGAACATCTTTGTCAGAATGGTTTGTTTGTTTAAATGTTTCACTTGAATTGTTATCAGTAGAGTATGAGGGATTTGATTTTTCTATACGTGTGCCAACATGGTTGGTAAAAGAGATGACTTCCAGCATTTATTTTTTGTTCGAGCAATTTGTAAGTGAAGAGTAGAATCTCAAATTTTCAATCACCAGTGAGACTGAACCTTAAAAAATATGTTTATTGTCCATTTGGAACTCCTCTGTTGGGAATTAACATTCCATGATGGGTTTTTTTTGTTTCTTTTTTTCCTTTTAGTGTATTTACATTGCTTTCAAAAGCAAAGGGCAGTGTTACCGTGCTTAACTGTCCATAAATGGGAGAAAAACCAGCAAAAGTACCAAGAGTTAACTGCAAATTTAGGTATTTGTTTTTTGAATTTCAAACCTCAGTTTTGACCCAGTTCCTTGGTTTTGAATAACAATAGCTGCAGTAAAAGAATGTGTCTAGCTTGAGGGTATTTTCTTCATTTTGGCTTCAGGCAGAAGGAATTGCTGTGTTTTAGCTTTTGTGAAATATTAGACATTGACATTTCTGTTGCGTAGAAGACAACCCTGCTTGTTGGAGCGAGGGCAGGAGAGGATAAATATTTTACAGGAAATATTAAATGACAATCAAAACCATGACCAAGGAAAGATAATATTTCCTCTCTCTGGCTGCCCACCCTCTTGCCCGGAAGCTCTCAAGCACATGTCAGCACACCTGAATTTGTATCTTAAACGTCTCAGCTTGTTATGTTAAATATCCTTGGTTGTAACACCCCACTGTCACCTCTTCTTTACCTACTGTGGCCTTTTTAAGACTCCCCATCTTTACGTGTTCATTAAATTCAGAAGGTTTCAAATTTTCTCATAAGGAGCCATAAATCCTTAGAGAAAAGGAGCTCATTGACGTGTAATTCTATTTTCGATGTCTTCCAGATCTCTTTCTTTTCTTTGGCTATTATTTTTATCCTCCTACCTCTTTTCAAATAATTACTGAATTTTTGACCATTCCAACATGGATGCTATGTATTCTTTAGGTTTGAAATACTGAAATGAAGCCCTACAAGCTCATTCCCAGAGGAAACAGTCATACAAGCATATAACTTCAATGCTGTGTTTAACTATAGGCTTCAGTAAAGGTAGAAAGTGTGAAAAGGAGAAGTAGATTAACTCAGATTCACTAAATGTCTTCCAACTGCCAAGCAGAAAGAGAAGTCCAATGCCATTTAAATAAGAGACAATTTATTGACTGAAAGCTCTGGGAGGAACACTTTGTTTTCTCAGAGTTTACTGTGGACCTGACACATAGTAGGTACTAAATTAATACCTGAGTAGAAATGTATAGAAGTTTGTGAAACGAGGGATATTTGAGATGGTCTCAAGGAGTATGTAGGGTATATGAGCAAGCATTTGTTGGTCTTATTTTTTTCATAGTATACACATTTTTGTAATATTACGGATGTAGAAAATATCAGTTACTAGAGTGCCCACTGTGGCACTGTGGGTTAAGAATTTGACTATAGCAGCTCCAGTGGCTGTGAAGGTGTGGGTTCAATCCCTGGCTGGCTGGATACAGTGGTTTAAAGGCTGGCATTGTTGCAGCTGCGGCTTGGATTTGATCCCTGGCCCGGCAACTTCAATATGCCGTGAGTGGGGCCAAAAAAGAAAAAAAAATCCGTTATTTTTGTCTCTAGTAAATATTAATTATAAAAATGTTGATTTTAAGTCATTGCCTCAGAACTAAAGTTGACATTTTATTGACATTTTGTTAAACGTGACTTTATTGCTGATTGAGAATGCTGATAAAATATTATATGATGTATATTAATTATGAAAATTTGCTTTGTGTAAATATAATAAGCATTGGGTTTCAGAAAGATTTATCATTTGAATGGGGAGAGCTTGGATTTGTAAAAATAACAATTTTTATCTCAATTCAAAACCAATAAAATAACATTTTTGTAGAATCTTGGTGACACTGCATAGTAATCAATTATGCTTTCTCTAATGGGCTGTTGGTTAGATGAGAGAGGATATTATTCAAATTCCTCATGGCTCAATTCCAAGGAAGTAATTAAAATAAAGGTATAAATATATATTTAATCTACATATATAGAAATTATATATATTCTATTCTGTAAGTAATTGGGAATATATATTAGTTATATATGGAGTATACACATGAATATACACATATGGAGAAAGTCTATATATGAAGTATAAGTAAACATATTTATCTTAAACAAGTGTACATATGTACATAATTTGCCAGCTACCCTAGAACCACAAGTTACAAACGGATACTATTCTATTCTCCACATAGTACAGCTTTGAAATTTGGGTCTCACTGATTTTTCTTGCTAACGTGGGATTGTTCATTGAGAAAACTCAGTTTAAAAACCTGGCTACTGGAGTTCCCGTCGTGGCTCAGTGGTTAACGAATCCGACTGGGAACCATGAGGTTGCGGGTTCGATCCCTGGCCTTGCTCAGTGGGTTAAGGATCCGGCGTTGCCGTGAGCTGTGGTGTAGGTTGCAGAAGCGGCTCGGATCCCGCGTTGCTGTGGCTGTGGCGAAGGCCGGCGGCTACAGCTCCCGTTAGACCCCTAGCCTGGGAACCTCCACATGCCGCGGGAGCGGCCCTAGAAAAAGGTCAAAAAGACAAAAAAAAAAAAAAACCTGGCTGCAAACCCCGGAGAAATGGCTTCTCACTCAGTCCTCCCTTTACACGCCACATTTGTATGTATTGAATATTGATATTCAATATTGATCTTGAATTTATTAATTCCCTTTTTAAATTATTTCTATTGCTATGTTACATTTTGGCTTGTTACGGTAATGTAAAAGCGTAAAGAGGAATTGAAAGGGAACTGCCTTTGGATTTAAAATGAAAACCAGATAACTCAAAGCAAATACCAGCCAACTCACCGATAAGGGAAATTTTTTTAAAAGGCATACCGAAAGAGAAATAGAAACAAAGAAAGAACCACCTCTGTTTGTGAGTCCCTATTAATTAACATTTATAGACTTAAAAGTACAGATTCATATGTCACCTAAATGTCAGTTGCCTGGAGGGTCCCATCTTCTCTGGCGTTTATTCTTCTTTTAATATATAAGTAAAATTTAGGGACGTTTCCATCCCAATTATTATAGAAAAGTCAGCACTTACCCACACTATCCATAAGAATACTTGAGATTTACGTTTCTCCCAATCACCATCTGGCCGGATTTCACGTTTCCATTGAATTCTTATTCTTCTGATGTCTTTGTGCCTTCTGTATTGATGCAAATATAAGCATCTTTTTTCTTTGTTTCTCCAAATCAGTCATGATCAAAAAGCTCTTGAATTTAAGCACAGGTTTTCTAAACCAACTTGGGTAGTACAGGATAGAAAACAGTAAGAAATTGATCATTAGAATGTAATTATTGGAATAATAGTAACAGTCTCACAGTTATTACCACTCTTGGAACTTCTCACTGGCTGTTATTTGTCCTTGGACATTGATGTCATCATCTCACCTTTTTGTGGTAATTGCTGAGATTCACGATCACCGCTGTTGGAGAACTGAAACCTTCCTCTGTATTTTCCTCCTTCTTTGTTTCTCCACATTTTACTATGTACGAAATTTAGTTCTCTATTTTTCTTGCAGAGAGCTCTGACTTTTTATACCACAGCAACCTTTAATGTTATTTTTCTGAATAGTCGTCTACCCTGGAGAAAAATGACGAGCCTCTCTCAGAAGACACATTGTATATTTTCCCTCTTCCTTGCCTAAGAAATTGCAGAATAATTTTTTCCTTCTCCATTCTCTGTAAGGAAAAAAATACCACTTATATTCTACTTTTTAATTTATTTTAGTCTCTTTGGAAAAAATAGACATTTAGAAAATGTCATTGGCCTTTAAAAGGGGTTTTAAGATAATAAATTGGCAGTTTAGCATTATTGTAATTGGTGCTGAAGGCAGTAAAAATGAGTTGTGACTAGATAATCAGGTATTGAACTAAAGAATGAAAAAGAGAGATGTGTGAGACAGTTTTTTTTTTTTTTTTTAAGTGGCAGGATTTGACAGTGAATTTTATATGTGAACTAGATAATGATATTCAAGACTGCTTGCTTTGGGTATCCTGAATTTAATATAAGGATATCAGTACTATCCGAAGCTAAACTGACTTTTAAACTATTGGATAGGCAGGGAGTTTACCAATTTCTATTAAAACCTTGACTGAGGAGTTCCCATCATGGCTCAGCAGAAACGAATCTGACCAGCATCCATGAGGACCAAGTTTGATCCTGGCTTTGGTCAGTGGGTTAAGGATCTGGTGTTGCTGTCAGCTGTGGTGTAGGTCATGGACGTGGTTCAGATCCAGCATTGATGTGGCTATGATGTAGGCCAACAGCTAGCTGCAGCTCCGATACATACCTAGCCTTGGAACCTCCACGTGCCATGAGTGCAGCCCCAAAAAGACAAAAAAAAAAAAAAAAGCTTGATTGAAAAAGAGTCTGGGCTCACTGATATCACCCGTCTAACATGGACCTCTGCTCTCTGGGGCCAGGGTCCTGTGCTTTCTAATCCTGAGTCTCCTCAGGGTGCACTATCAAGAGCAGCTGCAGCAGTTGACTGCTAGAGAGATGGCCATCCTGTTTTTATCCTGAGTTCCCTCAGGGCTCACCACTGGGGAGGCTGTAATGTGATGATTTGATGGCTGCAATATCCTTTGCTGATATGGCAGGCAGTATTTTTCATGCACCAAATACAGCAAGGTGCAAGGTGTAATGTGGTTTCTCCATGTGCCGGCTGAGTGTAGGAGTAGATAGCCTTTGTTATCTCATTTCAATTGGATTCTATCCTCCTTGCTTCCCTTTGTTGAAGGTTGTGTAAGAGATGAAATAGTCATGTTAAACTCATAGTCATGTTTACAAAAAGCAGTTGTTCAGAACTGTGCACTGCATTCCATGGTGGAGTCATATTCTCTGCAAATGCTATGTGTCCATTCCACCCACTGGTCTCCCATATGGGTCTAAGAATCTTTGCATCATCTGGCATTTGACCTTGTGTGATCCCACTGATGGCAGAAGGGACATTTTCTCTGAATAAAACCAGTTAAGGAAGTTTGTGTGTCTGAAGCGTGGTAACATGAACTGTACTTTCTTCTGCTGGTACCAGGAGACTCGATGCTGATGAGGGGAAGCTACTGAGGTGGGAAGCGGTACTAACTCTGGTGAGTAGTTGCAATGTAGATATTATCCTCGGGCAGGACAGGTGTGGGTGGCTTCAGGATGTGAAGTACATTTTTTTCATACTGTTATGTTTACATGACAAGTATGCCTTCTTTTTCCCTGGCTGTGTCTTTCAAGTAATTGAATGTATATTATCATCACAACATAATTTAGCATATACTACTGGCTGAATGGAGGTTTCTCACAGAGGTGGTAATTATTCAAGGCATGGAAATTTCCCTAATAATAAACTCAGATCAGAGAGTTCAAAGCCCCCCAGATTCCCAAGCAACCAGAATATTATCTCGGTGAGCAATTCTTTTAATCCCACACATATATCCCAGGATGCATCTTTCCTGGGGCTGTGACATTTTATCCTGCTTACTGTATTCATCTTCCCTTTCCCTTGAAAAGGCCCCAGGCTTCTTATGTTAATTATTCCATCCACTTTCCAGAGCTCTGCATGCAAAAATGTGGCATGCTGAGTCACAAAAAGGTCCTGTTTTACTCATTCCTCAGGGAAGGAGACATTCCTCTCTTGCATTTCATTTGATTGAAAGGTATACTGCTCAAAAAAAAGAAAAAAGTAAGAACAATTAAATCTGCTCCAAATTTGTTTTTCTGCAAATCTAAAGTCATCTGTAGTTTCTTTTGCTTAAAAAATAAAATCAATCCAATCGAGTAATGAGGTGGTAGGGACACCATTCACTGCTGAACAGCTAACTGTATATGTAACGTTGATCAGTTGTTTATTATATTTTG
This sequence comes from Catagonus wagneri, assembly GCA_004024745.2. Lineage (NCBI taxonomy): Eukaryota > Metazoa > Chordata > Mammalia > Artiodactyla > Tayassuidae > Catagonus > Catagonus wagneri. Next base: position 4,691,989 of record PVHT021183585.1, read on the forward strand.
ATCTATTGCTTTTTTTGTTTTTTTCTAGTATCTAATTTTTAAAAGTATAGTTGATTTACAGTGTTGTGGCAATTTCTGCTGTACAGCAAAGCGACCCAGTCATACATAAATATATATATTTCTCTTTCTTCTATTATCTTCCATCATGGCCTATCCCAAGATACTGGATAGAGTCCCACGTGCGCTACAGTAGGATCTTATTGCTTATCCATTCTGAATGTAGTAGTTTGCATCTACTAACCCCAAACTCCCAGTCCATCCTACAGCCTCCCCTCTCCTCCTTGGCAGCCACAAGTGTGTTCTCCTTGTCAAGGTAGATAGGTTCATTGGTGCCATATTTTAGATTCTGTTCCCAAAGGTTAGGTTGTCTCCTTGAAGAAGGAACTCAGAAATGAGACAGATACTGAGAAAGATAAGTAAGGATTTATTTAAGTGAGAAATACAGCCTAAAGAAGTGGTGGGCAGAGAGGGGAGCATCTGCTCTGCATTTTTTTTCGCATACCGGTAATAGAGGGCATTCAACAGTATGGGTGGGAAAGGTACTGGGAAAGTGAGGTTTGGAGGTCATACTCCTTAATTTTCATTACAGCTCCACTTTCCCAAAGGGAGGATGGATTTTTGCCTTTACTTGATTTTATCAGAAGTGTCATGGCATTGGTGTATGATGCGTACTTCTTATCTACATAGCTAATTTTATGAGAACTTTATTATATTGAGGGCATAATGAGCAACAGGTTACATTTGGACACTGAGGGGTCACGCCCTTTCCCACCTTTCTTTGCCTCCAGAGCACTCATCACCCCAAAATGTGTGGTTTCCTATCAGTTTGAGGTTCCGGTTTTTCTTTGTCTACCCATGGACGCTGCTGTTTGCATGATGCGTGGTTTCCTGCCATCTGGCCCCATGCCCCCTTCTCTGCTCATGCCCAACTATCTGCCTCCTGTAACATTTCCACATATCAGTGATATCGTTTGTCCTTCTCTTTCTGATTTACTTCACTAAATATGATAATCTCTCACTGCATCTGGACAAAAATCTTGAAAGCAATTTTAAGAATGTTTCATTTGAGTAACTAATGAATGCAGTTATATCCCAAGAGAGTGGATACAGTTCCCTGTGCTGTACAGTAGGACCTCACTGCTTATCCATTCTAAATGTAATTGTTTGCATCTACTAACTCCCAAGTCCCAGTCCATCCCTCTCCCTCACTCCTCTCCCTGGGCTTAAAGAGACTTAGAAAAGTTGACATTGTTGCTTTTTATGGAGTAGATGTATCACAGTTGAGTGGGTCGTGGAAGATATTGGAAGACTGTGAATTGATGTGTTGTAGGATTAGAATTAATAGAGTATCGGTATTTCTTACTTTGTGCGGTAGCTTGAGACCATAAGAAATGACTGTGCAAGCTAAAACTATGCAAAGCAATTTTAATAATCCATGGAAGGAATTTTTTTTTGAGTTAGAAATAAAATATATTATCAAATCAAACTCAAACCTAAAACTATAGATCTCAAATTTCAGGCAACTCTTCTTTAAAATAATATATTGATTTATATAATTGTTTTTTTCTTATTTTTTTAAATATATAACAATGAATTTTATTTCAATTATAGGTGTACAAAAATCATCACAAGACAATTTGATAGATTTTGTGTCCCAAACCCACAGTGCATCCCCCCACCCCCCCAGATTGTCTTATGGAAGGAATTATGATTGTTCTGTGACCTTTACATTTTTGTGACAACATCAAACACTGTCTTATTTTAAAATGTAAATGTATAAGGGAATACAAAATTGCAAAACTAATATTTAGGAAATATAGTGTTAAATTTATGGCATTAGTTATTCTATAAAACTATAGTATTAACATTAGAAACATTGAAAATTAAAGTGTTTTGCTTATTTTAAATATCTTGTTAATTATAATTTGAATAATAGCATCACACAGGGAACTCTATCCAGTCTCTTGGGATAGACCATGATAGAAAATAATAAAAGACAAGGTCCTGGGAAGTCCTGCTTGATTACATAAGGTCAGTGGAAAGCCATTTGAAGGTTATATGTAGGCAGCTTTGCATTCTTATAAAGGTATCTGTGCAGAATTTTAGCAAATGGAATGGAGTTGGGGAGGGGCCATGGGGCCCGAAAGGGGTTTAATTATGAATCAAATGATGGAAATAAGAGGGAGGGAAGAAGAAATGATTAATTCAATATGTAAGACTTAAGCAGTGGATTATATGGATAGTCTGTGCATTGAGGCAGGAAACTCAGGAGGTCTGTGTAGCAAAATGATTGTGCGGTCTGGAGGGCCCCAAGGAATTAATATTCATGAACTGAGTTTTACATAGATGGGGTGGGTTTGACAGTTTTGGAAGGAGGATATTTCCCATCCGGATTCTTCATGGGGAGCATCCGGGATGATGGAGAACCAAAGTATCATCAGTTTCTTGAATCCAATTTAATGACCAGGTCAAAGACAAGGGGGGAGAAGGAGAGCTGCAAACTAAAGTAAAATGCATTTTTCCACGAAGGACTACATAGTACAAGTATCAGTGCTTTAGTAGCCTGGTGACAATGTGTGGCCAGAAGTTGGGTTAACATTCCTATCCAAAATGAAATCTGACTTTGGCACAGTGAGGGGTAAAGTCAGCCTGTTCGACTGCTTATGGGTGAACAGCTTTTAGAAAACAGGAGACAGTACTGGAGGGAGGGCGCTGTTCTATAAAGATAACTGGCAGGAGACATACTGTTGAAGGCAGTCCTCTAAGTTCATTTGAGGCAGTGAGTGGTCGCAAGGATGGTGGAACAGAGTCATAGGAAATGACTGAGGCTCTCCCAGAAGTAATTTGGGAGACTCTGAGACCGAGAATCTTAAGTCCTGTAGTTAAGTAGGTGGGAGCCTATGAACCAGATAGATTGAGTATTAATACTAACATGATTTCATTTTTACCCACATTCTGTTGAGGTTAGGGAAAATTCGGGTTACATTTTCACTTTTACTAATAAATTCAATTATACTCTTTATGTGTCTGTCTCTTCCACTAAACTGCAATCTAACTGATGGTTAATAGAGTGACATATTGATGTTTCTGTCTTTGTAATAACACAGCACCTGACACATACTAGGAACATAATAAATGAGTGTTAGCCCGATGAATGAATAAATTAAGGAATTATAGAGAGAATATACAGTTGCTATTCAAATTACCTAATTTAAGTTGGATAGACTGTTGCCTCTTATTTATCTTGTTTAAAAATAGATGAGTTAAAATTTAGTAATGAAGAGCCGCATTATAAACAGTTCCAAAAACATTTCCAGATAACATTTAATAGCTTTACAAGTGTTTTAATGAACTTTAAGATATAGCTTCCCCTGTAATTGCTAACAACTGTGTTGTTATAGTTGAAGATCACGCATGCTTATCAGAGGTCCTATTGACTTATACTTGTTCTGTTTATTGATTACTTAATTAGTTTTCCAAGATAGCTAATCAGGGAGAGATGTAGGCATTTAGGAGTCTTTCATTAAACCATGCTAAGAAATTTAAAACAGAAATGTGTGACCTGAAAATAAAGCTTAGTAATGGCAGAACTCTTTAGGATCATGGATATAATATCCAATCATGAGTAAAATAGTTACAATTTAATATTTCTATTTTCTTCTTCAGAATAATACATTCTCTTTGGTCCATTGGTTGGGGAAATATATCACATGTACACATCTATGATTGTATTTCAATTTTCATCGGAATCCTAGATTAGCAAAAGTAAATGCACCTTTCTATGGCATGTATATTAAACAAATTTCTGTTCTGATGCTTTTTCTTTTTAATAGAAGATTTTTTTTGCCTTATTTAGAGTCGCACCCGTGGCATATGGAGGTTCCCAGGCTAAGGGTCTAACAGGAGCTGTAGCTGCCAGCCTTCACCACAGCCACAGCAACGCGGGATCCAAGCCGCGTCTGCAACCTACACCACAGCTGACAGCAACACCGGATCCTTAACCCACTGAGCAAGGCCAGGGATCGAACCTGCAACCTTATGGTTCCTAGTCAGATTCGTTAGCCACTGAGTCACGACGGGAACTCCCCTCTCTTCTTAATAGAAAAATGTTGATAAAAAAGAAAACTTGTCAAGTCTTTTTCATGTTTTAAAATTGTATTTTTAAATCCATATCACTTTCATATTATTAGTCACCTATTAACTAATAGAATATAAGATGATAGTGGTGAAATCCTTTACCTAGCAATTCTCTAACTTCAGTTAATTCTTTTCTTGGAAAGGAGTTTTCTCTCTTTTTCTAAGCAGTTCAAAACCACTAGCACTTTTAAATCACATTCTTCTCTATTCTATGTAAAATGAATTCTCACATGTATTTATGCTGTTTTTTAAGGAGTGATTTCTCACAATCTCACAAGTTTTTAAAGAAAAGTTTTAGAGTATCTACATTTTGTTAGACGGTTTACTGCTTTATTTTTCTTAACATTAAAATTTATCACAATAAGCAGGAATAGATGGGATCGTGCAATAATGAAAGCAAAATGTTAGTGGTATGTGATTACCTTAAGGTTTGGACTATGTACCTTGAGAGAAGAACATTGATTCTAGAGAATTCTAGATGCTGACTTGACTTATAATAAACTTATTAAACAGTTTCTGGTCTTGGAATTTTTATGTACTAGTGATGAAGGCTTTCATTGTCATTACATTTTTTATTAAAACTATTTTTCATATGACTTTTGGGGAAAAAAAAGTTACAGAGCAGATTTGTAAAAAGTACTTGAACCTAACAGAGTGAGAAATTGAGATGATAAAACCAGAAGATAGCTTTAGTCTTTCTGTTTTCAGCTTAAAACCTAAGAGAAATATGAACTATTGACTAAAGAAAAAAAAGCCACTCGTTTATTCATTCTTTCATTCAAGCATATAACCAATATTTATTAAGCATATAATATCTGCTCATGTGAAAATTGAATCAGGAGAGCTTTTTGTTTCAGGGTAAATTGTTTTCATTTAAAATTCTTAACATGGAGTAATAAAAGGCTTGTATATACCTCTAGCTGTCACTGATTCCTCCTTTTAATAATTCATCTAGTCATTCAGCTGATATTTATTCAGCAACAGATGCTCATTTACATAAAATAAGAAACAATATGTTCAGGAATTGGGGGAGATGAAAAATACATAGTTATTTAGAAAATATGAATAAGCTTTAATTAGTGGAATATATATGGGGTAATTAGGAAAAAAAAAACTCTGTCGTTTAATTGAGTGAAATGTGAGGAAAGAGAATAGACTTTGCCTGACAAAGAAGTGAATGGAAAAAATGTACATTTTTCCAACTTCCTTGAATTGTATTTATTGATTTTCTTTTACTTATAGATAATTTAGGAGCATAAATTGGATTCATAACATGCCATTTGTCATTTGGCTTATTAAAAAAGCCTTTATTGCACCTTGTAATTCCATCCTTACTCTTCCTCCATTAATGGGAAGGAAACAACACTGGTCTCATAATTAAATATAACAGTGATCATTCATTCCAGGAGGTGGCATAGCATCCTTTCCTGAACAGTTCAATAGCAGTCGGATGATCTGAACTGGGAAACTGAAGGTAAAGTAAAATATAAATGAGAACTGCAGGAAGACATTCTTCAGTCTGTAGGAGAAGAAAATGGTAGAAGAGCATGTAGCTCTGTTAACTTAAGGCAAAGAGATTTTCAGAAACTAGGAACCTTTCTCAATGACAACAATTATTCCAACAGTGTTCAAAATAAATCTGAGATGTCTATGACTATGACCAAATAGTATTTCTTGAACAAATATTTTGGCTGTGATGAGTTTTTAAGGACATTTTATAACTGATAAATAAAACGAAAAATATGGTTTTCAAAGCTAGATCTTGGGGAATTCCCGTCATGGCTCAGTGGTTAACGAATCCGACTAGAAACAATGAGGTTGAGGGTTCGATCCCTGGCCTTGCTCAGTGGGTTATGGATCCGGTGTTGCCATGAGCTGTGGTGTAGGTTGCTGATGCGGCTCGGATCCCGTTTTGCTGTGGCTGTGGCGAAGGCCAGCAGCGACAGCTCCTATTAGACCCCTAGCCTGGGAACCTCCGTGTGCCACAGGTGTGGTCCTAAATAAGGCAAAAAGACTAAAAAAAAAAAAAAACTGGATCTTGGGTGGGCCCACTAGGTGGGTTGATGCTGGAACCCTGTCTGTCTGGCTAAGTGTTTTCAGACTCTGACCTCCTAACAAGTATATATCAGGCTTGGGTGTTGTCGTGAGTATGATGGTACTCCTTCTTGAACCCTTTTCAGGGTCAGTGTAACCATCCCCAGTTGCCTGGAGTATCAGTGGTACCTCACTTCAACTTTAGGAAACTGCCTGGGCCAAGGTTAAACCTTCTGTCAGGGGCGAGCCCACAGCCACTGACCAGCTGGGGTAGGGCTGGGACATGGTGCCCAAGCTCAGCTAAAGGAACTGCTGCTGCTTGACAGTGAAGAGCTTTGGAGGTGGACACTCAGTACAAAGGATTTGAGGATTAAGGGTCTTGGACAAAGAGGAAGAACTGAGACTTCCATAAGTCTAGGAGACTTGTTCTACAAAATCAGAATCGTCATCCTCAGGAGAGTAAGGTGAATTGCTAAGAGCTCTGTATCCTGGTTCTAAATCAGGATCAAGAAAACTGGAAAGAGACACTGTAAGTTACCTTGAGGGAATTTTCCCCCATTTTAGCATGTACATCATAGGACAGGGACAGAGTTGGACAATTCGAAAGTCTTCTAGGTCCTTCTACCTTGAGTGGACACTAGAAGATTGAGAAGTTCTATTACAGTATGTACGTGAGCAAAGCTGACATACCTGACTCCTTCAGGAGCAGCAGCTGAAGCTTGAGCCCACCACTGAATGTAAGACTCATTGACAGCTGTCATGATGATTTACATTCAGTACGGAGGGAGGAAAAGTGATAGTTCTGTGAGTTGGGAAGAATGTAGAAGCTGCTTTCTAGAATTCCTTGACGCATTTATGTGGAGAGTAGATTTGTACTACTTTTTTTCTTCCTTTTTGATTCAGCCTCTTATAGATAACTTCACCCTGACCTTTAATGTGATAAATCAGTCTCTAAACCCACCTGGAGAGGAGTCTTTACTTTATCAAATTGAGTTGTGATGATTTTTATACACCTATGATTGTAATAAAATTCATTAAGCAATGGGAAAAATAAAATAAAAAAAAAACCTAGGAAACATAAACAATGGGTCTTTGACCAGAAAAAAAAGGCATTGGAAAGATTTTTTTCTTGTCAATTCCAATTTATATCTTTTCACTCCTCACAGTCAAATTTTAAAAAATGCATCACCAGGATGTTCCTGTCGTGGAGCAGTGGAAATGGGTCCAACTAGGAACTAAGAACTGTGGGTTCCATCCTGGCCTTGTTCAGTAGGTTAAGGATCCTGCGTTGCCATGAGATGTGGTGTAGGTCACAGATGCAGCTAGGATCTGGCATTGCTGTGGTTGTGGTGTAGGCCAGCAGCTGTAGCTCTGATTAGACCCCTGACTTGGGAATCTCCATATGCTGCGAATAGAGCTCTAAAAAGCATATCTATTGCATGACCATAGATATTTTTATAAATTTCTTCATTGATTGAAGTAATATTAATTAAAAATGACATTTGGAACAAACATTTCCTCTTTTTCCTTCTGAAAATTACTCAAGGCCAGAAGGAGAATAGAAATCAAACTTTTAATTATATTTTTGGAGACAGTAAATTTGAAGTGCTATCAAACCCATGGAGAGGGAGAGGAGAATAATGAAGAAAGAGGACTGAGGACCCGCATAGTGCACATCTCAAAAAGCCAGTTAAGTACACTTTTCAAAGGTGCAAGGCACATTCAGAGACTTAAGACCATATCCTTTATTTGAAGAAGTCAGAATGGAGCAGAATGAAGACTATGTACCTAAATTGTATTTTTAGGAAGAAGTCAGTCTCCATAGCAGGGAAAAGAGGGAAGTCCTTGAGTTGCGGAAAGAAAAAATGAATTGACTATTTTCATTAGCTGTGAATAACAAAGGCTTATTGAATCTCAACCCAAAACTATAGGTAAAAAAAATAAAATCCTACTCCTCTTGGACCATAACTTTAATCCCTTCTAAATACAAACCACATATAAATAGATCTGCAGGCACAAATTCAGAGACTTAAAGATGAATATTCAAAAAGTGGTCAACAAAATGTACAATGTTTTTTTTTTTAAAGAACATGAAAGGCGGGAAATGGGAAAAAAGTATTTAACAGAAATAAATGTGACTACAGAGCAGAGAAAAATTTTGACCATCTTGCAAAAATTTAAAAATCTTGTGCTTCTATGACCAAGTACTGAGCACAGAGAAACAAGAACTCATGAAATATATGGAAAGATAAGAGACTTGTTATTATTATGTGTTAAGTTTCTTAAAATCTGAAACAGTCTTCTCCTCCTCCCAGGTTTTTTCATGCCTCTGATTTGTTGAATGCTGGCACTTTCTAGGGCCCTTCCAAGAGTGGTCAACAGAAGGTTTCAGACAATGGCCAAATGATCCTTAAATGGTTTGTTGACCACAGATGTCTAATCATACCACCCAGAGTGAGGAAGAAAGCACTGTACTTTTCAGCTGGGATGTCATATGCCAGGCAGTGGAACTGCAACAAAGTTCCCTTACGCAAAACAATAGTAAAAGGCTGAAGATTGTATTACTTCATGGATTTAGTAACCCATGCCAATTTTGGAGATGTTAAAATGTGAAAGAATGTGTATCTTAAAATTGACCAAATATATTAAAATGAACTGTCAGAACCAAGACAAGTATCTGCAATATAAATAAATATGGGTTAAGTATAGGCATTAAAAGAAAACAATGTTGTATTTGAACACAAATCAAAGCTCCGTTTTGTCCTTTAAATAATAGATACTTCTATAATAATGTGATTCTTATTGATTGATAATATAATTATGATAAAAACATGGGCAAAGATAGACAAAACAAATGCCAAAAAGCAGCTATAAAAGTTTGTGACTGTTAAATCACAAAATGTTGCATTAAGGCTAATAACTGCTAATTGGCATATAATTATAACGTATACATAGCACAGTGACGATATAGCAATTACAATTATTGTATATATAAACAATATAGCATAAATCCATAAAAGCCAATCTATAAAGTCAAAAACCATGTAAGATAAAATTCAATAGAACAGAATCACACTAGCAAACTTCAACTTGCCCATCTCAGTAAATGAAAAATTAAATATAAAGACTGCCTAAATAATGTAATTAAATAGGTGCATTAAATTTCTATACTACTCTACCCTAAAAAGTTCATAGATACCTCCTCAGTATCAGTGGAAAATTAATAGGAATTGATAACGTCCTAGATTGTAAAGACAGTCTTATTCAATTAGTCAAAGTGGAAATAATGCAGAAAGCATTCTCTGAAAAAGCACATCAAAACAAAAAATTAATAACAATGTTAAAAAGTAAAAAATCTGACCACTTTGGTAATTAAAAAAAAATGGTTGATTAAAAAAACCTCCTGTTTCAAAAAGTAATCCTAAAATAAAACCTTGTCGAAGTTCTAAAAAATTAATAAAATAGAAGTGGTTAATATCTAAATTGTTGGAATTGAGTCAGGAAGCTCAGACATATGTTTAGACACTTTAATATTTATATTAGTGAAAATTAAAAAAGAATTTAAATATATAAACATCTAATTTATAAAAAATGAACTTAAGAAAAGCAGGAAACATTAATGAAGGTAAAATGGGAAAAGAATGAACTGAAAAAATAAGGACAATAAAACTTCTTAAAAAGAAGTTTTTGAAAGAGCAAAAATTAGCTAACTTGAGAAAAATGGAAGAATGCACTAGGACCGCCAAACCAATAAATAAATAAAAAGGGGGAAATAATCATCCACAAAGATGAAAATGTCAATACATACAAATAGTATTACATACTATGTATATTTAAATATATGTAATAATGTTTTGCAGGTATATAGTCATCTTTGCAAATAATGACCAATGAACTAGCAGTTACATAAGGTAAACAGAAAAGCTGTTATAAACAATAAAGTAATTTAACACATAAAATAAATAACTTTTCCATTCATAAATAACACGGTTGAGACATAGAATTATTTTTTTAAAGACTCCTTTTTACTCTACCAGCAAAATCAAAGTACTACAAATGATCTTGTAGATATGTGCAGGACTTACATTAATGTTATGCTATGTACTTAGAAGGCTGACCCTGCAAAAGATGATAGATTATCTATAAACTGATGAAATTCCCATGATCCCAGTAAAATGGGGATTTTGTTTTAGTAACTGATGGCATTATTTCTAAATAATGAAACCAGAATAAATAGCTAAAAGAGAATAATGTAAAAGTGGAGTGATGGGTGGAAACTAGTCTTACTAGATATTGCGATTTATTATAAAGCTGTAGTCATTTGAGAAATACGATACTGTATATACACATAGACTGTTGAAACAACAAAGTAAAAACAAAACAAAAACAGAAATAGAGAAAGTACATATAGGGGTTTAGTATAAGATAAAATTGATACTCAAATGGACTGTACAATAAATAATAATGTTGGACAATCTCATGTCGACCAGAAAAAAATAACTTTGGACCACATGTAATGCCTTAAATGCTCAACATTCCAAACTGAGGGGAAAAAAAAATATATACATATAGTTAAAAAATAAGAAACCAAGAAAATATTAGAAGAAAAGGGCTTATACATAGATGTAATGTGTATGCAAGAAATAAATATGTGTACACATACATGTGTATATAAGACTTTTACATGATAGTAAACTTGAACTCAGTTAAAATAATATGTAAAAGTTTTTTTGCATATGCATTACCATAAGCAAAAAATGTGACACAGTGTGATATGCATTTTCCAAAGATACATATAAAGAGCTCGTATAAATTCATAAGAAAAAAATGAAAAATTCAACAGAAAAATGAGCTAAAGATAACTAACAAAAAATAAATAGATCTTAAACATATCAAAGGTCTTCAAAATCACTCTCTGATATGTAGCTTTGGAGAGGCAGGTGCTCTCATGCATAGCTGGAAAGCAATTTGACTGTCATTATTGGAATTACCATGCATATCTAAGAATTTTTCTATACATTCGCATATGTATAGGGAGATAGAGACAAAAATTTATTCACTTAATATTATTTGTGATAACAAAACATTGAAAACAAGCTAAATGCCATTCAATAAGGAAATAAATTATATTCTATCCACACAATCTAGCTTAGAAATTTTCTATACCCGTATTCCCATAGGTACAGGGAAACTGTGATGAAATAATTTATAGGCTACACTATAGAACAGTAGGCACCTGTAAAATGAATTGAGGAAGTCTTTATGTACTGATGTGGGATAATCTTCCAGTTAGAATAAATAATATGCCAACAGTGTGTTTACTAGTTTTATATCATCTGTATAAAACTCTTTGTATAAAAGGGAGGCAAAGAATATTTATACAGATTTGATAAATCTGCAGAAATATATACCTAAATATATATGCAAGAGACAGATACAATTTGCAGCTTGTGGAAAGAGGACTTGCAGGCCTGAGGGATGATTGTATTTTAGGAGACTTTCAATGGATGCCTCTTTTGTACATTCTGAATTTTGACCCATATGATTTTGCCTTACTTTGGCAAAATAGCCAAGATTAATAATTTCAGAGTAGTCTACGGATCAATCAAAAATGGTTGAATTAGCTGTCCAATTCCTTGTTAATCTAAGCCTGGTTAAATAGACTTTACCTGTTAAAGTACAATGAGGATTTTATGCAGTGTAACCCAAGAGTATATGATAGTTGACTAGCTGCATAGTTTATAGCCAATTCTGAATATTTAATATGAGTGAGAAATTGTCTACATTCTGCTATCCCACTGCCTGGCAATTATTTATTTTTTTTCTGAATCAAGGACACAAATATTAAAATTATACAGAATATCTCCTCAAATTTTTAAATTTAATAAAAATTAGAAGTTGCTTTGATAATAGTTCATTAAAAATTAGAGCAAGATTTAGCTTTTATTAGCCTCACTGATCGTGTTTAGTAAAATTACTTGACTAAAATACAAAGAGTCTAATACTTTGTAAATTTATTATTTTCAGTTTGGGGACTTCCACATCTATGTGATTACTGAAGTATATAAAATATGTCTTCCACTTTGGGAGATCCCGTCGTGGCTCAGTGGTTAACGAATCCCACTAGGAACCATAAGGTTGCGGGTTCGATCCCTGGCCTTGCTCAGTGGGTTAAGGATCCGGCGTTGCCGTGAGCTGTGGTGTAGGTTGCAGACGCGGCTTGGATCCCGCGTTGCTGTGGCTGTGGCGAAGGTCTGCAGCTATAGCTCCTGTTAGACCCCTAGCCTGGGAACCTCCATAGGTCATGAGTGCGGCCCTAGATAAGGCAGAAAGACAAAAAAAAAAAAAAAGGTCTTCCACTTTGTTAACTTAGAAGACCTAGATAATCATACATTTAGAAAGTCCTCTAAACTCATGTTTCTATCATAGTTTTACCAAAGCCACCTTTTTTTTTATCTCCCAGAGATCACTAGTACTTCTCTTATTAAGCAGTTTACTCTTCAGCATCTCTGTCCTAAGTCCACCTAAATCCCTGTTCTCCAATTTACATTTGCAATTTAGAAAAATTCTGGCTAAGAAAGACATGGAAAATTACTGGTGGTGTTTCTTTCTGTAACCATATTTCATGTACTCTAAATCATTCATTAGACATTTCTCAAAAAGTATTTGTGTAATGTTATGCTCAAAAATGAGAAAAAGATAAATGATTCAACTTCCACAAATTTTGTCAACTTGTTTTTAATACTTGCATTAGCATGTTTTGTTAGTTGACATAAAAAATTAGGAAAGCTGGTATGTATCCATTATATGTACATTCTGGTCAGTATGGTTAGACTAAAAGCTAAATCTTAAGTGACTTCTTTTAATGTCCTTTCTACTGTTTGCTTAAATGTTGTTAAATTTAACTGTAGTTATTTCCTTGGTGGATCTATTTATTTTTTATTTCAGCCCGTTCAAATGTTTATTCTCATTCTTTAGCCATAAATTCAGTGATTTAAACTCAGCATCTCTCAACAATTTGAAATTTAAGAGCCTACCCTTCTTTACTAGAATCTTCATCAGTCTCTATTCCGACCACATAAAATATAGAGCACAGACAGAGGGCTCTTTCTTGCAGCAGAGGAAACAATATATTAAATCCTTTAAAATGTAAAACAAAATTTGAAGTTACTAGAGAACCTCATTTTTTTTTTTTTTTTTGGTGTGTGTGATCATTTGCTAAGCACTATCTTAGTTATGGATCTGATTATTTTTGAATAGCACACGTTAATTAAATTTTAATAGCACTCCACATAATTAGGTTAGGTATTCTCAAAAGCACTCCGAAGCTCGATTTTATGATTCATAGAGGCAAAAACACCCACTTCTTATTCACCCTAATGATCCCATGTTAAATGGAATACAATGAGAACAGCAGGGACGAGGCACATGTAAATCAGTAGCGAATATTATTTTGTGATATTTTAGCTACACGTAATCCTTGGCTCCTAAATTAACTCATCTTTCATAACATAAGGCGCGGTTATGAGATTGAAACACTGTGTTAGATGCTAGGGGCAAAGCAAAGATGAATGAAACTGCCTGTGTCCTCAGGACATTAAATCCAGTAGAGGATTAAACAAAAGGAATTTTATGATTGTGCATTTGAATTTCTAAAGTAGATGCTTAGAGACTGTTTCAGCAGCTGAATGTGGGTTTTATTGTCTTGCTGCCCTGTTATTTTGAGCTTGTGGTTTCTTTCCCTGTCATGTCAAGATAGCTGCCCTAATTCTGGGTTCTGTGGTAAGGTCAAGTGAAAGAGGGAAGGACGAAAGTCAAGATGTGTTTCTTTAGCATCGAGGAAATGTTTTCAGAAGCCCTCAAGTGGCTTTCCCATCACATCGCATTGATCAGAATCGGGCTACATCCCATTTCTAAACCAATAACCAACAAAGGGAATGGGTTTGCCCTGACTGGCTTCCTGAAGCACAAGGCTAGTGAAGAGTGGTTTCAACTGAAGAAAAATCAAACCTCTGGTAGCAAGGAGGAAAGAGAAGAGGGATAGTGTTTAGGCAGCTGTTAATGTCTGCAGTGTTATTAAAATTATCGAGGAGAGAAATATCATGATCAGAACTGTGCTTTTTTGTCCTGGCAAGTGAAATGTAGTTTGGCACAGCTGGAAACGTACATCCTGAGTTTCATGGAAACTGGCTATTCTATGCTTCTTTTTTCTTCTTTCCTTTCTTTTTCTTTCTTCCTCTTCTTTGTTCTTTATTGTTTCAATGAATTATTATTCCAGTTTTAAAGTATTTATATCAAACCGCTTTGCTTTTTATCCTTTTAAATATCTATTTCCTTTCATCTTCACCTTAGTCTGTTATCATTACTTCTTTTGTATACAACTAAAATAACCATAAAACTGTCTATTTTAATCCACTGTTGACCCCCTACAACTGGGTTTGTGAGGCCTAGCATAAAATGAAGAGGCAAGACTTTTTCTCGAAAAGTTATTAAAACTTTAATATGACAACAGCAGAGCATTAAATGAAGCACATGGCCCTGTGGTGCTGCCAGGCCACATGCCCATGAACCTGGGCTTTGCTTTACACTTGGTCCTCCGTTGTATCTACAAAGAGATCTTTTCTATTGTCCTTAGAATGAGGACTTACATCCTTAATATGAACTAAATGTGCCCAGCCTAATTCTCCATCTGCATCTACAACACACTAGTCCCTGTTGCTAACTCTCTGGTCTCCCGCCATACAAGTTCAGTAGTTTTCTTTACCATACCTCTTACTCCCAAGTCACTGGACATTTGCACATGCTGTTTTCTCTGCCTGCCCCTCCTGTCTTCTTTATCTTTCAAGTCATGTCACTAATCACATCTTCTTAAAACCTTCACTGAGGACTTCCTGTCGTGGCTGAGCTGTTAGCAAATCCAGCTAGCATCCGTGAGGACGCAGGTTTGATCGCTGGCCTCGCTCGGTGGGTTGAGGATCCGGCATTGTGGGCTGTGGTGTAGGTTGCAGATACAGCTTGGATCCTGCATTGCTGTGGCTCTGGCGTGGGCCGGCGGCTACCGTTCCAATTGGACCCCTAGCTTGGAACCTCCAAATGCCACTAGTGCTGCCCTAAAAAGACAAAAAGACCAAAAAAAAAAAAAAAAACTTCATTAACTTCATACTGTGCAAACTTCTATCATGTGGCACTGCTATTTTGTAGCAGTCCTAATGTAAATTTGTTCTTATTTTGCATACTTTATTTATTTTACTGTTCTCCTGACCATTTGGTAAGACCAAGTGGTCTTTTTTTGTTTTGTTTTGTTTTGTTTTTTGGCTATACTTGCTGCATATGGAAGTTCTCTGGCCAGGGATTAAACCCAAGTCACAACTGAGACCTACACCACAGTTGCAGCAAGGCTGGATCCTTAACCATTGCGCCACAGTGGAAACTGCAAATATCAAGGGTTTTTATTCATTGAATGAAATCTTTCTAACTAGCACAGTGCAAGGCTTACCAACGGGTCTTGATAGTAAATACTCAGCAGTTGAATGCAGTAGGCGAGAGATGAGGATAGAGTGAAGAATAGGACGATATAGTTTTTGTCTATTATGGGCAAATTAAAAGTGAGATTCTATGATGCTAATGCATCAATTCTTTACCTATAAAATATTTAAATATTTTAAATTAAGTCAATGAAAGATTTTTTTTTTCTCCTTGTATAATTCTTTCAGGGTTTATTTGTACAGAATAAAATGATCTGCTTGCATGGATTGGTTTTGATATGGATACGATCGTTTTGTTTAGGAATGGCCATTAGCAATTGGCAAAGTTAAGTGAATTAAAGTGCTTAACACACTCCTTGCATTGATTATCAACCAAGATTTTTTTTTTTTTTTGTCTTTTTGCCTTTTCTAGAGCCACACCTGCAGCAGGCATGTGGAGGTTCCCAGGCTAGGGGTCTAATCGGAGCTATAACTGCCGGCCTACACCACAGCCACAGTAACACCAGATCCGAGCCACGTCTGCAACCTACACCACAGCTCACAGCAATGCCAGATCCTTAACCCACTGAGCAAGGCCAGGGATGGAACCCGCAACCTCATGGTTCCTAGTCGGGTTCGTTAATCACTGAGCCACAACGGGAACTCCCAAGATTGTTTTCTTAAGTGACTTTGAAATACACACGTGCTTCCCTATATGGCTGGGTCTCAGCCAAGTGTACAATTGCATCAGGAGCTAAAACACAGTGTTCAAGTCGACATCTTGAAGAAGGTCCATCTCTCTTCTCCTTTCGTAGAATCAGTGGATGGGTTGTATTTACATTTAAAATATAAAAGTTGTGGTATTTATTCATGATGCTTAGACTGTTTAAGCCAGCTGGAAAATATTTTTCAATATTCCTCCATGGTACTTTGTCTTCATGGTGAATATAGACGCTAAAGTTTTTCTAAGAAATCTTTGACTTCTCCAGAGTGTCAGATTTTGCCCTTGGTCTGATGGTAGTTTTAATACTTGGAATAGAAAGAATCTGAACTGCATTTATCTTGTGAATAGCTATCCAAATGCATAACCTTCTCTCCTGCTGAGGAGAGGGAACTTAGTTCCTTTTCATTGTCTGTGCTAGCAAGGCAGAGGAAGGGTTTCCTGAAGTCCTTAATGTTGTTGCAGATAGCAAGGGACATGCTCAAAAGGGCCTTGCTGGTCGTCTTTTTAACTTCCCATTTCTTTAATCATAGCTAGTGGACAGATCTTTTAGAAAGTTTTGATATTTTCCAACGGTAAGTAAAGCTTTTATTAATAGTTTTTGAGTCACCGATGCATAGAAAAAGCTTAGGAAAGATGAAGCTATTTGAGGTGAAGAAACACTTTTTTTTTCATACTTTTATCACTAAATATATTAGAATGTGATCCTGTTAAACTTCCAAAGAAAATGTGTCTTTTGAACTGTGTTAGGCATGAAAGAATTGTCTTTCAAAATGTACAAATTCTCTAAGGAATTGTGTAAAAATGGAATTCAAACATGTAACCAGTTTTGTTTTCTTTCTCTTTCTCCAAATTATTTTTTAAATGTATATGTAAGATTCTCGCAATATACATAAAATATGTGAAAGATGTCAGTGTCATTAAGTCCTTACATAAATAGTTTTCGCTGTAAAATATAAGCTGTGTAAATACTTTATATTCAGATTTCAACATTTATAGCTGAATTTTTGATTTTCTGTAGCAGTATTGATTTTATAGGAAAGCACACGTATCTATCAGAGTCAGAATAACAATATCAGATTCAGATTCACTGCATTTGCTTAGATTTTTCATGAAGGGCATAATACCAACTGATAATCTGGATTATCCTAACCTAGAGTGACATGAACTCTAGTGGGTACATGACAGGCTTGAAATCTTGCTTATCTATTCAGGTTGCCCATCTCCTTCTCACTTCTCTCTCTCTCTGTATGTATGTAAGCATATATACTTACACACACACACATGTATATATGGCCTATATGTATGCATGTGTGTGTATGTATATAGATGTATATACACACATACATGTATATATAGATACACACACACGCGCGCGCATACACATACTGGCAAAACAGACAAACCTGTGTCCCACTCTCAGTTTATTTCAGTGTCATAAAGTTGCATTCCACACATGATGACAGTTGACCCTTGATCAATGCCCAGCTTAGGGGCATCAGCCCTGCCCGCCCTAGTAGAAAATCACTTTATAATTGTACAGTCATCCCTCTATATCTGTTGGATTCAACCAACTGTGGATTGTGTAGTACTGTGGTACATATTTATTTAAAGAATTCGAGTATACATGCACCCATGCAAATTAGACTGTTGTTGTTTAAGGGTCAACTTTATATACCTATATGTACCGTGTGTTGGATACATAACACAATTAAATGCAGATACAAGATATACAGAACTTAGTTGATATTTACAGGATTTTTTTTTGTCTTTTTTTATGGACGTTCCCAGGCTAGGGGTGGAATCGGAGATGTAGCTACTGGCCTACACCACAGCCACAGCAACGCCAGGTCCAAGCCACCTCTGCAACCTACACCAGAACTCATAGCCACGCCAGATCTTTACCCACTGAGCAAGGCCAGGGATGGAACTTATTTCCATTGAATTGTGCTGGGAACTCCCCTGCAGTTGGTTTTGAAGTTAAACTGAAATGGAGTCATTTATTCATTCATTCAGCAAATGGTTACTTAATATCGGCTAGGTATGGGAACACAATACCTTGTTCCTATGTGTGGAGATAAAGGCTTTTTTCTCCCAATGCCTTTTAATGTAATCCATTTTTTTTTTTTTTTTGGTTTGACTCAAATGCACTAGAGTAGAAAACGTAAAAACATGATTTTAGATTCTTCATGGTTCCAGCTAAGATTGTTAGGAAGGCATTATCTCTTTTTTTAAATACCTCTGATTATTGCCTCATTTATGAACTTACAGGAGTAAAAGGAAAACTAGTGTCTTTGAGTTTGTCGTGAAAGTAATACTTAGTTAGACACGAAGACTTACTATGGCATCATCCTTCAGCTTGTTATCATTTTTTGAGATGTCTCAAAATATCCAAATGTCCTAATGAAAAGTCATTGGTTAAGGAAGACTGTCATTTGTATGGTGGTAGAAAGCTTTTTCTTGGTCAAGTAATGGAAAGAGGAGGGAACATTTTAGGGAAAATAAAGAGGAAAAGAAGAGATTTAAACGCAGGACTCAATGATTGTAGCTTCAACAAGCAGTGATCTTCGAAGTCATCAATCCTGTCATTACAACAACAAAAAAGGCTGAACAAACTCAAGGTCAGTGGCTTTTCTTGGATGCGTCAGATAAATGAAGTCTCAAAGCAAACAGCCACACTGAAATTTGGAGAGCAACAAATCTAGAGAAGCACGTCCAAGATCTGCTTACCTGGAGCAGAAGCCACTGGAGCTGTAAGCTGTTTCAGGAACCTTTAAACAGTAATTTTCATGAATTGCTAGAGGCTATGGACTAACGTGATTGTGAAAAACTACTGAGCGGTACAGTTTTAGGGGATATGTCCACACTTGCGTGCATTTTAGCTCCTAAGGATCTAAGACCTTCTCTTGAATCTGGGAAAACAGAAGAGTACTCATTGTGAAATATGTCCAGGGTGTTCTCCATCACACAGATCTGCTCTCCGGGGGAAAAGATCTCACTAGAGAGCCTTGTCCTAACTGGCAAGGGGATTTCTGCCACTACAGTCCCTTCTAGTCTGTATTTGTCACCTGGGAGATGAGAGAACTAAGAAAGCTTTGTTTGGATAGGTCACAGCTGTGGGACATTGGGCTACTAAAAGACTGAGACTGAATCATAAGATATAGAACTCTCCCCCTTCTGTGTACCTTACCACCATGCCAACCGGCTCCCATATAGTTATATATCTCTATATATCTATATCTGTATATTAATTTTAAGGCTGAAAGGACTTCAAGACACAGACTTGGATGTAAAGGGATGGAGAAAGATACACCCTGCTCAAAAGCAAGCTGAAGTAGCTATTTTACTTTCAGGCAAAGAAAACACCAGACCAAGGAAAATTATCAGGAGAAAACAGAGTACAAAGAAATTCCATATCTTGTCAGTGACAGAGCCAAGTTTCATAAGCAGAGACCCTACCTCAACCAAGACTTGGCTTTGTCGATTCTGTAAGTAGGGGGTTATGGTTACCTTTTATGAAGCTCAACTGAATGGGTCAACTCTAGAATGGCTTCATTCATCAGTCACCATTGTATAGGGTGACTGGCTCCTGGTACTCTACTTAAGTTTTTCCCAAGTTCTTTCCCTAATCTGTCTCCAGCTTCCTTGGCTCCAGCCAACACTCTTGGATCACAGATTAACCTTATTTTCCTTTGTGGATCAATTGAGAGCTGCAGGACTGCTCTTGTCAAGTACCCTACATTTGTCACTTCATGTGAATTAAATTAGTGAAAAGGCTGTTATACTAAAGTTGGTGAATGTCTGCAAATAGAGTTTGTATCAGCTGTTCTTGGGTTATACGACCAGGATTGGGGGAGATCCTTAGAATAAGAAAGCTGTTATTACTCCAAATTGTGACACTGTATTTCTCCAAGCAAAGATGGACTGTGGTACTTTGCATGATTCTTAAAGGCAAGGACCGTGACTTATTCATCTCTGTTTCCTCCAACTCGGGATTTGTAAATAGAAGTTGTTTAATAAATGTTAGATGAGTTACAATCCTTCATAACCATTTAAAATAGTAAAACATGCCTCAAGTTTTAGCAAAAGCTCATGAATATATGACAAATATATTGCATACAAAATTAAATGTGTTTTATACAAAGGAATGCAGTGTGGCAGTTATGTAACACACAAAAAAATATAACTCTATTGTATCATAAATTCGGCCTAAATCTAACAAGCTAGCTATAAAAAGCATTTCCATTTTCTTGTTCTTTTAAATTTAAAAGTGTTTGATAGAAGGTTTTAGATGACCTAGGTTTCTGAAAAAAAAGCTGTCCTTGGAATTTGGAATAATGCTTTCCTTTGATCTCGATATATGTCCCTTAACAAACAAAAAGTCATTCCATTTCTTGGCCTAGAGCTGAAGTGCTTTAAAAAGGAAATCTGTTTTCCTCTTTGCAATTCAATGCACAGTGTTAAATTGGTAGACCAGTACAATGGTAAGTAAAGACACTAGAAATGTAGCTCTAAATTAAATATCTTCAAATAAACCAAATGAGGAAAATCATGGACTGTCTACATGGCCACACATAGTAAATTCCAGGGACTTGCCATGAAAAGAAGTTTCTCTTGTATTCTGACTTCCGTCACTCATCATCAAACAAGTGTTTTGTCAGTTAGAATTTTAAACATGCCAACTTAAAACAGATGACAGCTATGGTATGACTCAGTGCAGCAATTATTCTGGTAATCACAGGGTTGGAATACTAGATTGTGTTAAAAGAGACTGGAATGTCACTACAGCAGTTATGTAATCATCTTTTAAATGTTTTTGAGTGTCTCGTGCTATATAGTTGGATCAAGTAATATAGCTAATAGCGTATTGTTACAGTGGATTTTGAAGTTTGCCTGTGAGTGTCTGTGATTGTGTATGGGTTTTTTATTTATTTTTTATTTTTGTTTTTATTTTTTATTTTTTTCCTTTGTAGGGCCACACTCACCTCATATGGAAGTTCCCAGGCTAGGGGTCGAATTGGAGCTACAGCTGCCGGCCTACACCACAGTCACAGCAATGCCAGATCCGAGCCACGTCTGCAACCTATACCACAGCTCAGGTAATGCCGGATTGTTAACCCACTGAGCAAGGCCAGGGATCGAACCCGCAACCTCATGGTTTCTAGTTGGATTTGTTAACTGCTACACCATGACGGGAGCTCCATGTGTACAGGTTTTGAATGATGATACTTTATCTATTAACCATGTATTTTGATGAATTAAAAGCTAGTTTAAGAATAGTAGATTGACCAGTGTTTTCATCGTGGCTCAGCAGTAATGAATCCAACTAGGATCCATGAGGAGGTGGGTTTGATCCCTGGCCTCGCTCAATGGGTTAAGGATCTGGCATTGCCGTGAGCTGTGGTGTAGGTCTAAGAACCAGCTCAGATCCCACAATGCTGTTACTAATGGCTGTGGTGTAGGCTGGCAGCTACAGCTTTGATTCAACCCCCTGCCTGGGAACTTCCATATGCCACGGTGCGGCTCTAACAAGATAAAATAAAATAAAATAAAATAAAAGAAAAGAAAAGAAAAGAAAATGTAGATTGGTGATTTTGCACTGTTCAACAAAGTAGGCTGGTTTTTTGACTACTGAATATTTTGGTTGAATAAACCAAGTGTTTTAGTTGATATATCATTAATCTTCCTCTTTCTATCTCTCCCTCCCTCCTTTCCTTCCATCCTATGAATGCAGATAACATTATTCCCAGTTTGTACTTTAAACAAGATGAATTTTGAGTAGTAGTGTACTTTAGAACCATTCACTGGTGACCTTTCTTATTTAAATTTTATTGAAGTATAGTTGATTTACAGTGTTAATTTCTGCTGTACAGCAAAGTAACTCAGTTTTATATATATATGTATATGTGTGTGTGTGTGTGCGTGTGTGTGTGTACATATATATACTCTGTCCATATGCTTTTCCATCATGCTTTATCACAAGATATTTCATGTAGTTCCCTGTGCTATATAGTGGGAGCTTGTATTTATCCATCTATACCAATTTGAATCTGCAAATCCCAAACTCCCAGTCCTTCCCTTCCCCCCACCCCCTTGGCAATCACAAATCTGTTCTCTATGTCTGAGTCTGTTTCTGTTTTGTAGATGTGTTCATTTGTGTCGTATTTCAGATTCCACATATAAGTGATGATACCATATATTTGTCTTTTTCTGACTTTGCTTAGTATGATAATCTCTAGGTCTATCCATGTTGCTGCAGATGGCATTATTTCATTCTTTTTTATTGCTGAATAATATTCCTCTGTGTGTGTGTGTGTGTGTGTGTGTGTGTGTGCACGTGTATTATATCTTTTTTATCTGTTCATGTATTGTTGGACATTTAGGCTGTTTCTGTGTCTTGACTATTGTAAACAGTGGTGCTATGAACGTAGGGGCACATGTGTCTTTTTAAATATACTAAATTATACCTTTCTTAACCATTCCATGACTCAGTTTCCTCATTCAAAATCTACCTCATCAAATTCTTTTGAAAAGTGCCTGAAATGTTATAATTTTCAATATATTAAGACCAAGTTCAATGGCATTTCATTGCAATGACTGTATTGCTTTGGGAATCTTTTAAGTCCCGGTTTATATTTTTTCAGTGTTACACTTTTCAGTTAACATTTTACTTAAAACCGTGTTTTGGTGATTGGTGGGATGCTCTTGTTTTTACATTATTTAGTATTATTATTATTAGGGTACCATTAACGCTTCTCTGCATCCTGCTTTCTTCCTACTTCACAGACACATGATTTCTCACTTGGGGAAAATGGCTGTAGCCCTTTCCCTGCTACCTAGGCTTCAGTTCATAATTCTGTCACTGACCTGTGCCTCTGCATAACCCGTAACTCCATGCTTTCATCGGGAAATGGTCCCGAGTGTATCAGGCAAGCTCTTTCCATTCTTTACCTACAGCTCTTTTGCATCCTCTGGTTCTGTTAATTCTAGGAAACTTAGATCAGACTGTTTACATGCTTCATCCTTGCCCAGATTTTTAATAACTTTGTCCATTATAGAATGAGGACTGTTGTATTAGTGGGAAAGGAGTGCCATTTTCATTTATATTTCCTGTGCTCATAGTTCTGTGGAACATTCAGTGGAGGTACTAAGTCTATATCTATAGATTCATTCTTATGGAGACAGAGCACCTCACCCTTCACTCTCAAATACTGCCTTTACTGTCAATTATTTCATTATCATATACCATATATATGTGGTATATATATATGGTATATATGCATATGGTATGTGTGTATGTATATGTGTGTGTATATATATATATGGTATATATGCATATGCTGCAGGTGCAGGCATATATATATATACCTGCACCTGCAGCATATGCATATGGAAGTTCCGAGGCTGGGGGTCAAATCGGAGCTGCAGCTGCTAATCTATACCACAGCCACAGCAACGCAAGATCTGAGCCACATCTGCAATGTATGCTGTAACCTGAGGCAACACCCCATCCTTAACCCACTGAGCAAAGCCAGGGATCGAACCAGCATCCTCACGGACACTAGTCGGGTTCTTAACCTGCTAAGCCACAACAGGGACTCCAAACTACATATATTTTTAATCACCAACTGCTTCTCTTACATTCTTGATGTCCTCGTTAATTTCATTCACTGAATTTTAGATTTCCCCTCGTCTGGATAAATTCTTATAATTATGCTGTTCTCTGACAGCCTCTGCAAAGACTAGAAAATCACTCTTAATAAGTGATAAAATATCCTAAACTCATAGTTCCCTGATCTCCACAGCTTCTCTGGCACCTGATATGCCTTCATTCCAGCCACTGGTGGTAATGCCAAGGCTTGAGAAGTGCCATCATTCAGAAGTACTCCACCTTCAAGTGGATAATTAACAGACTATGAACTGACAGTTGAAAAAATTGGACCTGAATTTAACACTGTTGTATATTCTTCATTTATCCACCTCTGTTCCTTAGCTGGGTAAGAAGATAATTTGTTTTAACACTGCCCATTTAGTATCTCTGTCTCTTGGCCTGCAAAAGTTCCAGTTTCTTGACATTATTCTGTATGGTTAGCAGATAACTTTTGGTCTGTGTGTCTTCGGAAGAAAATCCAGAGAGTAAAAACCTTTGTGTCTCTTATTTATTTAAAAACAATAAGTAGTTAACACTTCTTACGAACTACTAGATCTATTTCATATTAACAATTTAATATACACGTATGGTTGCATATATTATAGTGCCATATATGGTTTATAAATTATGGCACCTGCATTTAAATGAGAAGTCTGTTCATGACTCTAATTCTTAGTATGCTGTTTTAGATAACATGTCTCTCATGGTCTATTTTAAACTGTATAGGATTCTAGCCTTTCTGATTACTTCTCTGCTAATGGCCATTTACTGTCCTAACGGGACTCTTCACTCCTTTTCCAGGAGATAATATGAGAGTGTTTTCTCTTTGAAATTAGGTAATTGTTTAACTTTTCCTAATTGAAATAATTGCTACAACAGGTAGATGGTTAAAATTTGTATTTCTTTAGTTTATACTTTAAACATTTAGCCATTTTTATTTTAAAATAATGTTATAGTAGCGAGGGATATTGAAAAAAAAAATATACTGACCCAGTGAATAAACATTTTCATATTCTGGAGCAGCACATTTTAAGTTCAGAATATTGACATTAAATGTATTACTTGTAATTACATTGTTTTTTAATATAATTAAGGTGACAATGTAATCATGTATGATAGACACTGAAATGAGAGTGGTTTAAAAACATATTTTTTTTCCCTCATATAAAAATCTGTGTCATTTCCTTTTAAGGACATGACCCAGAATTTGCATATATTAATTCTGTGCCGATCCTATTGGACAGAACTTACTCGCCAGGGAGGCTTTAAATATAGTCATTTGTTTTAGGCAGCCATGATCTTGGCTTCAAATACAGGTTCTACTAGTAAGGATGCTAATGGCTCTTGGGAGGCAGCTACCAGTTTCTATCTTCTGTATTATTAAGACTTCTCTGGTCTTATTTTAGAAACAACTTTTGTTGAGCTCTGACCATAAGCCAGATCCAGAGGATTTAAAAGTAAATGGAGTATAATCTCTACCCTGCAGATTATAAGAACGTCCTTGTGATACGGAATAGTGGAGCACAGGAGTACAATGCAGTGTCGGTGCAGGAATGGAGGTAATTAATTCAGTTTAGGGTTGGGAGGAAATTAAGAAACATTTCAGAGAAGATTGCGTATTAATGAATGAATTTCAGGTTAGTTAGAATTTCCCAGGTAAAAAATGGCCTAAGATGTTCTAGGTAGTGAGTTGTACCAGAATATGTCACTTCAAAATATGCCACTTCCACTTTGGTATGTTGATTGTTTTGGGCTGAAGACAGCACATGCAGATAGAGGCTTTCATCTGAACTCTGCTTATCTGCCTGAAAACTTATCCTCTGAAAGGAACTTAGCTGTCAGTGATCTGGTCCTCTCCCTGGAAACTTCATCAGCCAGACAGTATTGTCTCATTACAGGAGAGGAGACTGGAAATCACACCCGATCCAGGAGAACCATCCTGAGTGATCATACCTCCCATTTGTTCTGCTAAGGGCACATTCATCTTTCCTAAAAGTCATTAACTGACTTGTAAGAGGTCTGCACTGCCCCTCCCCTTTTCCCCATTAAGATGGTATTTACTCCTGAATTCTAAGCCGCCTGAGGGAATTACTCTTTTTTTTTTTTTCTTGAGTAGCTCCCAAGTATACATGAGGTATACATGTCAATAAACTTCTCTTTGCTTTTTTTCTTGTTAGTGTCTTTTATTACAGGGGTCTGAGTCAAGAGCTCAGAAGTGCAGAGGGGAATATATTTTGCCTTCCCCACAGTAGAGAGATAGCCTGTGAAAACAAGCTATGTCATGAAAAGGCACAACATGGAGAAAAGGAGTTAAGTTTAGTTAAGATGGTGTGTAGAGAGTTTTTAGAGGGAAAGTGGGAGATGCACCCACAGAGGAATCTTACGATCTGATGTGAAGGGCTGTGTGAATTTGAATTTTATCATACAGACCAGGGATCCACAAACTAGGGCCCAGCCCACACAGCCAGTTTTTGTAAGTAAAATTTTACTGGAACATAGGCACACCCACTTGTTTACCTTAAGTATCTATACTGTATTGCTGCTCCAGTTGCAGAGTTGAGTAGTTGTAACAGATGTAGTAAGGCCCACAGAGTCTTAAATATTTTCTATCTGTCTCTTCATGGAAAAAGACTGTCAACTCCCCAGATGTAGACAGTGACTCCTCTTGGGAGATATCAAAGCAGTAGAAGCCCATCAGTGGGAGCTATTTTAAGAGAATGTGGAATAACAGCTTACTTATTTTGGATATCTTGATACAATTTCTTTTTGCTTGGTTTTTGTTTTATTAATATAGATTATGCTTGAGAGTAAAATACAAAAGAATCGGAAGAGCATGTACTATAAATAGTTTGTTTACTGCCACTGGGGAAAGCAGCTCAAAAAGGGATGACGGAGTTTGCCAAAAGGGTATTAGAGTTTGCTTAAAAAGGACCAAAACTTTTAAATTGAAAGAGCTGATGGGCTTTGGTTGCCATTTTAATTAATACTTGAGCCTGTCTTTCATTTGGAACTTCCATGGTAACAATTATTGGGAATCATCTTGGCTGTGTTCATTGTCACACCTGCACAATAAGAGCCAGGAGGGTAAAGCAGTCATGGGCCATGACAGATACTGAACAACTGCAGAGAACCTTTGCGCTAGCTCACTATCTCTAGACTGAGAAATGTGTCACTTTTTCAGAATGACTTCTTTCAAAACCAAGTTTCCCCAGGTTTCCTTAGACTTGAAGCTTTTAAAGAACTCTTCATGAAGTTGTCATAGAGTATTAATGCACAATGAGCATCACTCATTTAGTCTACATTAATCTGACACACATTATACTTCAGATAATTACTGTCTGCTGCTTTACCTTTGTCCTCGGTGAGCTTAACTTTCACACGTCATCAGCAGTCGCTTTGGAATGTGATATTTGTATATATGAAAAAGTCTTGCCTTGGCAAATGTGTACTTGAAAGGTAATGCCTTAAGCCACCAACTTTTATACTTTTGTTTGCTTCATACATTACCATTTTTTCCATAGGGTTTTAAGGTTTAGAGTTCCTGTTGTAATTTGTTTCTGTTCTAATGTTGTAAATAAAAGTATTTTCTCTTTTTCTGGTGTAAAATAAATCACTGTGACCTGTTATTACATAAGCAGATTCTGTTAGAACTCTTGTATTCCTCACAATAACTTAATTTTCCATCAGTTTCTTGGATTTTAAATGTCAACTATGCTATAGAACTTCCTTCTGTTCTGCATAGTGAAGGTGCAGAGTAATCTGATACCTTTAGATGCAGCCACTGTTTTCAGTTAGTCTTTTGCCTTAGTGGAAAACATTGGATAAATCCCTTTAAGACATTTTAAAAGCACTATTTCATAGTTAAAACATGAAAAAAAAAAAACTGGTAAATCAGAAAAAAGTATATTATCATGAATATGTAAAGAATATGTAAAAATCGTAAACAAAGCCTCCTATCTCAACAGAAATTAGACAAAAAGTGTGGATTTTAAATTCACAGTGTCAATGCAAACGGCTAATAAATATGTGAAAAGAGGCACAGCCTCACTGGAATAAAAGAAATGCAAATTAAAAGCTTAATGAAATACTGATTTTTTTTTTCCTGCTAATCTGATTTTAAAGGTGAATAAAAAGCATTAGCTCCATTAGTAGCTTGGGTCCATAAAAACATGAACACTCTAAACTTTTGTTCACAAGGGTACAGTTTCTAGTCTTTCTGGAAGAGAATTTGGCTGTATATACCATGATTTAAGTGTTATGCTATTTACATTCCCATTTTGATCATTTTATAGGAGTTTATGCTAAGGACATAGCAGAAAAAGAGTATGAAGATAGCTCATGTGACAGCATTGTTATTACTGAGAACAAACTAGAGATAACTAAAGTTATCATCCACTGGGAGCTGTCAGAATACTATACAATGGATTCATCAAATGGCTATTTATTATTCGGCTACTATATTGTAAGGGATGAATAAAAATAATAGTTTATTTTCCAAATACTCTTCCCTTTGCTCCCTTCCCAGCATATCTCTAAGTATCTGGATCCTTCTCCTCTTTGAAGCCTCACCCTCCCCAAACTAGCAGTTAAATTTTGGATTTCACAAAGCTCTACCTAATACTCACTTCCTTTCTCATAATCTCTCCCTCAATCATATTTTTTTAAACTGTGGTTGGGGACCAAGTCCATGAGTTGTGAAATTAACCAGGGGGCAGCAGCCAAAATTTTGCATATCTATTGCAAGGAAAATAGCATGTGCAAAGGTACAGAAATGGAGATATGCTTGAGGAATTTCAAGAATTTCTAGCCATTAGGTTCATTTGGACAAGATTTAGGAGTTGAGCCTGGTGAGAAAGGCCATGGAAGGCACTGTATGTTATGCAACATGGATAGCATTTTATCATGAAAATGGTGAATAGATAGTGATGTTTTAAGCTGGATTTTATAAAGGAATTTAATGTACTTACACTCTATGGACAGGAAGAACAGTGAGTATCTATTTCCTGGAAATGTACATACAACACTGTATCTTATCATGGTGCCTAAGATGAGATCCCTGCCCATCCAGACATCTCCACAGAGACTGAGCTTATGTCAATACTATTTCAGGAACTATTCAAGCAGCTAGCCACCATAATATTCATCATTGTAATTTCAGGGTTATTTAATTTATAACTGTGATCTTTTCTGTTGAAGCAGTAGCCCACAGCATGTGTGTCTGAATCACAGAAAGAAGAGTGTTCATCTTATCCTTATACAGTTAGGATATGTGTGACTCTGGAGCCACTGGGTCAGGTTCTTACAGTAATCTTCATATCAGTCGGATGCAGTAAAGCCCCAGATTACCTTTTAAAGGAGCCGCTCTTTTAGACAGGTTATGGACTCTCTGAACTTGGATTCCCCATGTTTCTTCAAGCCATCTTCATTCCTCTTTTTTTTTTTTTTTTTGGCCTTTTGGGGCCGCACCGTGGCATATGGACTTTCCCAGGCTAGGGTCGAATCAGAGCTATGGCTGCTGGCCCACGCCACAGCCACAGCAACCCCAGATCCAAGCTGCATCTGCCACCTACACCACAACTCACGGCAACTCTGGATCGTTAACCCACTGAGCAAGGCCAGGGATCGAACCCGCAACCTCATGGTTCCTAGTTGGATCCGTTAACTGCTGCTCCACGATGGGAGCTCCCATCTTAGTTTTTCTTTATGCATCCTGAAGTCACTGCTGTGCTCATAGTCAGAGCACATGGCAAGAATGAAGAAAGCCTTTTTGAATAAGGAAAACTTAACTGAAAGGTCGATGGAAATTAATTTTTCCCAGAGTTCCTGCTGCGGCTTAGCAGGTTAAGGACCTGATCTTGTCTCTGTGAGTATGCAGGTTTGATCCCTGGCCTTGCTTAGTGGATTAAAGATCTGGGTGTTGCCACAAGCTGTGATGTAGGTCCTAGATGTGGTTTGGATCTGGTGTTGACTTAGCTGTGGCATAGGCTTGCAGCTGCAGCTCCAGCTGGACTTTGGCCCAGGAACTTCCATTTGGTGCAGGTGCAGCTGTAAAAATAAAAAAAAAAAAATTTCCCTAAATTTTTGTCACCAAAGTAAATTTATTTCTTCACTAAGTTGCCCAGAAATAAAGTCAGTCAGCTTTAACATTGTCTTAATTCTCATATCAATGACAGTGTTTGAATAGATTCTAACATGTATTACTTATGCCCTGACTTACTAAGCAGACTGTTGTAACTAAACACATAACTTTCATATTTTTTCATGATTACGTCACAATTGTGGTATTATGAATCATTATGATTCCTTAAATTTCTACAATGCACTATTGTAAATAGGTATATGCTATATTATTTGAATCATGTGACATTACATGTTTATGTTATGAAGTTCTTAAAGCAGTCAAAGCAATTTAACTCTCCATTTAATAACCCCATCTTCCAACACTTGGAATTTCCTTTTTTTCTTTTTATTTTTTAGAGTTCTTGAAACTCCTTTTTATATGTAGTTTTCTGCCTTCCATGTCTTTTGGGATTTTTAACTTTCTCTTGATGCCATAGGCAATGTGGCTTTCTCAAATAATGTCTTTCCTTGTAAGGAAAAGACAGTGACTTCTGTGTGTAAAACAAAAGGACATTTTGTTAAAATGTCAGTTTGAAGTGTCATCTCACTTCTTTTTTTAGAGCCTTATGGGTCTGGTTGCATATCACCATACTTTTAGTTTTAGTATTTTCAGGGTCAGATTCTCAAGAAAATACAGAAGGCACATGAGAAGGGCACGGGCCTACAGCTTGAGAAAGGGGAATGAAAGGACTATACAAGGTTTGATCCAGTGCCCATAATTTTTAGATAGTCTGATTCAGAAGAAAAGATAAGGCAAATGGAAAGAAGACACTCAGGAGCATAAGAAATGCCAATAAAAATATTATACAGGGTTTGATCCCTTAAAAAAAATCAAAGAAATAAAAAACAAGTAACCAAATGATCATTGAAGGAACAAGCTAATATTTCCTGAAGAACACTGACGAGAGTATTTGGGTTTTTAAGAATGTCCCCTTTTCAGTGTCTCTTAGTTTGTTATTTTAAACTCCTATCTATTTCCCTCCTATTGCTGGCTGCTAGTGTCTGTCTTCCTAGTGACTTTTAGAAGAGAGTCTAAGAGCTGAGAAGCATGCCCGGATAATGGCAGCAAAGATTCCTCCCCAGAGGCCATTCTTCAGATTCGGAGACGAGCTGGGGAGAAGGAGGGGTGACCTGGAAACTAAACTAAGATCCAGACGTGAACCCAGACAATTAAATCTTATAGAAGGTCCCTGAGTGATTTCCCTAAAAATAGATCAATGGTCCCTTTATTTCATGCCACTTAGGTATAAAAGAAGCTTGTACTCTTCTACCTTCTTGAGTCAAGGAACAAAATTTCCTGAAGGGAAGAGGAAGACAGAAATATTTTTAAATATTTTACAGAAGAGTAGTCATAGCTACTTTAGACTCCATTTACCTATGATTAATTATGTGCCACTGATTATTTTGGATTTAACTTTTTTTTTTTCCCTGCTAGGAGAACGATCTGGAGTCTAACTCTGAATTCGTACCTTTTAAAAATTTGTGGTAAGGACACTTAATATGAGATCTATTCTTTCAACAGGAGTTTAAATGAATAGTACATTAGGGTTAGCTATAAGTATAACGTTTTACAGCAGATCTCTAAGAACTTACTTATCTAACCTCGCTGAAATTTTATGCCTAAATTAATAACTCCCCATTTTTCCTTCCCTCTGAATTTACACTTTTTAATAACCAATTCATGGCCTTACCTTTGTGTGGTCTTTTTATAAATAAAAGCCCATGTGTAGAGTTCCCATCGTGGCTCAGCAGAAATGAATCTGACTAGCATCTATAAGGGTGCAGGTTCGATCCCTGGCCTTGCTCAGTGGGTTACGGATCTGGTGTTGCCGTGAGCTGTGATGTAGGTCTCAGAAGCAGCTCGGGTCCTGCATTGCTGTGGCTGTGGTGCTGGCCAGTAGCTACAGCTCCGTTTTGACCCCTAGCCTGGGAACCTCCATAGGCCATGGGTGCAGCCCTAAAAAAAAAACAAAAACGAAACAAAACAACAACAACAAAAAAAACCACCCTGTGTGAGTCTCAGTGGAAACTATTAAGGTGAATTAAAAGCAGAGTCCGTCCTTAGAAAGTTCTGTCTAATATGGAAAATTATGCATACATCTTAATAGCCAAAATAGAAAAAAATCGGGAAAGACTTATAAAGTCTTTTAACTTTTGACCTTGAAATGACCACTCATCGTCTACCCCTTTTTCCCTAATACTAATCCATGGAGATTTTCCTTATCTGGCTGGGTCAGCAATGATCTCCTCCCTAATATAGGTAGGTTAGTCTATAAAGATGGCAGACTCCACTTTCAGACAAAAACTTTTAAAGTGTTCCAGTTTGTATGAGATTCGCTTAACTTTATAGAATTGAGTCAAATGGCTTATGTGGAAAATTGAGTTGTCATAGCTATCTCTGGAAAGTTTAACATTCACCTGCTTTCTTTGTTTTTGTTTTTTGCTTTTATGGCCACACCTGCAGAATATGTAAGTTCCTGGGCTAGGAGTTGAATCGGAACTGCAGCTGCGGCATATGCCACAGCTCATGGCAATGCTAGATCCTTAACCCACTGAGCAGGACCAGGGATTGAACCTGCTACCTCATGGATACTAGTCAGGTGCTTAAGCCGCTGAGCCACAATGGGAAATTCAATGGTTGCCTGCTCTCTAATGTAGATAATCCCCTAAAATATTCACCTCAATAGGGATTTTTTTTTTAAGAATTTGACCAGAGAAGCTAGCTCTGTTTTTATCTGTTTTACCAATGCTGTGATTGGATTCTTAACTCAGTGCACCACAGTGGGAACTCAAGAACATTTCTTTTTTAGGTTTATGTTTTAAATAATATGCCATTGATTAATGGCATAAATATGGGAACGTGTAGAAGAAACTTTCCGTGTTTTCAACCTGTGTGCCAACATCATAGAATACATTTTCATATTCTCTACTTTCTGCAGTCCCTTGATTGATATCATGGTCCAGGTAGAACATGTAACTTTCAGCATCGTTTCTATGATGTAACCGTCCTCCAATCTGGGTTGATCTGTGGAATGAGAGAGTTCAGCTCTGTCTATGCAAGGAACTTAGTAAAAAAGAAAACAAGTCAAACTCACTTGTCCGTAGGAAGAAACTTCCCTCCTGCCTCTTTTCAATGAACTGTTAAAAACAAAATAGAAGACAAGTAACGTGTTTATCTATGTCCAGAGAATGTAGACTTAAGCCCTCTTATTTCTGAGTTGTTAAAATATATTGTCAGGAATAGATGACGTAACAGTAAGTCCTGGTCAACTTAGAAAAATCACATGTAAAGTAAACATCAGAAGTAGTTGCATTCAGAAGTGGGGTCATATTCAAAGAAAAATTTGCCATAAATATGACCTCATCTTAATATATTGAGGTAAAATACATCATTTTGGGAAGTTAAGGGTGAACTCACGGTTTTGGCAATGAGAGTCTCCTATAGTCAACTGAGATACGAATTTGGTGAGTGGGACTATGGATTCTCAGATTCCGGTTGACTAACGAGAAAAGTTACTCCTCTAACTTTACATTCCAACTCCTCTAACTTTACATGCCTTGAAGTCTGCAGGCTATATAGGCTGGCATCCGATTGCCCTTCCATAGTAGCACAGTTGATGCTGCTGCAAAATAAAGCATCCTGTGAAAACGTCCTGTCTCTAGAGTATTCGAAATACCACTCCGTCCTGTAAAATCCTGTTCTTCCCAGTATTTACAGTTATTAACTTTACTAGTGTGGTCCTCTTTAGTTAGATGTAGAGTGATTTTTTTTCCACTTTAAAAAAAAAGAGTCAACAGTTCTTTCCCTCAAAATTAGAGACCTAGCTTTTGGAACCTACCTCGCCAACACCTTGATTAGAGTTCAAGCCTCTAGAACAGTGACAGAATACATTTCTGTTGTTTAAGCCACCCTGTCTATGGCCTTATATTAAGGTAAACCAAGCTGACCAGGACATTAGGGAAGGAAAGGGGAGAGGGAAGGCCTCCAGGTCCATCTCCTAAGCCCAGCCTGGTCATTCTCCATCTTCCTTGAACGCTTGCTTCAAACCTCCCTTCCTAGCCCTAGATCTGTTACTTGGCATTGACACTTCCTCCATCACAAAATTTAACCTTGCCAAATCACCCTATCTGGGGAAACTCAGCCTGAGAATAGAAAATCTTCAGTCCTTACCTGATTCTCTTTGGTAAGTGAAAGAGACAAAAACCTAAAAGATAGCACCCGTTTCTCACTTCCTTGTGACTTTGTATTTTTCTTTTTTTTTTGTATTTTCAATGTTCAACTGAATTTTTTTTCATCATATCTCAGTTTAATAGCATTTGCATCCCAAACCCTCAGTGCATTCCCCCACCCCCCAGACTGTCTTGTTTGAAAAACCAAAGGTTTTCCAAAGTCTGTGAGTCATTATCTGTTCTGCAAAGACGTTCATTGTGTCTTTTTAGTTTCCACATGTAAGCGGTAGCATTGGGTGCTGCTATCTAATTGTCTGACTGGTTTTACTTCGCATGATAATTTCTAGGTCCATCCGTGTTGCTATAAATGTTGTTATTTCGTTCCTTTTAATGGCTGAGTAATATTCCATTGTGTGTATGTACCATATCTTCCCTATCCACTCCTCTGTCGAGGGGTATTTAGGTTGTTTCCATGACCTGGCTATTGCATAGAGTGCTGCAATGAACACTGGAGTACGTGTCTTTTCGAGTCATGGTTTCCTCTAGATAGATGCCCACCAGTAGGATTGCTGGATCAAATGGTAATTCTATTTTTAGTTTTCTGAGGAATCTCCATATGTGACTTTGTATTTTTATGTGATGGCAATCTTTTAAAAAGGTTCACAAAATCATACTATATATCATTTACCTAGATCTGGCAGTTATTTACATTCTCTCTCATTTACTTTATTATTCTGCATTAACACACATGTACTCAATCATATCAATATTTTTGAGATATTATAATTTTA
>PVHT021183585.1:4728076-4745803 GCA_004024745.2 Catagonus wagneri
AGATATTATAATTTTACAATAAAATGAGAGTAAATTCCAAAATATCATATTTCTTTATATGTAAATCCTTCAGCACATATTTCCTAAGAACTAAGATATTGGTTTACATAATTAGAAATTTATAAATATAATCATATAATGTAACACATTTAGTTATATATTAAATCAAATTTAATTTTAATTTAAAATCTGATGCTATATTAAGTTATATATAATTAAGTACTGTAAAAAGAAAGTTCATAAGTTATATAATACTATTATTTAATGCATTGTCTGCATATAAATTTCATTAGTTTTCCTTTAAGGAGCCTTACAGTTTTTTTATTTTATCCAAATCTAGAATCCAGTACAGGATTATGCATTGCATTAAGTTGTCAGGCTTCTTTATTCTACCTTAATTCTTCAGGCTTTGTCTTTCTTGACCTTGACAGTTTAGGCATTATGAAAAAATAAATTTTAAACCTTTGAGATTTCGTTCTGTTAGTGCAGTCATTGGTCCATTCTCACTTAAAGTCAAAATTCTAAACCTCCTAAGTCAAGAAGCCCTTTCCTCATTTCCAACTCAAGCCTGTTTTGGACTAGATTCCCATGGAGGGAAAGAGATACAAGGTCAGGTTATCTTCTGTCCGTCCAGACTTCTTCACCCTTCCCATCATGGCCTCTCCTTTACCCCATTATCTCTTCACCCTTGCCATCATGGCCTCTCCTTTACCCCATTATCCTGGGTTAGCAGTGGGGAGAGGGGAGGGGCAACAGGGAGGAAAGCCATACTTCACTGTTACAGCTTCTCCTTGGACTCTACTGAGTCAAAGCAGACTCCAGTGGAGCTCATCTAGCTCCTTCAGTGACTTCTCGCTAGAACTTCTGACTGCAACAACATCTCTCCTCTTTCTGGCCACTTAAACAATGTATTCATGTACCGACTTGGGTTCTTGGCCTTCCTTAACCAATAGAAATCGATAAGAGGCCAGGCAAGAAATTCAGGCAAGTCTTTATTGGTACTTCTGCCGCAGCAGGGGGAAGCAAAAACAAGCAACAGTTTCCCTTGCGGATCCAGTTGCTTCCCAAGGAGGGACAAGCTGGTTCCTTAAATGGGGTGATGGGAGGGGTGCATCCAGGGATCGGGTCAGAGGGGTGGTTGAGGTGGTCTGTGTGCAGGGAGCATATGCCCTTTTTGTGTCTTCATGCCCACAATTTGCCCCAACTGTGCACACACATAGTATTTTATTTTATTTTATTTTATTTTATTTTATTTTAATCTTTTTGTGGCATATGGGAGTTCTCTTGCTAGGGGTCCAATCAGAGCTGCAGCTGCCATCCTATGCCACAGCCACAGCAACACCAGATCCAAGCTTCATCTGAGATCTTCATCACACAGCTCATGGGAACCCTGGATCCTTAATCTACTGAGTGAAGCCACGGGTCGAACCAGCATTCTCATAGATACTATTTAGGTTCTTAGAAGCTGAGCCAGGATTGGAACCCCATATGCCGTTATTTTTAGTCCCTTATAGTTTCTTTGTATTTTGTTGCTTGAGGATACGTTTGTCTGGGTGCAAGCACTATAGCCACTGCAGCAAAGGGTCTGAGGTCCCAGGTCCCAGCCTGTTTCATGATGACCAGCATGTCCACTAGAGCTAACATGGTTGTTCATCCCTAGAAAATATGCAACACTGCAAGATCCATGTTTTGTCTATAGATACAACCCATGCTTACTGTATTTTCCTTGCTTTTTTCTTTCTTTAAATTTCCTTACTTTTTTCTTCAAAGTATAGCCTGGTATTGGAAAAATTATTTTTGCCACAAGTATGAATAAATTTATTAGAAGGATGTATAGTAATATTTTATTTCATATCGTGGAAGAACTTCATTCAAACTTTCTGTTTGCTTTGGAGACCAGATACGATATTTTTAAAGTATATAAAAAGTGTTCTTGTAGATCCTTTTAGAGCGGTTGCAGAATTATTTGAATATAAGACAGCTCTAATTCTTAAGAAATTTTCAAGTTTCTTTAGATGACAGACTTACAGATACAGGCCTCATTTCTTTTTCATGGTTTTAAGTGACTTCTGATGATAATTTAAATAGAGCCATAACCGTAACTGCTGTTGATACTGGCAGTAGAAAGTGAGGGCCACCCATCAAGGGTCTATGACTGGGCTGTGCCAGTGACTTGCAGGGCTGTGGAGCATAAATGATGCTCACTGTACGCTTAGCAGAACCTAGAAGACCAAAGCACTCCATAGGCACTAGTCTGAACACTATACTGTTTATAATGGATTCAATACAAGACTGAAACCTACACATGGATTATTGTCGGCTTGTTTTTTTTAGGAATAATTATACCGTGTGTGTGTGTGTGTGTGTGTGTGTGTGTGTGTATGGTTGTTTTAGTCTGCTTATTTTGGGGCTTTTCAAAGTAGAGTTAGTGTGTCACGGCAGTTGGCTGTGTCTGATGGCAGATGATCTTCGCAAAGTGTTAATTTCATAATTATACTTTTACCTGAAGCCTGCGTCACAGCACTGTACACAGTGGAAAGCTGGACTACTACTATTTTATTTTCACAAGTGTTTGAGTGCATATTCGATTCGTTTCAATGTTGCTAGAAAATTAATAAGGCGTTATTTTTCTGATGATGTTTTCTATTGTAGTCGCTATAGAAGTAGAACTAATCATGCCAGCTCATTCAAGGAATATAGCATCAGGAATGAATGTGGTTTTCTTTTTTCTTTATATTGCAATGGTAGTTTTCTAATAGAGATACTGTTGTTTATTCAAGTATCTTTAAAGGAATACTTAATTCAGAATTAAGTGTAAAGAAGCTGTAGAAGATTATTCATCCGTGTAGACAGAATTGTATTGTGGTAGATAATGGATTTGTGTTATTCTTAATGTCTGTACATGGCTACAGCGAGACTGGAGTTGTTTTTATAACTTTTCAGTACATTGAACGAAAGAAAAGTATGACAGTAGAATGCATCTGATAAATTAAATGTGACATGTTTTTTATCCCTATAAAATGGTTTCTGAGCAGCTGGTAATTGTGAATATTTCAGCAGTCATTTTTGATGTGGAATACTTCTTCTGTGTTCAACACTAATGAGTTGTGAGTTGTACTTCATCAAATTGACAGATTCCTCACTTTTATAAATAGACCTGCGTTACACCTGGTAAAAGATACTTAACTCACCTGTTAAACTCATAGCGTTTTCTCTTTCCTCTCTGTTTTCCCATCAACTTTTCCTCTAAGGGAAGATAATATAAAGAGAGTCTCACACTGATTAGATGCTTGGTGAATTCCAGCATCATGCTATGTACCATAGTATACACACTGGGCAGTTTTTACAGCTCAAAGAAGAAGTTGAAACTCTGCCCTGGCCAACATAGTAAATGAGTGCACCAAGAAATTAGAGATGGTTTAAAAGTGTTTTGATATGAAATGCTTGTTCTTGCTGTTTTTTTAATGCAAATTAGTTTTAGTGAATAAAAGATACCTTGTATTCCTTCAACATCTTTAAAACTTTACATAGTATTTTTACAGCCTTAATCTTCTTAGCAATTCTGAGAAATGGGAAGTTTTTGCACCATTTTAGAGGTGAGAGAAGTTACATAGAGATGTTAGTCACAGAGTGGGTCATTGTGCAGACACTTGCTTTAATATATGGTACTGATTTCCTACGTGATAGAAAGAAATTAATATAACTGGATTAGGAACATGGAAGCATGTGGGATAAGAATTATCCAAAGAGAACTAAACCTGGTAAGACCAATTAATCAGGAGGTGTATTTTAATAAATCTAAAAGGCTGGAATTAGCTGTGGTGCTGGAATGAATAAAACACCTCGGAACTGATTATGTATTATTAGCATTATTAACCCAACTCATTCTCTGGGGAAACATTATATATTAAGATTTCTATTAAAGCAAGCACTCTATTATAAGCTTCGAGTGGAGGTGAAACTTCATGTACAGCTGCTTGCAGACTTTCCAATCAACCAGCCTTCTTTAATCTGTTTTATACTCTGGGATTCTCTATGATATTACCCTGAAAAAAAGAAGTCCAATTCTAGCTCACATATTGTCTCACTGCTAGTCATCTGTATCTTCAGGCAAACTTCCAGGGATGATAATTTTGAACCTCACTAATAGAAATAGTAATGATAATTAATGTTCTTGTAGAACATTACCGTTTTCCAAGGAATTTCATTTTGATGCTCCTGGAAATACGTCAAAATTGGTAAGCTGAAAAGACTCCCAAATAAGAGCCTAGATATTCTAGATAAAACATAACATCTTTTATGCAGGCATAGATGAGTTCACAAATCATTAAGGGATAGCTTCGAACACCATACAGGCCAAAGAGCACCACACACACCAAAAGAACGCTGAAACGCAGGCTAGGACAGACATGACTGACCCAGGTTAACCAAGGCCTCGGGGGGAATTGAGGTCAGTTCAGTCTCAAGGCTTGTGATTTCCCATTTGCCCATGGGAACAAAACTGCAGCTTAGTAGGCTCCATTCATTGGAACCACCGAAATACTGCACTGGAGGGACTAGAAAACAATCCCTCTGTTAGCGTAGGGACATGATAAGGAAACTGGCAGTTAGCTTAAATCTACTTTGACCTTTCTTTGTACTGGTAGCAGGAAAACCTCAAGCAAATCTGGAGCTTCCACGTGCAATCATTCCTTCACTTAATAAGGCAGGTATCATGTCTGCTAAGCCTTGCCTTTCCTAGACTATTATTTATTTATTTATTTATTTATTTATTATTTTTTTTAGGGCTGCACTAGTCACACATGGAGGTTCCCAGGCTAGAGGGTCAAATCGGAGCTAGAACTGCCGGCCTACGCCACAGCCACAGCAACACGGGATCCGAGCTGCATCTGCAAACTGCACCACAGCTCACAGCAACGCCGGATGCTTAACTCACTGAGGGAGGCCAGGGATCGAACCGGCAACCTCATGGTTACTAGTCAGATTCATTTCCGCCGCACCACGACGGGAACTCTATTATCTCTTTTTCTCAAATATATTTATGTGGCATGGTCTCTACTATTACATAATCATGGTAACCTTCCTCTTGGTTAAACATGCAGGTTAGCATGTAGAAATTGTGTTTAAATTCTAGCTCTTTGAACTCAGCTTGCCTGACTCTAAATTTGAGATACTTGTTGCTTGAGATATAAATGACACTAGTAGATATGCAGTCCCTTGAGCACCTGACACATTGTGCTTCATATTTTTCTTTTTCTTTTTTTACTTTGGGCAGCACCTGCAGCATGCGGAGGTTCCCTGGCCAGGGATGGAGTCTGCTTTACAGCTGCAGCCTGAGCCAGGCTGGATCCCTAATCTGCTGTGCCACCAGGGAACTCCAATATTTTCCTTTTTAAATTTGTACTTGTCTAAATAAAAATCAGTTTTACATTTATATACTTATAATCGTGTGTCACTATGAACTAACTGTAAAAGCAATATGCTTCACTTATTTTGAAATCACTATTCAAGTCACTGTTCAATAATAAATAATCTATCATCTGGAAGTTGCTGAAGGTAGAGTCGGAGATCTTTGGGTTTTTGCGTTTGGGCTCTTAACGCTCAGTTCATTGGGAATGTGGAAAATCACTTAACATCTTTTTCCTCAGCTTTCCCATGTGTAAAATATAGTAGGCAGTAATAGGTTATACCTCACAAAATTGTAATAAGGGTTTAATTAGGTTACGTACGTAATGCAATTAACACAGAGCATGGCCCCTGGTAAGAGCAGGTGCTATTATTATTATTGTTATTGTTGTTATCATCAGAGACATAAGAAGAAAAATATTGTCAATTGAACTGCACTGAACAGTTAAATGCAATGTAAACACACACACACACACACACACACACACACACTAAAATTGATATACTTTACCTGAGAGGAGAACCAGATACCATTCCTCAGAACACCATTGCTAAGAAAATGGAAAAAAGCCTATTATAAAGTCAGGCAATTTTCACAATGGCAAAAATTGTTAACAACACCTTGACAGTGAGTAAAGGTATATAGAACACTGTTTAAAAATAGGAGTTCCCTTTGTGGCTCAGTGGTTAACAAACCCAACTAGTATCCGTGAGGACCCAGGTTCGAACCCTGGCCTCGCTCAGTGGGTTAAGGATCTGGCATTGCTGTGAGCTGTGGTGTAGGTTGCAGACGTAGCTCGGATCCTGTGTTGCTGTGGCTGTGGTGTAGGCCAGCAGATACAGTTCTGATTCAACCCCTAGCCTGAGAACCTCTGTTTGCCATGGGTGCGGCCCTAAAAAGACAAAAAGACTATGTGTGTGTGTGTGTGTGTGTGTGTACACACACATATATCTGTAAAACTCAAAAAGCTTAGTCATCCCAAGTTATTTAGTATGAGACAAGTCATTTAGCATGAGAACAGTCTACATACATTAATCTCTGAAGTCATCAGTACAGGGAGATACTTAATACATTTCACAGAAAATGAAAACTAACAAACCAAAAGCTTTAGCATTTAAGGAGTCAGTTTCTATTGCCAAAAAACCCCCCAAAAACATCACTGAATTAGATGTTTATTTCCAAATGGTGGTGGATAGCCAAGGTTTTCCATAATTGCTTACTGAATAAACGTTTGACCTAGGCTTCATATACCAGTTACGCCTTGGTGTGGTACAGTGGGACCCAGCTAGCCAGAGTAATTCAGATTCATCTCAGATCACTTTTTCATATTTCGTTAGTCAAGCTGTGCTTTGCTTTAGTTTCCTTTGGTGTATTAGCATATTACAGAAAAATAAATGATCTGGATGGGAAAGTCCATTGAAGCTGGTGTTTTGTCCTAGCTCTAGTCACTATATGTAATGGTTAACAGATAAGAAGAATCCCAGTTAGTCTTCTAGCTTTTTCTACTGTTTGGAATTTGAAGCAAGGGTCTCAGTGAGGCATGCTCATCTCTCAAATGCAAAGAAACTCTTAAGAAGGTGATCTAAAATGCTTCACCATTGATCGTTTGCTAGGCATCATAGAGGAAATAATGAAGTAACTGTGCATTTAAAGTGGATCAGAAATTGACAATTGTGAGGAGTCCTGTCATTAAAGAATGATCTCTATTAAAGGGGTGTATTTTAAAGATGCAGTTGTATAGGTTTCCCCTTAATGCAAGTTCGTAGGAAAATCCTCTCACAAAAAGGTACAAAGGATATTTACTGTCAGTAGCTTTATGCTATTAGCAAGTTACACTCACAGTGGTATGAAATATTAGTTCTGTCAATTTCTCACAATTTATGGGACTTCTGCAGACCTTCAGCAATGCAGATAAGCATTGCTGTGCTTACTCAGAATATCGGTTACATCCTCTTTGCACTTTGAAAAGCAAAGAAAGTACATACATTTATCAATCCTGACATTGATCCCTTTCAACCTAGCTCAGCAAAGACTCATGTAAATAATACAAAACTGAAAAACTGGAAAGCCAAACAGAATAAGCAGTCTTATATTTTGTAGTTGCAATATTTAAAGGAATAAATTAA
Organism: Catagonus wagneri; assembly: GCA_004024745.2. Lineage (NCBI taxonomy): Eukaryota > Metazoa > Chordata > Mammalia > Artiodactyla > Tayassuidae > Catagonus > Catagonus wagneri. The sequence goes on from PVHT021183585.1 coordinate 4,735,610, forward strand.
TTCAATAATACTCTTCTGACTTGAAGTAATGTTTCCTTGTCTTAATTCTCCCTCTCTAAAAAAAAAAATGCATCAAAACAGATGATTAACCATACTCTGCTATGTTTTCACAATTAAAACTAAAATGGGAACTACTTACATAAAAATTTTAATGTCATCGTATGGAACCTACACTGAGAAATGGCAGTTGGTTTCCTGATTGCGTTTATAAAAGTCCTCAGTGTGTCCAATTTCACATTAAAATGACTAGTACTTCTTAAAATGTTTATATATCATTAAGAATGTGATCTTGTGTAACAGGAATTTCATTTTCATCAAGGCATTTGCCACAGTGGGAGGGAGCTTTGAAAAGAAACTTGCTTCTTCTTTGGTTTATATTTTATAGCAATTGTAATCCATGATCTCACAGAGGAGTTTCTGATTAAGTATAATACAAATTAACCTATTAAGAAGTGCTTGTAATTCTGACAGTTAATCAAGAAAAACATCTTTTGTTACCTAAAGTTAGAAAACTGTTGTTTTTCAAAAGCAGTGCTGATACCATGCTGTGAAGTTTTACAGTTTTCTTTTTCTATCTTGTTTTAAAAATGAGCATGTAAAGTAGGAGAGCATCCTTAAATACTTTCAGGAGCCGGGCAGTGACCTATGTGAATAAATGACAGAAGTGGGGAACTATGTGACTGTAGTTTAGCCAGCATAGCACTTGCCTTGTTATATTAAAATTATTTGGGAGGCAAAAGGAATATAGCCTTGGGGTGTACTGGGCTAGGTACAGTCACCAACTAGAGCTTCCTGTTTCACGTTACTTAGAGAGATGCTCCTGGAGCCTGTTACCTCAATGGTACTGGTGTTCTTTGCATTAGAAAATATTAGCCTTCTTACAAAGGCAGTTTGGAAAAACATAATCATAGAAGTGAAGTAATTTTTTTTGTGTGTTTACCCTGTTGGGATAGCTAAGTCTCTTCCTGTCCAATGCTTACATTTAACACAATGGGTATCTTTTGTGGTCTTTGGGGGCTTTTTTTCATGTCTTCCCCTAAGTAATTAAATAATTTTATTGGTTGAAATATCACCTTTGAAGTCTACACTTTTTTGGAATGTGACCAATATCTTCTTTGAAAATACCCTCCAGCCTGTCCCTCTCAAGCCCCACTTCTTTCCATTTTTCTTTCTGTTTCCATACTTTACAATATGGAAGCACATTTCTTCCCTTATCCAGTATTTGAAATTGAGTGCCGACAAGGAGCCAGGCCCTGTGCTAGATGCTGGTGTTAAATATCCGTGAGCTGGAAAGGCTCCATGCTACCCTTGGAGATGTCCAGAGCCTAGCAAGGACGTGACCTAATAGCCGTCACTCTGATGCGTGCTATGGGACAGTTCAGGTGCCATGCACGGGGCAGCATTTTTCCAGGCTACCTGTTACCACTTTACCTCTCCCTGTCCTCTGTGAAGCCTTCATTCAGCCCTCCAACATGCATGAATGTTTGCTTAGTTGGGACCATGACTTCTATGCGTTTCTGTTATTTCACTTATCCCTAATTACTCTGAATGCAGTGGTTTGCTTGCTTAGATGTCTCCACCCTGGAATGAAGTTTGTTAAGGACAAGTGCTTGATTTTATCTTCCTTTGTAGCCGTAGACCTTGCTGGTGAGCTGCCTGGCTCTGTGGCAGCTATTACTCAATAAGTCATAATAATAATAATGGATGAAATAGTACAGTAATAATAGGGAATAAAATATTGCAGTAATAATAATGAAGAATCAAATGTGTTCCTTAATGTTTTAAATTATGAAAATCAATACATTGATATCCAGCAGCTGACTAGATTTGATGAATTCAGATGGCTCTCCAACCTCAAATGCTTCTATTAATGGTGTCAATGATGGACGGACAGGCTAGCTTTTCTCTAAACATAGTGTTTTATCACTGCAGGTTGATTTATATGTGATTACTGTTTATCATAAGAGTATATTTATATTTACAGTAGGAATTTAATAAATATGTGTTATATGAATGGTTAGTCTTATTGTAGGGGAAATTGATAAATGAAAGTTTCTAATGTTTTTCTTTCAGGCTTGGAATTTTTATTTCAATATATTGATTTTACTGGGGACTTGAAAATTAATACTATGCCATAGCTTGAAAGTAAACATGTCAGAATACACAAATAGGAATTCAAATAATAAGGAATTGATATTTATGGAATATTTCTAACAAGTGTGGTTACTACTGGTGTGTTTTTTTAGGCCCTCCATCTTGTTATTAATTAAGAACTCTAAGCTCTGACTTCTTCACTTTGCCATCCTTCCATTTCTTTTCTGTTTGTCATCTTTCCTCCACAGTTTCTCTATCTGGCCATTCTCTGGCACCCCATCCAAATCTCATCTCTGGTATCTCTAACCTTTCCTGTGTCAAGGTTTTTCCTTCTTCCTCTAACCATTGGTGAACTTGTTTTCTCTCTATTACTGCTTCATCTGTGATTCTGGGCTTCAGAGAAGCCTTCCTAATCTATCCTCCCTAAGGTGAAGATCCTGTCTCTTCTTGATTAGTTAGAATCTGTTCCTACTTACGTTTTGCTTTTGTTTTTTTTAATTACTTTTTATTTTATTAAAGTATAGTTTGTTTACAATGTTGTGCCAATTTCTACTGTATAGCAAAATGACGCAGTCATACTTTTTTTTTTTTTTTGCATTTTTAGGGCCACGCCCATGGCATATGGAGGTGACCAGGCTATGGGTGGAATCAGAGTTGTAGCTGAAGGCCTACACCACAGCCAAGGCAATGCGGAATCTGAGTCACGTCTACGACCTACACCACAGCTCAAGGCAACACCAGATCCTTTAACCCACTGAGAGGCCAGGTATTGAATCTGCATCCTCATGGATTCATTAACCGCTGAGCCATGATGGGAACGCCCCAGTCATACATTTATATACATTCCCTTTCTCATATTATGTTCCATCATGGTCTGTCCCAAGAGACTGGATATAGTTCCCTGTGCAAAAATATGGGACATGTCACACAGCTGCATGTCATCTTGTGAAGGGGCCATGCTAATCTCTGTGTTGTGCCAAATTTAGCTGCCAAAGCAAGCACTGGTCCTATTTAGTTTTAATCTAACTCAATCTTTTTATTTTTTTCTAAAACTACTTTTTACCTATAGGTTTGCCTATAGGTGTTTCTAATCCAGGCAAGCGTATAGACCCCTATTGTCTGCTCTCTGAGCTGAAGAAAATAAAGTATGCATCAACTGCATCTGAATATTTTAGTCCTCTAATCATTTGCTTTGCTTAGCTTTGACTGAAATTGGCAGCTCTAACTTCTCTGCAGAGAGTTAGTGTCTGTGGTTTTGCTTCTTAGGCTCTGTTGCCAAAATCACTTTTGAGTAAAGATCTTACCATTTGGTATCTTTGTGCCAGGCCATCTTGTCAAATGCTGGCGCTCTTCCAGACATCTAATTTACTGTTTGAAGCTATGGTGGAGCTTGAAATTGTCTTGCATGCATTTATTCCGATAGCCTCTATTTACCGCTGTTCCAGTTCAGGTCACCTTGCGAGAGCTCATTAAATGTCCCACTGACATCCATTCCTCTCAGGCCGCTTTGCAGCTCGATTATCTTGAGCATCACTTTACAAAGCTAGTTATTTTACCCAGTCAGTTGTCCACTGAATGTCCAGAAGTATCTGGATAGAACTGAGCAAGTCACTGCACAATGCCAGGCAATTAAAGCACCAGGAACTTTTACTGCTTTATCGACTTTCAGCATTTTTCTGCAGCTCAACATAACAAGAAAACCATGTTGCGGCGGCTTCTCAAAAGCATTCAATTTATACGTTTAATCCAATCCTACAAATACTTACTGAGAATCAACTTGTTTATAGGTTCCAGGTCCACAATAGAAAGTTTGTGGCGGGTGTGTGTATGTGTGTGTGCCCGCGTGTGTGTGTGCGTGCATGCAGTGTGTATGTATGTGTGTGCAGTGCATTTGTGTGCAACTTAATATGAGCTCCATGGAGAGTTCCGACTTTCCCAGTCAACTCACCTATGGTTAAAGTTGCCTCACCTGCAGGCTGGGTTCTTCGGGGTTCTTCAGACAACCTCCATGGGCTGGGCAGAGCAGAGCATCCTAATGCCACTGGTTTAGAGTTCCTGCTCTAAGTCTCGGGTTCACTGTCTCTGAAATGAGCGTCTTGGCACCACGTCCAGGAGGCAACCATTTAGAGTCCATATTTTCGCTGACTTCTCCTGGATTTGCTTTCTCACCTGAGTTTTGTCATATTCTCAGATCCCGCCAGGAGCCAGGGCCTAAAACCCCTTTTATTTGCTTAGGATCTTGGGGACTCTATTTCGTATTTACATCTAGCCTCTCTTTGGGGCCAAGTCCACAAATTAGGTGATTCACCCAGAACAGTCAGCTGTTGCCCCTTTCTCATCCGTATCAACAACTTATACTGGCAACTGTGGGAGCATTTTACATGGATTTTATCCAATTCTCACAACAGCATTATGTATTACAGTTTAAAAATTTAAACAAGCAGAAGAGCTGAGACCCAAACCCTCATCGGTCTCTGACTTAACTTGGGGTACTATAATCCCCCTAGAACTTCTGTTGCTGTATCCTTCAGAGAAGATTGAACACCTTTGCATAGCATGTCAATCAGTGTAGTTATCTCAGTTTCAGATTCCTGAAGTCCTTCTCCACAGTTTCTCTCCCTGCAACTCAGTCTTGTATCCAATCAGTATCAGTTCTTAATTGCAATCAACAGAGACAGACTTTAAATAGCAAAGGTATTAGTAGCTCACAGAGGTGGTGGGAGTCCTGGAGAACCAGGCTGGGGGATAAATCTTCAGGAGATAAGATTACAAGCACGTCACAAGAGCATTAGCTCAGTGACTACTGTCCAGTAAGACAGAGAACACCTACCATACCAGTGAGGTTAAGTTAGAGCCAAGAACGTGACCTTGTATCGTTCTGGTCATTGTTTTCCCTGATGCTGTCACAGGAATGGTCAGAGGCCACTGCAGAATTCCCAGACCTCCAACGGAGGAGAGGTTCTGCTGCTTCCTGACATTCCTCCCACCCAAATGCACATATCGATTCCTGCATTTGATTTCTGGAGACAGGCTCACACGTCTGCATCTCCGTTTAAGGGAATTTGGGAATTGCAATTTGGGCTTTGAACTGGAATGGCGAAACTCGTATTTTTAAAAGTTTGTTCAAGCACCAAAGAGCTTTTCAAAAGAGAGTATGGTAATGCCCACCACATTGCCAACCCCTATAACTTACTTATTCATACACTTTCTGCTTCCATGTATCTCTTCCAGTTGACCAATTCACAGGCTTCAAATGCAAACTTTAATAACATTTAATAACATTTGCCATACAGAAGTAGAACTAGACAGAAGCCGTGGCAGTTGAGTGCTGTTTGCAAAGCTTTTTTCTAAAATGCAGAAATTGTTTCCTAATATTTGCCTAGCCATTCAAGTTTTACGTTTATTTTTTCTTGTGTTTATAATGTTCTTTTGAAAGCTGTATTGTCCCTGGTTTACCCCAGAGTTTACTGGTCTGCATGGAGTCCCTGAGATGAAATGAATGAGTCAGTAAGCAAGCAAGCAAGCCAGTAAGTAAGTGAAAGCAAGTCTTGGATACATTGCTCCAGGACCAGGGCACCAGTACGCTTCACAAAGGCACATTAATCAAAATGCTGTGCCGTTTAAAATGGCAGGTGGCCCCTTCTCATTATTATTGTGACAATACTGCCAGATAAGCAAAACACAAATAAAAGTCTCTGGAGGAAAATGGTTACGAATAATTAGGGCCAAGGAGTTTTATAGTGACTAAAATGCTATAATTAGAAGGGAAGATTTGAAGTGCTTTTTGAAGGAGAGGGATCGATAGAAGAGTTGTTTTCTTGGCTCAGAAGAGCTTTCTCATCCGCCTTTGTTCAGTGGTAAAGTGGAGTTGTTATGGAGTAGAAAATGACCCTGGGCTCTAAGGACCTAGGACCCCCCTTGGCTTGGGGTTAGGGTGTCTGCTGGGGTGTGGGGAGTTGTGCCACAGCATGGTTTTTTGAAATCAATTTGCTAATAGCAAACGAACTATCAAAGATAATAATGATGAATGATTTATTCCTTTCTATTTGTTCCGGGTCACTCTTTCTTTGAATGTTAAATATCATACAGTGTTATTTTAAGTGAAATGCTTGTTTTTGATGCCCAGTTAAAACCAGTTCAATACTGAATAATAATTTACTGTCACCTTGGATCTGATTAAGCGCATACTTTGTTTAGAGTGTTCTAAGCTGATCAGTTACTAAGAGAGAGGTTAAAATCCGAATTCATTTTCCCATATTCCTTTTCTGAAAGTGGTCATGGTATTACATACTGTGTTCACATGGTTTATTCCTCAGGATGTTTCTATTGGTGGTTCATTTTGAGGCTGTATTTTATATGTGGGTATCCAGTTAAAAAGGTAATTCATTGTTTATTAATTTTACTTAGCATTGCAAAATTCCACGAAACAGAGGGACTTTTCCACCCTCAGGGATAACTTGAATTTCCTTCTACTTTGCCTACCAATGGATAATTGACTTGACGTTTACTCGAATGTGGCCACCCTAGCTGTTTTGTTTTTTTTAATGTTATTGAAGCATAGTTGATTTACAATGTTGTGTTAATTTCTTCTGTATAGCGAAGTGATTCAGTTACACATATACGCATATCCATTCCCATATAGGTTATCACCCTAGCTGTTCTTGAATACAGTCCATTTACTTTATCTTTAGTCTGTGTTCTCTGATAAACTGCCCTGGTATTAATCTGAAATTTTTCTCACTCGTCCTAGGTAGTTCCCTTAAGATTAGTAATTTTTCTTTTCAGTTTTGCTGTCTGCGAGTTGCTTAATATGGTAGGTGCACAACGTTATTAGAGGGTATATAAAGCTCTTGATATTGCAGAGTGTCTTGAAATGCACATCGTGCTTATGTAATCATAATAATTACATTTTAGTATTTTAGTACATTGGTTACCTTTTCAGTTTACTCAAGGAAAAAAAAAGGATTTAAGTTTATAGAGACAAAATAGGATAGGAGTGAAAGCTTGCAAAGTGACATAGAGAGGTTAATTTCACAGCATGCAATAACCGGTCATCTTTATGTGGAGATATATACCTGTAAGCCTGAATTTTACCCTGCAGTGGAGAGGGGGCTGCAGAAAAATTTGTTCTCTTGACCTTAAAGCAAGTTGATTAGGTGAGCTCCCCAATTAAGAAAGTTTTACCCACTGATATGTTTTTAATTTAATTCCTGCTCTGGTAGTAAAGATATGGGAAAGGCTTCTTTTTCCTTTAATTTGCTCCTCAGTGCTGCTAATACAAATCCGCCCATGCTAAGTCCTAAGGAAACAATTCGCCTTGTTCCAGCTTTTACCTGATTCTTTCTCTGGTTAGACTTTCGAGTAATCTAGAACCTCTGAAAAAGTGAGACTTCCTTCAACCAATTGCTGTTTTTTAGTAGACTTGCCTCATTTATATCAGTGGCACCAGAACTAATGAGGAAAAAGAAGCGAATAATGAAAGCTAATAATAGGAGATATGGAATTTATAAATTTGAGAAGAAGTAAATCTTTAAAAATCCCAGTAAACAAAGTTGAAATAAAATTAGATTATTTGAAAGGCCAGTTGATAAGCCTTTTGTGATACCTGTGGGTGGTACCATGTTAACTTCCATTTTATAAAAGAGGAAACTGATGGTCAGTTTAAATAATCTCCCCCCAGACACAAAACTTGCAGGTGATTGAGACTAGGTGATGGGATTAACTGTGGAAATAGGCGGTGTATAAAAACTGCTAGTGATATGGAAAGGGGACTAATATTCAATGAGTGTAAACACATGACGAGTAACTGACTATCATCTGGTGCTCAATTATTTCTCATCACGACCCTAAGAATTAGATATTATCATCTCCATTTTGCAGATAATGAAATAGAAGTTTGGAGGCGTTAAGCCATCTTCCTGCATTGCCCATTTGGGTAGCTCACGTTTGACCATTGAGCTCTGACTGCAAAAACCTATGCCTTTTTTTTTTTTTTTTTTTTTTACAATACAGAAGAATTATAAACTCTTTTAAAGCAGGAAATTACATTACTTGACTATAAAGACAAAATTCTGGGCCTTCGTAGAGCTTCTGTTCTCTTTGTGGTCATTATTACTACTCCAATGAGTCATTTAACATACTGTCTTCATTATATGTGTACATGTTCCATCTAGATTTTACGTCCCTATGGGGCAGGAACTGTATTCTATTAATTTTCGGGTCTCCCACAGACACCCACTACTGAATTTTCCCAATGCACCCCTTGTTTTACACTTTTTCTTGAAAATAATCATACAGTTTCATAAAATCCATCTCTCCACTTAGATTCCAGCTGTGACAGTGTTTATAATTTCTCTGTAGTTTGAACTTGCATCAGATTTCTACTTTTAGAAATGCCGATTTGCAATTAATCAATGACTCATACAGAAAGTGAGATTCAGTCTGTGGCCATAGGGCATAGAGAGATCTGTTACAAAGTGTAAAACTGAATGAATTTCTACCTTCTGAAAAACATTTCCACCACCTAGAAAGAGATTTGTGAGCATTTGTCGGGGGACTAGGAGTTGTTCTTGGAGTGAGGTTAACAGTGCTGAGAAAATTTTGTTTTGTTTTGTTTTTTGTCATTTTTAGGGCTGCACCCATGGCATATGGAGGTTCCGAGGCTAGGGGTCTAATCGGAGCTGTAGCCGCCGGCCTACGCCAGATCCACAGCAACGTGGGGTCTGAGCCACGTCTGTGACTTACACCAGAGCTCACGGCATTGCCAGATCCTTAACCCACTGAGCGAGGCCAGGGATCAAATCCACAACCTCTTGGTTCCTAGTCGGATTCGTTTCCGCTGAGCCATGATGGGAACTCCTGAGAAAATTTTTTAAATAAAGTCTTCTAAAATGAAATATAAATATTTTCAGCCATATTTAATAGTGTCATGACAATCTCTTTGTTCCTTTTTGAAAGCTATTACAAAATAGTTATTTTATGTAAGAGGTTTTCAGTTTTCAAACAGATATGCTATCAAATATTCTAGAACAGTTTTGGGGGGTCTGCAGTTATTGCCAGTAACTAACCACGGAAAAGTGCTTTTGTGGTAGTATTTGCATGCCTGAGACAATTACCATTAATTTTTTTTTTTAAATCAGGCCCTTATTTTTCACGATATTTTTTGGAGCTTTGTTGAACTGTAATTGGCAAAACTGCGGATATTTAAAATGTAAAATGTGATGATTTGATTTACATTGTGAAGAGATTGGGTTAATAAGCATATCCATCACCTTGCATATTTTCTTTGGTGAGAATACCTAGGTTCTACTTTCTTAGCAAATTTCAATTATGCAATACACTATTACCAGCTGTAGTCACCTGTTCTACATTAGATTGTCAGATCTTATTCATCTTGTAACTGAAAGTTTGTACCCTTTTGATAACCTCTCCCTATTTTCTTCACCTCTGGCCCCTGGCAACCTTTCTTCTATTCATTCTTTTCTTTTCCTTTATTTTCCCTTCCTTCTTTCCTTCTTTCACTCCCTTCCTTCCTTCTTCCTTCCTTCTTTCCTTCTTTCCTTTTTTCCTTTCTTTCTTTTTGCGGCTTCACCCACAGTATATGGAAACTCCTGGGCCAGGGACTGAAAGAATCCAAGCTGCATGCAGCTGCAACCTATGCCACAGTGCAGCAATGCCTGGTCCTTAAACCCACTGCACCAGTCCTGGGATTAAACACACACCTTGCTGCTGTCAGGTTCTTAACCGACTCCACCACAGCAGGAACTCCCTCTTCTACATTTTCTTAATGTTTCTGTGAGTTTGAATTTTGTTAAAGATTCCACATGTAAGTCATACCAGACAGTGTTTTTCTTTTTCTGTCTGTTTATTCATTTATTTTTCATTTAGCCCTCTAGCTTCATCTGTGTTTGTTGCAAATGACAGGATTTCCTTCTTTTTTAGGATTGTATAATATTTCATTACAAATAACATATACATATATGCATATATAAATTATACATGTATGCATATATATGCATATACGCATATATGCATATATAAATCTATATACATCATTATACATATATGCATATATAATCATTATACATATATGCATATATA